>JAWQEG010000607.1:65000-507235 GCA_033782935.1 Petrolisthes cinctipes | reverse complement strand
CTCTCTCTCTCTCTCTCTCTCTCTCTCACGCATTAATTCACCTTCGTAGTTTTATTAAGTTTGAAATTGTTACAAGATTGTGGCAAAAATCTCATTAAATGGAATGCAGTAAATCGTAATTAGTGGGAAGAGAATCCGTACAGACTCCAGACACACACAATCACAATAGAAACTCCAGCCTGTGTGTGTGTGTGTGTGTGTGTGTCTGTGTGTGTGTGTGTGTGTGTGTGTGTGTGTGTGTGAAAAGAATTAGCCTTCCGCCAAGCTGACATGTGCAAACTTTTCTGGAGTTTGTGCTTATCTTCTCAAAATTCAGCTCATAATTGCAACATTATGTCAAAGTTTTAAAACTCTTCATTGAAGAAATTTTAAAATTACGGGAGAGACTTGAAGCAGTAATCATTGCAAAAATTGGCTCACCAATTTATTATAATTGGCGGTAATTAGGAAAGAGAACTATCCTACCTTTTGCAAAACTTTATGACGATAAAACACTAAAACATAAGGATTAATCTATTCTAAATATAACAAACCTGGTATAGTAAATTTGTATGTTTATAAATAACTCATGTAATTATTGTATATATTAATGCATGAAGTAGGCCTATATTTTAATACATTAAATAATTCGATAATCAGACAAATTCAGATATCACTCTTGAGTTTCGTTGTCGCTAATAAGGCGTCTAAAATATTTTGATTCCATTATTATACATCTAATGATGCTTCATTAAAAAGTTCAATTAAATCATTAAACTTGATTAAATAAAAACTCGTCACTTATGCTCCTCCCACGCTCCACTCACTCTTCCCACTCCAACAAGTACAGTTAAGTACAGTTGGGGGCAAATATCCTGTCGCTCACCCATCTCACATCAAGACCCGTAATATTCATAGACCAGCGAATAGGATGTGTGGAAAATGAAATGTGGATATTTCTTCTAACAGATGGCTCTAACCCTTCCTTTCCTTCATCTCCTTCCACTCTCACAACCACATACCTTAAAGAATATAATGTTGGCAGAAAGATGCCCGCAATCCACATCGAACTTATCAACACAAGGTCTATGAATATCGATGATCTTGGTGGAACAGGTGAGGCGACAGGACATTTGCTTCCGACTGTACTACATACCTCCCACGCCTCCTTCACTTTTCCTACCGTAGGCTACCTCCCACGCCCTCTCCTTCCCTCCCAATACATTACCATACTCCCCAAGACTCCCTCAATACTCCCAAACAAGTACGTACAATACCTCCACACATCCCTCACTCCTTCCACGGACTCCCTCACTCCTCCCTCCCTCAGAAAGGTACAGTAGGCTACATCTCCCTCGCCTCCCTCACGCCCGAGCAGCTCCCTCCCACATTCTAGTGTTGTGGGCAGCCCTCATCATTATCTACTAAGACGCTCCTACTGTCTCCCTCCCTCCCTCACCCTCTACCCTCCCTTTGTGGCCCAGATGAGGAGGGGAGGAGGGTGGATAGGGGAGGAGGGGAGGCAAGAAGGGGCGAAGTTTCTCCCTTTGGAATCCCTTTCTTGTGACCGATACACATCTTACTCGGGAAATGAATGGGTGAGAAATGAATGAATGGGTGGGTAGGTGGTGGGGGCGCCTCAAAGGGGTCGACATTTAGTGTGGGCGATAAACTGGAAGGAGGTGAAGGCTACTACTGATTCCTCCTCCAAACTCTGCCATGAAACGGATGGTTACACTATAGACATGCAAGTTACATGGGATCTGTTGTCGAGCTTACTTTGGAGGAATCAGTAGCCCATGTAGCCTACTATACAATCCCACAACAAAAGATAACCAACCAATCCCGTAAACCTTCTGTCCATCCAGCAGTGAAAATGTCCTTCATTCTCCATCTTTGTATATATACATAAAGTAGAGTTGTATGTAAATGTTTATGTTTATGTATATGCATGTATGCATAGGCATATTTTATACCTGACCCTCGGGAGTGTACTGTATGTAAGCTGTCCTAATACGTATGGCATTCCTCCAAATATATTTATTATTCTTTGCGTTGCTTATGGACTGTGATTGTTTTTTCTACCTTTGAACGTCTGGTGTGTTGCTTCGCTGTCCAGGGTTTGTCAAGTGAAAATGCAATAGTCATCAGTCAGTGTGTGTGTCTAAGGCTTCATAATGTTTTCTTACCACCATAGACAGATTACAAGTGTGTGTGTGTGTGTGTGTAAAATCTGTTTCTACGGTTCATCTAGCTTATAGGCCTACAGTAAAGACCAACCTCTCTCTCTGTGTGTGTGTGTGTGTGTGTGTGTGTGTGTGTGTGTGTGTAAAGTCTATCTATCCAGTAAAGTAAGACCAACCTGTGTGTATGTGTGTGTAAAATCTGTTTCGAAGGTCCATCTAGCCTATCCAGTAAAGACCAACCTGTCTGTCTGTCTGTGTGTGTGTGTGTGTAAAATTTAAGACCCACCAATGGACGACTTATTACGCCTGTGGACAATGGTGGTGGGTCAGTCTGTCGCGTCTTAAATACCGTTCAGTGGTTTCTAAGAAGGCAATTAGTGTCTTCGTGAACTGTCTGCCCGTGAAGTGAGTCTGTTGTTGGGGAATACACACAGCTTAAAGGGATGAGAGAGACTCCAGCCTACTGTACTGTGTTGGATCTTAAGGACTTGAGTCATAATATTTGCTCGTCGCTTCTTGTTATTGCTATTATTTTGGTTCATTTTCTCATTGTCTGTGTTACGGAAATACATTCATGAATAAATATTGATATGGACTATATATTATAATTTTATCTTAATAAACAATGATCATAGCTGTATATGAAACTTATACTGTATAATAATAATTATTATTATAAGTATGTTGTCGTGTTGGGCGAGATATTAATTAAATTGAGGAAAAGCAGAGAGATATTTATAGGCCTCGTGTACCAAGCCTCGAAAAGTTGCTACTTGTGTAATTCTCTCAAACTTAGGAAGGGTGGGAAGGTGCAGGGGGGGGGGGAGTCAAGAGTTGTTGATCATCCCTCTAAGTCTAAGGCCTAAGCAAAATCAATATTCTTCTGTACTTGAGCAATGATGAGGCAGAGCAATACAAAGCTTAAGAGGGTCATACACTTTTGATACATTGGAGCGCCTTAATTCTTCCTAAGTATGCCAGGAAACAAGACCAAATGAACAATAATAATGGTTGCCTGTTGCTTGGAATAGCTTTGAGGAATCAATCGCTCCAGATTTACAACACAGTACCGGTACTATCCCTTTACTAATAATTCATCTTAGGATATGTGTACAGAGCCATTATTTCCTACAGTATATAAGTTTTCCTCTGTTAAGGGGACAAATTTCTACTCTATAAACCTACCAGCTGTTCGGTACTGTGAGATTATTATAGTATCGATCTGCTCGTCAATATAATAATCCTCTACAAGCGCTCTCTCTTCCATATCCCCATTTAAAAATCTAGGTTATATTATGTCATCTTGTGCGTGCCATTTTGTTGTTAGTAAGAATGTTTTGTACAACTGTGTCTGGTTATGAGTGCTACAGTAAATCACCCAAAAACATCTAACTTGCAAATAAGTACTCGAAGTAGGTTAGGCTACGTAAACCCCCTCACGCCCCCTACACTGACCGCTCCTCTTCTCTCACTCACTATAGATTGTGGACTCTACATATGGTGCCTCGGGGTTCACCAATAAATAAATAAATAATAAATAAGTAAATAAATTCTTCATCTGTGCAGTTGTAAATGTTCATCGGTTAGGCTATGCAGTGTAAGTGAATTTAGTGATAAGGCCAAATTTCCAATGAGGTGGAGAACTATAGTTTGTTGTGTAGTACCGCCAAACCAAAGACCAAAAAAAGGAAGACGACGTCCTACAAACTCTTCACTGTGACTCATTCTCTTATAATAAAACCACTGGAAAAAAAATGTTGTATTCTCGAACGTGAGCGATGGCCGCCTCCTCCTCCTCCTCACAGATGCCATTTGTCGCAGGCGTGAAAAGGATAACTGACAATCACACACAACTAAGCAACAAGGCTTCTACGGGTCTCACACTGCCTTTACAATATGACCCATAAACCAATTCGTCATAAGGATGATTGTGCTGTGTGTTGGTGGGGCCCTGTACTCCCAGTCAACCTTCATCCAAGACCAATTGATGTTAAACTGATGGGCACTTGATTGTTGAGGACCAACGCCCTAACCACACTGCACCAGAATGAGGGAAACTCACCCCAGATGTACCAGTAGTCAGGGGTTATATCCAAGTACCCAGAATGAAAAAGGTGAAGCCCTTGTGTACCCCGAGGCGAGGTGCGAGAGATTATAATGTGTTGGTTTTTCAGACCAGTGGCTAACAGAATAGGTGTCGGGTGATGGTCGGGTGGGAGTGGCAGGCTGCGGGGTGCTGCTGGTAGCATACCTAGTCTGCCGCCCGCCACTCCCAGCCCCAGTACTGTATTCCCGAAAATTATGGGTGAGGTTTAAAGCCAGCCACTCCCAGCTCCATACTGTATTCCCACCTATACGAGTGAGATCTGAAGCAAGCCAATCCCAACCCTGTACTGTACAGTCGGCGGCAAAAGTCCTGTCGTATTATCTGCTTCACCGAGACCAGCAGTGTTCATGGACTCGAGAAATACGCAGTTTTCCTACACCAAATAATCTCGAGTCTATGAACATCACTTGCCTCGGTGAAGCAAGTGAGGCGACAGGACTTTTGCCGCCGACTGCACTCCTCAATATATTAATGTGTGAGATCTGAAGCAAGCCACTCTCAGCCCTGTACTGTATTCCTCAATAATTTAATGTGTGAGATCTGAAGCAAGCCACTCGATCCCAGCCCCGTACTGTATTCCCGAAATGTGAGGCAAATTTGAAGCAAGCAGGCTACGACTTCCTTCTCAGTAGTGATGGAATGGGTGTCAAATTTCAGATGGTCGCTTGTACGAATGGTTGCACGTGACATTGTGGGTGTAGATGCAATTATGTGTGCACGACTGTTACATTTCACATCCAGAATTCCAGTTACCGTACCAGAATATTCTAACAACAGTAAAATTTTAATGAGAAACTTGACATGCCCAAGACGAGAAGTAGTGCACGGTACAGTACCATCATGGTTTATAGGCGATAATTATTATGAAAGAGTTATGAGGAAGCCACTAAAGATTTTTTTTATCTCCGCCAAGCAACATGAATTCAACCAACTAAGCCTTATAATTATAATCTATAGCACCATCATGTCCTGAAATGCCTATCTTAATCCTTACCACCACCACCACCACCCTGCCTTGTCTTGCTTTCCATCACCATCCTGTTCTGCCTATCCTTAATCATGTCCCTTTGCTTTGAATTGCCTACTTCTATCACCACTATCCTGCCTGTTTCTTACCACTACCACTCTACCATGGTTTGTCATAACCTACTACCATATCCTGTTATGTATGCCTATACTACCAAACCCTACTTTCCTTACCTCCTGTTCTACCTTTCCTCTAGTAAGTCTAGTTCATTCACAATATTTTGGGAGAAATTTCTAGCAACCACCAGCCACTGTACATATGTTAACAGTCACAAAAGTACTAAAGAAAACAAAACTGTCATTTACTTGGGTTTCCCCGTCTATCCAACAGTCATAACGTTTTCTCTCAATCATCTCACTCGACGAAGAAAGAACTTGTGTACCAGTAGGGAGAAAGAGACAGAGAGGATGTAAGGCAGGCATGAAGGAAAAAGAAGGAAAGGAGACAGCTGAATAAAGGAATGAGAGTGGTCTGGGTCCGAATGTGCGCCCAAACCTTATAAGGGTAATAGTTAAAGAGTCACATAAGATCTGCCTATCCAGAGACAGTGCATTTTGACCGTGTTTTATTCCCCCCTATGTTTGCCCAGGTTAGGTCTCGGTTGCATGCCCTAGTCCAGTCCAGATTAGGTTAGGTAAACTCAAACTAACTCTAGAATTATAAGTATTAACTGTGTTATTTACTTGTTATACCCATCAATCAAGCCCCTGAGGGGAGGGGGGGGGGGTCAAACATGTTCAAAATACACTGTCGACCTTATATTTCAACCTCACCATAATAACAACACAAGGAATCTATAATAACAACACAAGCATATCTTACCTTCTTTCTGGTTTGTTGTGGTCCCTGATTTCGCATTTGAGGCCTGTATATCACATCACACAGCAGCACATACCTCACAACAACACTTGCACATGCACCTTATAATTACCGATACACTTGCAAACAATCAACGAGTGACACTAAACGAGAGACGAATGACGATATTATATTGTTCAGCCGACAGAAATAGGTACAGCTCACCGATGCCACATACACCCACCCTCGACTATAATTGTACTGTACTAACTTGCATTCAAATGATCGAATATTTGATAATTTGAATGCAATATTATGATTATGTGAACAGCACAACCGTAGAATCCCGTTATAAAAATGCATTCCAATTTGAAGATTATTCAATGATTCATCTATAAAAGCAGATTAGAAATAGATTAATAATTTTGGTTCGCTGCCATTAATATTAGAAGTCACTTAGTAAGGAAAACGAACAATGGCCATCGGCAGTAAGCATCGCGATTGGTTCAACAAAAAATTTACATTCCAAGAGCGCTACACAAACATTCCTTTCACTTCTTTTTTACAGATATCTACAAGATGTATACATTGAATATAATTATTAGATGTAGTATAAGGTATAAACAATGTATTTTAACTGGGATGGCTGTTACAGGAAGCTAATATTACTTGGTAGCATAAAGTATTTTGTTCAAATCGTGAATAAGTAATTGAATAATAACATACCACATAGATAGACAATAAATGTTCATGTTTTTCTACTACCACTTTACCATTAATTACATTATATCAATTGTAAGAAGAAGGATATAGGATTTGGGTACATATATGAGCAATTTTGTAAGCTGAGGGAATAATTAAAACAATGATATATGGTTCATAAGGATATTAACATTAGTAAAATATAAGTATACATGGATATAGTATCTGCATAATTTAAAGGTGTATATAATAATATACTGTACTGTATTTGTTATGATACAAGGAACGCTCTGAATTTATAGTAGGCTACTCATGGACTGTAGCCTACTCTTCCGTGATACGGGCTTCATAGACAATGTAGACAATTGAGGTTACAAGAGCATTAAAATCCCAGAATAATTATTTTACTCCTACTGTAGACGTAAGAATCCCTTTAGAAGTTTAGGCCTACATACCCAAGCTGAGAACATAATCGATAATGATTTAAGACGACTTATATTTTTGGTGCAAATATACAGAATCTCGGCTGCATGACGTTACGAAATAGGCCTACCATAGGATTGATTGACTGATATTAGGCGCCGCAACAGCAAGGTCATATAGCGCCAGAAAAAGGAGGTAGAGAGGTGAGACAGCAGGAAGGAAATAGAAAATAAAGAGGGACAGTTGAAGAGTTGAAAGGGAGTGGCTAGGGCAGAAGGGGCGCCAAAACCCTTAAAGTATTGCCCACATCCCTACAGGCAATATCCCCTTACTTGGAAATATAATAGGATAATGAAATATTATTATTATTATTATCGGTGTTGGTTCAGGCATCAATAACAAACTGCATAGCCTAATGACCAATAGGACGTGAGATAATGATAGACTTTCTTTCTCTCAAATCTATAACAATCCACATTCATTCCCAAATATAATTAATGTAATAACAATAATGTATGTACAGTACGTGACAATGGTGGTGAGAATGTTTTAACTCGAAATGAACTGAGGTGAAAATACTGCAAGTTAACTCCTCCCCCCCCCCACCAAAAAAAAAAAAAAAAAAGATGATAATAATAATAATAATTAATGAAAAAATACTGCATATATACCGAAATACGGCATTTTACCTCCCAAATACTGCATGACTGTTCATCCCAAAATAATGTACGTTCCTCCCCACATACTGCATATGCGACTGTTTCTCCCCAAATATTGCATGCTTCTTCCTAAATGCTGCATGTTGCTCCCAAAATACTGCATGTTACTCCCAAAATACTACATGCTTCTCCCAGAATAGTAGCTTACATGTTTGTCAAAATTATAAATGTTTCCCCCAAATACTAAATGTCCCCAATACTGCATGTTCCTGTCATAGTACTGCATGATACTCTCCAAATACTTCATGTTCCTCCCAAAACACAGTGTTTCTTCTCAAAGGCCACATCAAATAAAGGTATATATATATAACTGTACCAATAATAGCCAAACGTTATGACAGTATAGGTATTCCTGCCTGGCATCACAAGGCTGCTGCATAACTTGTTGATTTAGATAAGAATTGATACATCCCCTTCATCGAGGAATTGTTGGAAATGATGTTACGGGCGAATTGGAGGCTACGGTATTATTCCTCCAAGGTATGCCTCTATATAGATTCATTCAGTGTAAAGAGTTGTAATGTTTGGAGGAAGCAGTATACAGGGTGTAATTCGGTAACAACACTATAGCTGTTTATCTCCTCAGTGATATGGAGAATGCAAAAATAAATAGTTTTACATAATAAGGTCTTCTAGTCGTATCAATACCTATGCTGAACTTTAATATGAATAATGTGAGAAGAAATGAATACATGCAAAAATATACACATGCACACCCACATAAAATCGCACACAATCACACACACAATGTGCATATATATTATATATTGCATATATATGTAAATATCTATATAATATTAATGTAAATATACTTTATATGTTTGTATGTCCCTGACCTCAAAAACAAGGTCAATACCACTAATATTGTATCTACTTCACAGGCAGTATACCTATGATATCGACTCTGTATATTACAATAGAATCACACAACTCATCACTCAGAATCAAAATTTTCTCCGACAATGAGAAAAATTTCTATCGTGAAATGGGTTCCTTTATATAAAATTCTCTGAATAAATTGAAATATTGGCACAATATGCAACTGTAAACCCGTGCAATAAAAGAAGTAAGTTGCCGATTCAATCTATCTTAGTAACTACCATGCAGTTTTATTTCCGTGAAGTGTTGTCAGCCGTGATATTAAACTGATCGATTTTCAATATGTACTGACCATCATCATAGCAAAGAACTGCATGATTCTAAGTGAGAGTCTACACTGGATATACCTGAAACAAAATGGATAATGTTAATAATGTCAGCCATATGGTAAGCGTTAAGAAAATAGTGAATTCAGACAGGGACAGATAACAAAAATATGAAGACAGGCAAAGGATGTATAGGAAAGGAAGACAGACAAGAGAAGACAGGAACGAGAAAGTTATGCAGACAAAAACTTGGAGCCCTGGAAGACAGAAAGGAAGGCAGAATTTTAAAGATGATGATGACGAGCACAATGTGAACAAGGAAAACACACCATAATAAACTGAGAACACACACACACACACACACATATACTATCCATACTATCCTCATTCCCTATCAATAAAAAAAAATTCAACTAATTTTTCACACTAATATCGGACTGCAACACACACACACACACACACACACACATACTATCCAAACAATCCCCATTCTCCATCAATAAACGAATATTTACACTAAACACACACACACACACAACGAAAATCTACACTAAAAACACACACACAGCGTCACTCAGTTTTGTTGTGTCCTTAGACGGAGCATCTCTTAGTCTTGAGGTAGTTGGAGACCATGAATGAATCCTGTAGTAGGGGTGGGAACTGGTCAGGGCTGAGGGGCGCCGCCTTACTCCCCCCGTCTTGCTCCACCAGTAAGTGAGAGATGCGGGAGGGGGATCTGTTGGGGGAGGGGAGAAGAGGGCATGATAAAAACAAAATTATGTCAATTTACACCAATCTAATCCTATATTTCAGAGAGAGAGAGAGAGAAAGAGAGAGCATGATATAACCATTAACCTATCAACTTACGCCAATCTAATCCTATGTTACAGAGAGATCTGTGAATAAGGCCAAAGCAAGACTAACCAGAGGACTGAGGTTTAATGGCATATTTGGAGATAAAGATTTCTCCAAGCTAGTTCAAGCAACAGGATACCTTAATAAACTTAATTTGATTTGTTCCTTGGCATTAGTATGGAGAGACCAATAGACTCCAATATGACCAAAGTGTAATATTTTCTGATTATTAACTTGATCGAGATACAAGGTGTGCATTTATACAGTCATTTAACTTTGTATATAAAATTATACACTAATGGAGAGGAGAGGCCTTAATTGTCATATACTGAGCTTCCGTTAAATAAATTTGCAAGCAAGATATTTTTAGGGAAGATTCTTTTGTTGGAGAATTGAATGGTATCATATTCCTCCATACTATGCTACAAAACAGATCCCCTATTAGTACCAACGAGTGAGTCTGTTTAGGTATAGTTAGGAGGAATCAGGAGCCTTCCAATTTACCAACATGAGAATCTCCCTTTTTAAGCACAACAATGATCTGTCCAACTTATATTATTTAACTACTACTACTACTACTACTACCTTACTATGACTTATAAAAACGCCAAAACTATCTAAAAAAATGTATAACAGGGATAAATGTAAGCATAATTATATTCAAGAGTAAAGCGAAATAAACAGTGGAAGCATAGATCATATCCTTGTTACGGGTGAAATTACGAACTGCAAGGCATAGATAGCATCCATATTATAAGTGAGGTTACGAACATTTGCCCGGAATTGTCCTGCCAGCCCAACCTGCGCCGGGTGTCAGCGGGACTGTGATGGGGCCTCGGGTAGCAGGTGCAGGAGCAGACTGTGGCGACGCTGGTGAAGGAACCCAGCTGACCCGACCCTGCGAACTCTGTGTCGTGTGTACCAGCCAGTAGCTTACCGTTGATGGCCATGAGTTCCCCGTCCAGCGTCAACACCGACTGGGAGGCGTCTTGCATCTCGTAGTCACCAGCCTTCACATCCTCGGTGTTCCTGTGTCAAAGGGTATCAACAAGTTATATAGTTAGTTTGTGTTTCATATTCTAACAGCTTCGGGGGTTATAGGTTTTCTTAGGGGCTGCGGGATTATAGTTTGTGTTTCATATTCTAACAGCTTCGGGAATTATAGAATTTTTTGTGTTTAGCGTTTATTAGGGTCATATTCTAACAGGTTTTTTTAGGGGGGAGCGGTTAGAGTTTGTCATAGTCAACAACTTAGGAGGTAATAGATTATTATTCATATTACTGTATAACAGCTCCTCCCCACCAAAAATAAATACAATAAAATATAAAAAGTTATGGTAAATGCGGAATAAGTTTTTAATTCGGATTTCCTTATTATATTTTCAGCTCTTTGGTGTTCCTGGAAGAGAGTCCATATTCTAACAGCTTAGGGGGTTACAGTTTTTTTTTTTCTTCATATTATAATAGTTCCTCCAAAAAAAAAAAAAAAAAAAAAAAAATCGCAAACACGAAATCAGTATCTTTATTTATTTCATTGTTATTTATAGATATAATAATGGTTCCTGCAAAATCCATGATGATAAAAAACTAAATATACTTCCTTGTATATTGGCGTGTATTTTTTTTTATTCATATAGATAGTTTACACTCTTAATTTTTGTGAGTGTGTGTGTCACTTTGTTGATGCTGATGGTCCTTACCTGTACAACGGGAACCAAAACATTCCGCAGGGCTTCAGGAGATATGATTAAGTACTAAGTCAAATACTGCAAACATAAATATATACACTAAAGTTGTCATACATTGTGAGGTGTGTATAGTAATGGATTATGAAGTACTGTATCGATGATGTGTGTTGTAGAGGTGTGTGTTGATGAAGCATGAGTTCCGTAATACAGGTGTGTGTGTGTAGTAAAGGATCATACAGTGTGTTGTAGAGATGTGTGTCTATCGAATATGAGTACTGTAATACAAGTGTGTGTAGTACGGGTGTGTATTGATGAGGTGAGGAGGCAAGATAAGATATGTGTATGTGTATGTGTATGTGTGTATGTGTGTGTGTGTGTGTGTGTGTGTGTCTTGGGTGCATGAGACTCACATGGTCATGAAGCGGAGGACCAGGAGGTTGATGGAAGCAGCAACCACCGTCAGACCGAAGAGGATGAAGACGAGGGAGAGGGCCACGTAGCCAGGGTTGCCGGTGAGAGCGTTGTCCTTCTGCAGGGGCGAGCACAAGGGCGCGAGGTGAGGCCAGGGACGCGGGGGAGGTAGGGGCGTGGTGGAGGGAAAATACTGTATACGTGGGTGGGGGGGGGGGAGTCCTGTACCCGGGGAAGTCCTGTACGTGGGGCGCGGGGGGACGTAGGGGCGTGTGGGGGGGGGATACTGTACGTGGGAGGTAGTGGGGAAGTCCTGTACCCTGTTAAGTATACCGCAGGGGGGGGGGGGCAATACTGTACTTGGAATGGGAAATATTGAACGTGATGGTGGTGGAGGAGGATGAGAAGGAATAATACTTGGGGGAGAGAAGTACTGAACGTGGTGGAGGAGGATGAGAAGGAATAATACTTGGGGGAGAGAAGTACTGAACGTGGTGGAGGAGGAGGAATATAACTTGGGGGAGAGAAGTACTGAATGTGTTGGAGGAGGAGGAGGAATAATACTTGGGGGAGAGAAGTACTGAATGTGGTGGAGGAGGAGGAATATAACTTGGGGGAGAGATGTACTGAATGTGGTGGAGGAGGAGGAGGAATATTACTTGGAGGAGAAAAGTATGTGGTGGAGGAAGGGAAGGCAAATATCATGATGGAGGAAGATAACACGGGAAGTACAGTAGAGAGAATGAACTATATACTGTACTCTATTACACTTAATACTCGTTCTGTAACACTGGGCTGGGATGGTAAAGCCAGAAAGACGGTGTATGTGGCTTCCTGTGTGTGTGTGTGTGTGTGTGTGTGTGTGTGTGTGTGTGTGTGTGTGTGTGTGTGTGTGTGTGTGTGTGTGTGAGGGGAAGAGTGTGTGTGTGTGAAGTGAGGAGAAGAATGTGAGTGTTTTTGCTGTGAGACGAGGGATAGAGAACACCTGAAGTTTGTTTAAGTCATATACAAGATACGATCTGTGGAGTAAATAAAGAGAATTAGCAATGAAACTGGTAGTGGCAGTGGCTGCATGTACAGTATACTGGTAATTAGTATTGGTGCTGAAAACAGGTGGAAGGAAGATTAGAACCAGTGAAGGAGTTAAGATACATACGTGTTTGGAAATAAAACACTTTGGATAGGGAAGAAATTAATGCTACAATTTACCTAACGTGGGGGGCGGGTGGCGGGGGGCGGGGGTCATAATTGTATAGTTATTTGCTACAGGTATTACCCATCAAGTATAAGGGATATTAATGGAGTGGGGAAGGGAGCTGTCTACTTGTGGAGATGTTATACAGAAGTGGTGATGGTGGTATGTAAGGGTTATGGGAGTGGTAGTGGAGGTGGTAGGATTTATGGTGGTGGAGATGTGGTAGTGGTGTTGGTGGAGGTGTTAGGGGTCGTGGTGGTGGTGGTGGTTGAAGTGTGGTAGTGGTGGAGGTGGTATAGGGGTCTTGGTGGTGGTGGTGGTTGAAGTGTGGTAGTGGTGGTGGTGGTGGTGGTGGTGGTGGTGGTGGTGGTGGTTGAGGTGTATGTAGTGTGGAGGTAGTAGTAGATGTCATGGTGGTGGAGGAGTGGTCGTCGTGGTGGTGGTAGTGGTGATAGAAATGGTTGGTTGGTAGTGTTCGTGGAAATGTAGGTGGTATAGGCAGTGGTCGTTGGAGTGAAGGTGGTATGGAGGTCGTAGTTTTGGATTATTGGGGACCTGAGACATTGCCCAAGAATCTGAATGTTACCACGATTCCTCCAAAACGTGCCACAGAACTTCACGCCATACAGTATAGAGAGAGAGAGTCTGTTTCTTGGCACGGGTTGGAGGATTCATCTTCTCACCTTTAATTAATGGGATATGTTCTCGATGGTTGAATGGAGGGCTACCGATTCCTCCAAACTATGCCATGAAACAGATCCCCTAAATAAAGTATAGAACATCAGGGTCGACTGCTTCCTGGCATAGTATGGAGGAATTTCAGACCTTCCAATTCACCAACAAGACAATCTCCCCTTAACGTGGTGGTGACAATGGCTGTATGAGGAAAATGACAGGTGGTGAGGGATTTACAACACAGTACAATACATTAACTAATATATTAAGGTGTGGGTAAAGCACACTAACTTGTCCACTACTACCATACGTACCTTTGAGTAACCATGCTAATATTCACCTTAACTTGCTGAAATGTAACGAATCATCAATGTACCAAAATTCGTAGATATCCAAAACAGTGCTGTCCCTAAATATTATACCCATAAATGTTTCCATATAAAGCCATACAATGCACAGGACATACATATTCATTTAGGGCTACATTACTTTGTCTCTCATGCCAAGAAGATACACGAATGAGCTCAACTCACTAGGAGCTGGAAATGATTAATATATATCACATAAAGAGCAAACGGGACTCTCCTAAACTCAACTTACCAGCCTCTAAAATCAATAGAATAAATATACAGTATATAATTATAATGGCCACAAGGAATTCCACCAATTTGACACTTTACCTCTAAATATATACGAGTTGCAGCAATTCCTATACGTGTTATGAATGAATGGAAAGGTGAATTGAAGGTGTAATCCCATTCATTCATGAGAATTATATTATATACAATATCGTATGGTAAGGTAGGGCGAGGGACATGTTCCTTCAAACATTGTCACGAAATAGACACCACCAACACTGAAGGACAGAAGGTATTTATTTCGTGGCATCATCAGAAGGAACCGGAAGCCTCCAACTCTCTCTTACACAATCACAAGGTCTTTAAAATAATATAAAACCAAAATTATTGTATGATAGAAAAGGAACAACATCTGAATCGCATCAAATTATTTTCTTTTCATACACAAACTAACCTGGAGAGCAACGAAGTCCCCGAAGCCGATGGTAGTGAGTGTGATGAAGCAGTAGTAAAAGGCATCGATGTAGTTCCAGTTCTCGTAGTGTGAGAAGACAGCAGCTCCAGCGGTCATGACGATAGAAGAGAGGGTACCCGTCACACACAGCTGGTTGACGTCTGTGGCTTCCGTCGTGGCACAACCCATCATCTTCTTCATCTGTGTAGTGAGTTGACAGGTGGGATCACACACACACACACGCACAACACCAATAACAACAACAACAAATGCTATTAAATGCTATCCACTTTTAATTCACTCTTAGAGTATGACAGTTACAGGGAAGTGTTATAGTAGTGCACTGTGTAGTTGAATGAGTGAGTGACTGACCCTTTTGATGATGACTGATGTGAACTTGTTGAGTCGTTCACCAATGGACTGGAACATGACCATACCCAGCGGGATGCCCACTACGGCGTACACTATACAGAAGGCCTTCCCTCCCACCGTCTCAGGGGTAGAATGCCCGTAGCCTGCCCATGGGTCACATTATTATTATTAAGGATTTGTCCCTTACATAGATAGCAGATATTCTACTTTACAAATGAGGTGGTTCGGCCTTAATAAAGAAGGTAGTACAGTGTTGGTAAATCTGGAGCAACTGATTCTTCAAACTTATTCCAAGCAACAGGCCACCATTATTTCTGTTAATCTGATCCTGTTTCGAGGCATGCATTGAAGGAATCAAAACGTTCTAATGTATTAAAAGTATAATATATCCATAAAATCAGTCTATATAAGAAGTTGTTTAACTAGAACTGTTAGTTCATAAAACAACCAAAGATTAAGGCAAATCTCTATATTCTCTGGCATTAACTTTGCAAGAGAAGCAGATCTGAAAAGCATTCTTGAAAAAAAAAAAAAAACTGCCACAGGGAGAGTTTCATCCAAAGGTTGCATAGTAGAATCTTGAGGACGTACAGTATATAATGAGTCCCCTGTTTTTAAGATCTGCAAAAGTATGCAATATATACAAACCTTGCCATAGGTATGTATATCTTTATGGGTCAACCTCTTAGCTCAACCCTTCCCATATTGTGGCCCTTTTGGTCACGCCCCCCACCACCACCACCACCACCACCACCACTATATTAGTACCATAACCACAACCACCATCACCACCACCTGCATTAGTACCACCACCACCACCACCATCACCACTTGCACCACCACCACTATATTATTACCAAAACTACAACCACCATCACCACCGCCTGCATTAGTACCACCACTACCACCACCACTTGCACTACCATCACCACCACCACTATATTATTACCAAAACTACAACCACCATCACCACCGCCTGCATTAGTACCACCACTACAACCACCTTCACCACCACCTGTATTAGTACCACCACTACAACAACCACCATCACTACCACCACTACACTACCACCACCACCACCATGGCCACTCACCAATCATGGCCACAACCACAGTGACGAAGTAGAGTGCTCCTGCAAACTTCCATTGGGGTCCTGCCTTGTGTGGTTGGTTCTCTATGATGACTGTCTCTATCAGGCGGTATTCGTTCTCAGAGATGTTGTACTTCTGCTTCAGCTTCTCCCGTACCTCTGTTGACAAGGAAAAACACGGTGACGAAAAGATGACCTAACCTGATCTAACCTATAATGGGGATTGACTGCATGTGAGGCGGTCTGAGGAATGAATGGTGAAGTTATTAGTCTATCAGAGATTATATGTAAGGAATATATAGTTAGACAAGAGACGTGATATAGCTTCGTGGACATAAACTTCAATACATAATTATATGGATGACTCAATAAAATTACTGCCTAATGTTTTCACGTTCTCATATGATATCATTGTTTTGAATAGTGAGTATAGCTGCTTGTAGTAAATTAAAAAAATTGTACATAATCTATTTTTGGAATTTTTTTTCAGCTAAGGAACAGAGGGAAGCTGTCAAACGTTTACACGAGTCACCAAAACGTGGATGATTATTTTTGTCCACGACTGTACGTATGTATGGATTAAAAAAGAGGCATACACACGCTCCATAAACATTATAATTATAAGTTTTCTGTCTGTAAGGTTAGAAAACACCACTAACTTTTCAGAATGATGAACCTCTCCTCTTCAGTGCTTGACTCGAGGGCATCGAACACGGCCGCCCCAATCAGCAGGTATGTGAAGGTACACACCACCAAGGACAGTGTTCGAACGTTCTGGCGCCGCATCCTGGCCTCGGCTTCCGTCCACCTCGATCAACACGAAGGAGGAGGAAGAGGAGGAGGAGGAAGAGTAGGTCCAATCATGGCATCAACTCTTTCCTACTTTATATTTATTTTTTACCCAGACGAAATGGAGACTTCAGGTATACGAGTGGTGTGACATTTACAGTCTTTCCATAATAAACGAACTGCATCCAGCTCTGAGGCTTTACAGAACTCTCATGCAGTAAATAATTATGCCCCGTATACTGTAGGTAGACAAATCAATACCATAATATATGAGGGAGTTTGAATGCTTTACACTTTCTTTTCCATCATAGTTGAGAAATTTTATTGTCAAGAGTGTTGTTCAGTGGTCATGGGTGTTTATTATATATTTTCAGTTTATATATTCTTTTCTTATCACCCGTAACTATTAACTCACTGGAAAAATACAGCATCCTTTTCAATTCTACAACTAATGATATATTTTTCTAATGTCGTCATTCAATATTTTGTTGATTTTTTAATAATAGGCGACTTCGATCATAAAGTTTTTCTTCCACAGCGCATATCGCTTCTCGAAAAGGTTTTAAGTTTTTTTATCCAACTAAACTCAGCTTCCATCACACAGCTTCCGTCACTTCACTGTCACTTCTGCGGGCAATACAGTAATACAGATAACGAACTGGGTCAGATGCAATGCTACTGAATAATTAAGTCACTTGCTGAACAGTTTCACCAGCAGCAGCAGCATCCACATTATCTATATACAGCTTTTACTCTTCCTGTGATTCCTGCAAGTCCTGTTTCATCCCGCCTGTCGCTTCCAAGACACATCACTAAGCCAGAAATTCCATCTAGAGGCTCTGAAGGTTCCATAAACACTAGTAGTGAGTGTGGTCACGGTGCAGTGCGGGGGAAACAGAGTGTGAGTGAGAGACGCAGGGCAGTCAGCTGGGTTTGTTTACATCTGGGTGCGCGGTGGGTGGAAGCTGGAGATGCGCATTGGATTCGATCAATACTCAACACAAAAGTTCATCTGTCGTTGGTATAGATAATTTTCTTTTTTTTCTTTCTTTTCCAGGGAGAGACCTACATGGGCCATATATTTGTATTTCAGACAGAGTTAAAATCAGAAAGTAAGGCGTAAAGCACTATACCTTCACTGTATAACTCCACTGTGCTGTGCAATAAAAATGAGTTGCTGTTAGTTAAGATAAAAAATAAATCGAATATTCTTTAATAAGCCATTGACTCAAGCAGTTTTTAACTGATATTAAAGTCCAATCACATAATCCTCATGAAAATTTCTTTTTTTAATTAAAATCAGACTGAGACACAAACATAATAATCACGTCATAAGAGCGACAGTGCCTCGTGACCTTTATGGAGTCAACTGACGTAAAATCTAAGGGAATCATCTGATGTGGGCAAATTGGAACATAATTGGTCCACCAAACTCTATAATAAAACTCACACCTGTTATCTGGTATAAACTGCGGGAATCATTATCTCCCAATTATTATTCCCCACGGCAGGTTACGTCCCTTCATGTTGAACTACACAATATTGAACGAATTCAAGTGTCAGTCACAACAACAACAACAACAACACATAAACAAGCAAACAAACATGGAAAGAGACCCTCAATGATATATGGTAATAATTGACAAAGATTTACCTCAACACATCGAGTACTGTATATACAACAACAACAACAACACACAAACAAACAAACACGGACAGAGACCCTCTATGATATAATTATATGGTGTTGATACGTGAAAAAGATTTACCTCGACACATCAGGTATATACAACAACAACAACAACAACAACAACAACTGGACCTTGAGAGCTGTTTTCGTAGTCATTACTAGTACTCAATGTTCGATCTATTATATACATTCCGGTGTGTATCCAAAGGTGTATAATATTTCCTAATGGTACTAACGTATCATATGAAAACTCCAGGAAGAAAGTTGTGAATAGATGTCTTTCTAACCCTTTGTCAGTGATAATGCCAATACTGTAGGCTACACAAGGAACAAATCAATCATAATATGCTCTTTCTTTCTCCTTCCTTTCTTTGTAACGGCATGGCAAAATGTGTCAACGCTGGTGGTGTGAAACGAATTAAAAAGTTTATTGCTATAATTTTCCTCAGTGCCAGAATATTATTTATGGAAGGACGACGAAAATTTGGAGTGGCTTCAATGTCCTTCTATTATATACTTTTCTTTTTTCTTTCTTTCTTTCTTTCTTTTTCTTCTATTTATATATTTATTTTTATACAATCTTTTGGTTCATTTCAGTTTCTGTCTCGTACTTTTAATTATGGTTAGCAGTCATGATTATTTCTCCCATTCACACGTTTAATTATCGTTGGAGGACTGTATAGAAAGTAGCAATAATCTCTTTTAGACAAATTTGAGGGCTACTGAGTTTTCCAATATATGAAGCAAAACAAATTCCTCACCTGAATAAATATTAAGGGGAGATTCTTTTGTTGGTGTATTGGTGAAGGTCTCTGATTCCTCCAAACTATGCCAAGAAACAGATCCCCATTTAGTACCACTGAGGGTGTCTGTTTTCTGGTATACATAGTTAGGAGGAATCAGTATAGCCTTCCAATTTACCAACATGAGAATCTCCTCTTAAGGGGATAATATACTTGTACATTGGAGCACCGTGATTCCTCCAAACTATGCCATGAAACAGGACCAGATGGACAAATAGAATGGTGTCCTGTTGCTTGGAATAGTTTGGAGGAATCATTTGCTCCAGATTTACCACCAATGTACTACCCCCTTAATTAAGGTATAGTGTCTGTATCCTGGACTATAGATTAATACATTGATAACAGCAAAATCGACTGTTATCTATGAATGAAGGGCAACAAATTATCCCTCCCCCCCCCCAAAAAAAAAAAAAAAAAAAAATGTACTTTCACGAGTCATAAAAAAGTATCCAGGTCTTGGTGAAAGTTCGAATCATCTGACATACCAGTGAAACAATTACAACGCTTACCATGTCTTAAAACTTACTGGAGCTCGTTTAATACACCATCAAGTCATTCGAAACAGATCCGGATACTTACTATTGTTCGTGACTGTAAAGGGAATAATAATAATAATAATAATAATAATAATAATAATAATATAAACTATATATATATTTGGTGTTGTGTCTTGTGAGTGAGTGAGTCAATGCCCGAGTTGAGTTTTAATGTCGAAGTCCAGGGGTCACGAAACTGAGGTTGTTTGACTTATATGTATTAATATGGGATAATTTACTTGAGGTGAATTGGAAGGCTGTTGATTACGACTCCAAACCACACATACATTATTTTCAGGGTACAGACTAGACTATCTCAGTATATACATAGGGGAACTGTTGTTTTCTTGCACTGTTTGCAGGAATCAGAAGCCCTGGAATTAACACACACAAAGTTAAAATGATCCTCTTTAAAACATAGACAACAATTGACCTCAAAATATTATGGTGACGACAGGGGTGAAAGTGAAATGAGGGGAAATATCTTATGCAATCTATATATATATATATATATATATATATATATATATATATATATATATATATATATATATATATATATATATATATATATATATATATATATATATATATATATATATATATATATATATTCCTCCCTGGCTGCAACAATACGGTATAGAGACAGATATTCATTACAGGTTCATGTCATATGGAATATATTGGTGAGGTTCATTATTCCAATCGACTCTTGCATGACAGAGAGGTCGATAAAGGTAATATTAGGTGCTTCAACTTACATGATGGCAGTCACTGATGGCATGAGATTCTATAGTGGTTGTTTTTGTTGTTGTTGTTGTTGTTGTTGTGGTGGTGGTGGTGGTAATGGTGGTAGATGTGTTGTTGTTGTTGTGGTCTTGGTGGTGGTGGTGGTGGTTATGGTGGTGAAGATATTTGATGTTATGGTGGTGGTGGTGGTGGTGGTGGTGGTGAAGGTATAGGGGTGGAGGCATAATGTTATTGTGATGGTATTGAAGGTATGTGATGTTGTGGTGGTGGTGGTGGTGGTGGAGATATTTGATTGTGTAGTAGTGGTGGAGGTGGTGCCGGCAGCGTGTATGAGGACAGGACAGGACAGGACAGTACAGTTGGTGCCAGGGAGGGAACGGGTCAACAGTGCCAGGTAAGTCGGGGTCACGTTGGCACTCACTCTCTCTCTCTCTCTCTCTCTCTCTCTCTCTCTCTCTCTCTCTCTCTCTCTCTCTCTCTCTCTCTCTCTCTCTCTCTCTCTCTCTCTCTCTCTCTCTTCATTTCAAACACTCTTTCGTACTCTCTCACTTTCACACATCCACTTTTTCATTTCCTTCACTCTCACTCACTCACTCACTCACTCACTCACACGAAAGACTTATATAATTCTACAAGTGTACGTGCTGCATTCGGATACATAAAACTGATCTGGACTGTTAGTGAAATATTCTCCTAATTTTACATATAGAGAAGACAAAGTTTTCTTCGGCATCCTCCAGTCTATACAAGCTCTGAGGGCGTCCTATAGGAGTCTGTAAAGAGGGACAAAAGAAGACACTTGTGAAAGGCCAGAAAAACCACAAGAGAGAAAGGAGGTGAAAGATATAAGGGACAACAAGCACGAGGGAAAAAGAATGAAACGAGTTAGGGACAGTTGAATAGGGGAAGGGGATTGGCTCGTGTGTTGGGGATCCTGGGACTACAAAGGAGTATCACAAACACACTAATGATTCCTCGAGTTATTCTGTGGCTAATATTCAATGTCCAATAATAAGACGTCTTAGATATGCAGTGGCTAATGCTTACAATGAATGAAGTGCAACACTTTGTCTCCTCTTGTCCAAACAGTCTGTCACGTCAATCGCTAAATTATTCTTTACACCTTCTTTCAAGAAGTTCGTGCTCTACACATTAATTTTTTTATTCCTTTCATAGAACACTTAGGTTTTAAAAGTTCTGTTAAGAATTATATATACTACAATGTAATTATATACTGTACTTAGAGCTCCTTATCATGCATATGTGTTATTAATGTGAAGCAAAACTCTTGCAAGCAACTGTTGTTTATGTTTATGTGTTGGTAAATGTGGATGAAGCAAATGATTCCACCAAACTATACCAGGCAACACACCACCACCATTATTAGTGTTAATCTGGTCCTGTTTTCTGTCATACTCTGTAGGAATCAAGACACCCTAATGTAACAAGTATATGAATGCCATCCCCTTAACTCTAGTACTACATTACGCTGTTCAAAACGCTACAAGATTTATACCACCGTCATGAGAGAGTCTAGAATAATATATGTAATTGCATGTTTGCCAAGCCAAGACATTTATCAAACTCATGATCCTTAAAGCTTTACATAAATCAAATGTATCGGAGTAACACGTATGGATTTTACTATAAAGTGTGTCGTGTAATATCTGTTCATTAACTATACACTGTAAAGACGTCACAGTATAGCACATCCGTTTCTATTACCTCCCTCCACCCTTGACTTATACTCCTCATAAAAAACAACAACAAACAGAGACAGACAGAGAACCAGATGGAGTGATGAAGCAAAACAAGAAAGTAGATGACAAAGGAAGGGATGAGATGAGTAGGAGTTAATTGGAAGGGGAGGGATGGATTACAGTACAGTACACTTATAACCTAACAGCAGACAAAAGAATTGGAAAAATGTTGGATGATTGTTTTGTCTTGAAGTGGAATATTTTTGATAATAATGATAATGATGATGACAATGATGATGATGATGATTATGATGATGATGATGATAATAATAATGAACAGGAGGATGAGGATGAGGAGGAAAGAGATAGATAATGAAATGCCGATATTCTGTGAAATGAATCAACAGGTTACAATGAAGTTTGGGTTAGTGTGTTAGGTCTACAGTAAGGTATTAATAATATTCAATGTTTAGGGCCACGAAAAGATTTAATAACAGATGTGGAGTTTACCTCATGCGAAGTGAATTTATAGGGTTATTCATATTTTAAGGTGAATACACACAGAAAGAGAGAGAGAGAGAGAGAGAGAGAGAGAGAGAGAGAGAGAGAGAGAGAGAGAGAGAGAGAGAGAGAGAGAGAGAGAGAGAGATAGAGAGAGAGAGAGAGAGAGAGAGAGAGTGTGTGTGTGTGTGTGTGTGTGTGTGTGTGTGTGTGTGTGTGGACACCCAATATTCATGATTGCAACATTCCTTCCACTGAAACGGGAAAAAATATATAATGATAAATAAAACAGTAAAATAATAATAATAATAATAATAATAATAATAATAATAATAATAATAATAAATGGTGTTTAACTATGGGTGGCTGTTGGTCTCTGTATTAAAAATAGGTTAATACGATTCATTCAAGTGGCCCAATACACTTTTATTCACCTGACACAGGACTTCTTCTCGTCAAGGTAAACACATACAGGTACTGTATGTCCTTCTGTCTCATAATATACTGTAAGTTCTTCTATTGCAATATAATATATTGAGACAGACGGACTTACAGTATATTATGAGACAGGACTTACAGTATAATTATTATACTGTAAGTCCATCTGTATCATAATATACTATAAGTCCGTCTGTCAGTCTGTCTGTCTGTCTGTCTTGTCTGTCTGTCATGTTTTGGGTAACCTGTGATTTAGTAATAATTTATTCTGTAGGTTCTGTTATTATTATTATTCAAAATTAATGGTGTGTGAGTGCACGTGATGTTATTCTTAAAGGGAGGGTACAGTTTGGGCTGTTTTTGGAGATAATGATTCCTCTAAACTATTCCCAGCAACAGTACCTTTAATTTTGTTCATCTGGTCCTGTTTCCTGGCATACTTTGGAGGAATCAAGGAGCTCTAATGTACCAAAAGTAAACTCTCCCCTTAAGGTGGTAATTCTTTTTTGGTACAGTGACTCCAAAGTATGCTAGGAAACAGGACCAGATGAACAAAAATAAATAATGGTGTTCTGTTGCTTGGAATAGTTTGGAGGATTCAGTTGCTCCAGATTTACCAACACAAAATTTCCCCCTTAATTAAGAGGTGGTCGACGTAAATGGTCAATCAATGGGGAATATATTACGTACAGTCACGATCGAAAGTCATGCATCAGGTGGACGGAAGTGAGAGTGGAGCAACTGATTCCTCCAAACTATTCCAGGCAACAAGACACCATTAATGTTGTCTATCTGGTTTTTGTTCCCTGGCATACTTTGGAGGAATCAAGGCACTCCAATTTACCACAGGTGTATTACCCTCTTAATGAATCAAGATCAAAGAAAGCAACAGTTATCGCGATACTTAATTTTCCAAGGTAATTACATTCAATAGTGTTGCAGAATTATAATTGGATGTGACTGTACATGTGTTGCCAAAATATAAATGGCAACAAATCGTGATGGAACGTTAACTTTATATTTACATCGACAACTATTTATAGGGACCATAAAATGAATGTAATACAAAAATAAATGTTTATTCCATTCTGCATTACATTTTTATGATGCCCACAAATAACTATGGACATTGATATACTTAACGTTCAATCAATAGTTGTCGTACTTCATATTTTGGCAATTGTACATGCTTGTCCTAATATATATCAAAACGAATTGATAATTCTGAGTATCTTTATATCTGGTCAACATTTCAAAGAGACGGAAAGATGAAATATTATCCGTAACAAGATAAAATTAAATAACTAAATAAATAAATAACACACACACACACACACACACACACACACACACACACACACACACACACATAAACAAATAAAAACTATAATATTGATCGTGTTGCTTTCCACTATCAGTCGTGAAATGTGTCGGAATATTTCGCATGAGGTGTGAACGAATACATATTTCTTTATTCGTATGTACTGTATATACATAATTATCTTATATTTGGCGGGTGAGTTACAGTTTATACATGCATGATACAAATTTGGTGGCTGAGTTACAGGAGCACACACACACGCACTTACATACATACATACAGTACAGTCGCGGTCAATAATAATCATCCACATATGGGTATCTCAAACAATTTACTATCTAATGTTTTCACGTTCATAAATGATGTTATTGTTTTACGTAGTGTGTAGCTACTTGTATTAGATTAAAAAATGGTAGTTAACCTATTTATTGGAAAGTTTATCATCTAAGGAATAGAGGGAAGCTGTCAAACTCTTACATGAGTTACCCCTATAAGGATGATTATATATGTAGTGTACATACATCTTTCTCACCTACATACATACATCTTTCTGACACACATACATACATACATACATATATTTATCTGACACATACGACGACAAGTTATGCTATTGATGTGTTTACTCTACGAAAGTACCCACACATTATTTACCTATTCGTACACTAGCAGCTATTATTAATTCAGGACCACCTCTAATATTTACAGTGTTATTACCGACACTGCTAGTAATACAGATACACCTCTATTATTTACACGGCTATTACATTACACCTCTATTATTTACACGGCTATTACATTACACCTCTATTATTTACACTCCTATTACATTACACCTCTATTATTTACACTCCTATTACATTACACCTCTAGTACTTACACTCCTATTACATTACACCTCTATTATTTACACTCCTATTACATACACCTCTATTATTTACACTCCTATTACATTACACCTCTATTATTTACACTCCTTTTACATTACACCTCCATTACTTACAATGTTACTAAGCCAGATACACCTCTAATGCTGGTTGACTCACTGATATCCTTTACTTACACACACACACACACACACACACTACAGCACGTGCACCGACTCGAACAGCAATTATCCCCCCCCCTCCCCCACACACACATCTACTCGAACAGTAAATATCCCCACACATGCAACATAGTATACGCATGCCTACTCAATAACTTACAACATATCGCAGCCACACACACACACGCAAACAATCAGAAGCTATAACGAGTGTCCTAAAACTGTCTGTCGCAACTCTTAACTCACGACTGCAGTACACGCGAATATATAGTCACTTTTTGCACACGTGTTTCGTATCGTACTATGTTACTATTCACACACACACACACACAGAGAGAGAGAGAGAGAGAGAGAGAGAGAGAGAGAGAGAGAGAGAGAGAGAGTAGCATTAATTGGGCGAGTCTCCCTATCTTGGTATATAGCCTAATATTATGCCGTAGCACCTTCCCGTTACTCCCCCCCCCTCATCATCATCATCATCATGCATCATTCATTACGCTCAACACTGCATGAATAGATATATGTACAGTTGGCCACAAGAATTCGTACACACGGTGTTGTTTTCGAGGGTTTAGAACATATAGAAATAATATTATTGTAACACTACGTAATTGCAATACAACATTATTATTATTAGGTTTGTTGTTTTGCAATCACCGAGTCACTTGGTAGACCATTCATTGCAGTACTTCCAGAATAATGACCTCTCTTTTCATAGCCAGTGTTGGAATACCTGTGTCCAACTGTACACCTCACACGCCACACTTTTCCTAGCTACCTCATGCATTACGTAATCTTTTGTAGTTTGACCGTCCAAGACCTATTTGGTAGTCTTTGATAAATGGATCTATACAATATGCATAAGCTTACACGGAGCTCTCCACGAATGATATTTTCTGACCTATACCCACACTTCATTTAAGGAGGTCCATGGTTCAAAGAAGGTAAATCTGGAGCAACTGATTCCTCCAAACTATTCCAAGCAACAGGCCACCATTATTTTTTGTTAAGCTGGTCTTGTTTGCTGACATACTTTGGAGGAATCAAGGCACCCTAATGTGACAAAAGTATAGTATCCTCTTAATTAAGCATAACAGAGATCCACACTTCAATTCATCATGTTTGAGTTGACCATATTTGAATGCATTACAGTTTATTTTTTTTATGCGGATTCATTTCCCAGTTCGTGTGTGTGTTTTTTTTTTTGAAGCTGCCTCATCCCTCTTAAATTTCTGGGAGTAATTTGGGCTTTTAATGTGTTTACTCTCGGCGATTACATATGTTTACTAATTCATGTTTTTTTTTTTTTCAGTGATAAACCAAAATTTCACTGTGTTTGAATAAGATTACTTAAGGAATTCATATACAGTTGGGGAATTGAAGGGTACCTGTTGTGGGGGAAATTAAGAGCTACTGATTCCCCCTAAACTATGCCAGAACACAGACTATGACTCCAGTATCGAGTGTGGGATGTGTTTGGTCAATAGTATTAGTTTGGAGGAATTATTTACCCTCCACAACAGATGACCCCCTTATTAGAGACCACATAACTATAGCCATTCTTACTAAGTATATCATTATGTACTTATTATTTCCATGTAGCTGAGTGCAATTACCTGCCCTCACCCCCAACTCTACTCACTACGTCGGCCCTACACGCACACCCACGACAACGACGCCCCCCCCCCCCATCTAACCTAGAGACGTGGGGGCACCATGGAAGACAGAATGAAGTGCAGAAGGAGGGGAAGCAGGATGAGGATACTAGTGGCCCTACTGTACTGGTGTGTCAGGTGAGTTAAGGAGTGATTGATTGATTTAATGAGGAGGTAAGAAGGTCGCCCTATATGCCTGGAAGACCCTGTAGAACGAGGAAGAAGGTGATAGAGAAGTGGGATAGTGACCTTGAAGGAAAGGAGGGACATTAAAGATGAATGAATTATTGAAGGAGTGAATTAATTAATTTTTTATTGGTTAATGAGTGAGTTAGTACTTATACTTTTAACCTGGGTGAAAATGAATCGATTCCCTTCTAACCAATAATTATGACCCTACTGTAGATACACGTTTGCGTACAGCACATTGCAGTGTTCATAAGTTGCGGATAAGTAATTAGTTTTGAAAAATTTAGGTGTATCATTTCTTCGATTGCTTTACATTAAAAAAAAAATCTAAGAAGTCAGATGAGATGAGGGGAGCAGGGTATATTTTCGCCAGATTAAAAGTATATAAATGGCGGATAATAACTGGTTGCTTGAAGAGGTCATCTCATGTTGCACGAGTGACCTGAAATCTCTCCATACAATCACTGCTGCAACACAATCCCCTACTCGTGTATTGAAGTATAGTCAGTTTCCTGGCATAATTTTATAATTTGGAGGAATCAGTCTTCCTCCAATTCGTCCATATAAATATTACGTCTTAAGGGGACACGTACTCTCTTGACGATAAATTGAAGGACTACTGATTCATCCAAAAAGTCCCACAAAACAGATCCCCCATTACAGTAACATTGAAGTCGTCTGTTTCCTGGCATATATAGTTTGGAGGAGTCAGTAGCTCTCCAGTTTACAGTCAAGAGCTTCTCCCCTTAACATAGAACTTCGCCTCTTTACATCAATGGCACTGCTCTAATAAAATATTCTCTCTGTTATTACGATGCACGAATTTTTGGCATCAACTGTATTGCCTATACCGAAGCAGTTCTAATCAGTAAGTATGTAGAAGTATTTGTATATGGCTTATGGATATTCATGAGCACAAACAAGTTATAATATATGCATTACAATCCATAATTCAAGCTCATGCAGTGGTGTTATTGTGCTCAGGTGACGCTATTGGTAAACACACACACACACACCCCTGCGTCGCTCATCAGTGTGTAATGAACTGAGAGGGGTGAACTGGACTTGTATGAGCTAGAGGTCAGGTTAGAGAACAGAAATATATGTCCTGTTAATACTATTTGTGTGTCTCAGGTGGAGGTAGAAAACAAAAAATATATCCTGTTAAAACTATTTGTGTGTTTGAGTTGGAGAGGCAGAAAAATTATTATATATGTCCTGTTAATATTATTCTATATGTGTCTGAGGTGGAGAGGTTGAAAAATAATAATGTCATTTAAAAAACTATTTGTGTTTGTCTCGGCATCTCTAATGAAACTGGATAATTATGATTTTGGAGACCCCTTTAACTTTTTTTATTTCACAGGTGACGACATTAAGTGGTCTTCTTGCCTTTAGTCCTCACCTTCCTCAACACAGAATATAAAGTGGTTTGCATGGTGTTTTCATAGTTTTTCCCTTTCCTGTTAGAATTTGACACACGTGGTCATGATCATAAACTCACAGCTTTTACTTGTAGGCTACATTTAATTAAGGGGGACGTCCAGTGTTGACAAATCTGGAGTTACCGATTCATCCAAAGCAACAGGACACCATTATATTTTCTTCTCTGGTCCTGCTTCCTGGCATACTTTGGAAGAATCAAGGCAATCTAATATACGGTACCAAAAGTGTATCTACCCCTTAAGGGACGAATTATACTTTATTATAGGATTACTGATTCCTAAGGGCTATACCAGGAAAAGATTAATACTTCAATACACGAATGGAGGATCTGTTTTGTAGCACAGATTGGAGGAATCAGTAACCCTCCCTTTAATTGGATGGTTTTGCACCTTGTTAATGCTATGAAAAGATGATTGAAAGTTGTCATCTAGTAAGGGACGGCTTCTTCCCTGGTTTGATTATCATGTATACATTGTAATTGAACCTTTAAACTTGTATAATGGTTGATTTTATAGTATGTAAAGTCACTATTAAAAGCCCAGTACAGTATAAGGCGAATGTAATGAAAGTGGGATATTTGGGTGAATCTTATGAGCCAAAAATACTACTACTACTACTACTACTACTACTACTACTACTACTACTACTACTACTACTACTACTACTACTACTACTAATAATAATAATAAAAGAACAACAACACCTTTAGGTACCTCTCATCAATATATTCGAGGTGGTCTGCTTTGGGAGGTATTGTAGGAGTATTGGACGTGAGTGTAAACACCTCCTCCAACCGTGGTGTTACGTGGCCGGCAGAGAGTGTAAAATTCATGACTGTAATGTGAGAAAAGTGAATGTTATTTTACCTTGTATTGATCCATTACACATACATACATACATACATACACTCCATTACCTGCCATGTATACTCACTCACTCCTTCTTATACTTACTTACTCACAGCAGCAATCATCATCATCATCATAAGTGTTCCATAAACATTCTTTTTCTGGACTTTTCATGGTACTTTTATTTCTCTATATTATGTGGGATTCTTTCTTTTTCTGATCTTTGGTTGGTAATTTTTTTCCCCCTCCATTTGTGGGATAATTTATTATTTTTTATTCTTGCTTTGTCAGACACTCGCAGTATGCATGCAGTTTGGAGCAACCAATTCACTAACAACAGATCACCATCAAGAGAGAGAGAGAGAGAGAGAGAGAGAGAGAGAGGGGAGAAAGAGCGCCTCCAAGAACTAATAAACGTTTCTTAAATTGTACGTAATGGATTTCAATGCACTGTTGACGAACGTGTTGCTCCGTTATATACAGTGTTCGGAAACCAATAACGAACGTATCAGCAAATTCCAATCGTGTACAGTCGGCGGCAAAAATCGTGTCGCCTCACTCAGCACGTCTTCAAAGATTACATAAAGGTTAATCATCGAATAAACACATTCATCATACAGAAATACGATATCCAGGGACTAAATTACTATACGTCTCTATTTTTGCAGATTACAAGCCCATGAAGCTTATATTTCCATACTTATTTCATGACTTGGCAGATGTAGCGACATGACATTTGCCGCCGACTGTACATTCCACTATAACTACAACAACTACTCCAAGCCTCGTAACATCAAGCTAAATATTACATAGTTTGATTGATGGTGAAATAGAGAGGAATATTTACTGTAAATGGGTAAATGGTAGACGATCATAAACAAGGACAGCTGCTGTAAATATTGTTGCTTGGATTTGTTATTGATATTTACAGTAGAGCTGATATTTTTATACCCAACAGTGCAGATCCTTACCTACAATATGAAATAATTAAATCTTTATTATTGTAATTTCTGTATTGCCTAATGACACTTCTGTAAGGTTGTGTGATTATTATTAATATTATTATTATTATTATTATTATTATTATTAGTAGTAGTAGTAGTAGTAGTAGTAGTAGTAGTAATAGTAGTAGTAGTAGTAGTATATTATTATTATTATTATTATTTTTATTTTTACCTGTGTGTCAGAAATTGTGCTGGATAGTTAATGAAATGCTTGTTTATTCTAAATTCATTAACTGACTCAATAATTCCTTAACATGATCAGACGTATTCCCTCATTGATCATATCCATAGTGTTTTAGCCTCAAATTGCTAACGAGTGTCCCTGGGTATAACAATTCGCCATGCACAAGAGGACAGACAAATATATAATTATGGTTACTAGAGATTTTATATTAAATTAGACATCCAAGAAATACCAATAGTTAGTGACTCTTTTATACTTGCAACACACACACACACACACACACACACACACACACACACACACAATTTGACTACAGACACGAAGTTGCGGATATAAATTGATACTCTATAAAAAACATACAAGGTAGCTAGAAAATATATCACACACACACACACACACACAAAAGAATAATATAGCCAAACCTTTTTATAGGATCCATTCCAGGTAAGGTGGTGTGTGTGTGTGTGACAAACTATAATTACTCTTGCTACAGTATCAACCAACCTTATCAATATAGGCTACACTTCCATGGGTGTTTAATAATATATCCTATTGTTTGTTCCTATCTATCCACCCACCCACCCACCCACACACACACACCCGTTGAGCTGAGAACGTATAATATACAGGATGATTCAGTTTAGAACGTATATATACAGTCAGTAAAAGCCATCAGTAGTAGTAAAAGTGTGTGTGTTTTTATAGCCTACACCAAGACTAATAGAATACTAGAGTGAAGGCCAAGACAATAAACTAGACCAATAGATTCTACAGTAGTATGCTTTTGGTCTATTCTATTGGTCTTGTTCTTCATTTCCCTGGTCACGATATCATACTTGTACTCTAGAGGAATCCAGGCGCTTTATGCAGGGTACCAAACGTGAAATCATCCTATGAATGTATTTGCCACATAAATACATGGAAGACATCATGACGTAACTCTGTGATAAGGCCGTGTGTAACTTGCGTGATAATTGGCGTGTGACCATCAGATTCTTTCATGCATACTAAAGTGTTTGAATATTAGGAAAGGAATGTGGTACAGTCGGTGGCAAAAGTCACATGCCAAGTCATCAAGTATGGTATGGAAAATTTAATATAAGCTTCACAGACTCATCAACTGAAATAAAAACAACAACAACAGAGAAAGTTTACCAATATGCCCCCTGGATATTACTATAATGTTGTATGGAGAATGTGTTTGTTTACGTTATCCTTCAAGAAGAGCTGAATGAGGCGACAGGACTTTAGCCGCCCACTGTACAATACAAAGATAATAAAAAATGCATACATACTCTTTATACATACAACACCTTTCCTCTCCAACACTCCCTCCTCCCCTCACGTCCGTCTTCACTGTCTATCCCTCCGTCCTCTTGTCAAATTTGTTACCGTTTCTCCATCCTCAGGTCAAAGTCAACAACTCTAGCTCCTCATTACTACAACTCGTTTTCAGCTGGTTGGTAGATATTTTTAGAGGGATAGTATATGCAATGGTGGTAAAATTAATGGAGCAGTTGATTCCTCCATACAATTCCAAGCAACAGGTCATTGTTATTATTATTATTATTATTATTGGTAATTTGGTCCTGTTTCCTGGTATACGTTGGAGGAATCAGGGTGCTCCAAATGTTTCAAAAATATACTATCCCCTTATTTTTTCTATATATTGTATGTGTCTTACCCATGACCCTTAAAAATATATGTGTGTCCTTCCCTTAATTTACCCTTCTATATATGTGTCCTTCCCTTAATTAATCATTCTATATTATGTGTCCTTCCCTTTAATTAACCCTTCTATATAAAATTTTGTGTCCTTCCCTTAATTAACCCTTCTATATAAAATTTTGTGTCCTTCCCTTAATTAACCATTCTATATATATGTCCTTCCTTTAATTAACCATTCTATATATGTGTCCTTCCTTTAATTAACCATTCTATATATATGTCCTTCCTTTAATTAACCATTCTATATATGTATCCTTCCTTTAATTAACCATTCTATATATGTATCCTTCCTTTAATTAACCATTCTATATATGTGTCCTTCCTTTAATTAACCATTCTATATATGTGTCCTTCCTTTAATTAACCATTCTATATATGTGTCCTTCCTTTAATTAACCATTCTATATATGTGTCCTTCCTTTAATTAACCATTCTATATATGTATCCTTCCTTTAATTAACCATTCTATATATGTATCCTTCCTTTAATTAACCATTCTATATATGTGTCCTTCCTTTAATTAACCATTCTATATATGTGTCCTTCCTTTAATTAACCATTCTATATATATGTCCTTCCTTTAATTAACCATTCTATATATATGTCCTTCCTTTAATTAACCATTCTATATATGTATCCTTCCTTTAATTAACCATTCTATATATGTGTCCTTCCTTTAATTAACCATTCTATATATGTGTCCTTCCTTTAATTAACCATTCTATATATGTGTCCTTCCCTTATTTAACCCTACTATATGTGTCCTTCCCTTTAACCCTACTATATGTGTCCTTCCCTTGACGTGTCCTATACCCTTAATTAACTCTTCTATATATATGTGTCCACTCTCTATTAATCCTTCTATGTATGTGTCCCTACAGTGTGTGTCACGTGTCAGGTGAAGAGGGGACCAACAACAACAACAACAACAATATAAACAATAACAACACTATAGAGAGTTGGGCTGACTACACAGGCCCAGGATATCGCAAGGAGGTCTTCCCACCCGTCTCTCAGGGTGGGTGTGTGAGTGGGTGTTGGTGGGGTGGGTGTGTGGGTGGGTGGGTGAGTGAGTGGGTTTGGTAGGGTGAGTGAGTTGGGGGGTATGGTGGGGGGTGAGTGAGTGGGTGTGGGTGGGTGGTGTTGATGAGTGGGGTGGGTGGTGTGGGTGATTGGGTCCTTGCTTTCAGTCACGGTCGCTCATAATTGCTTGTACGTTTTCTCTCTCTCTCTCTCTCTCTCTCTCTCTCTCTCTCTCTCTCTCTCTCTCTCTCCAGTCATAACACCTGCTAATCAACACTTATCTCCATCATATTACAGGTGAGGTACTGAAGGTCGGGGTGTCAGTCCAAGTGAGGAATATCGCTAAGATTGACGAGGCCGATGGAGTGAGTATTTTCAACGGGATCACAATACTGGGTTATAAGGAGCTGGTGTGGGTTCTGTAACTATGGATGTGGTGTTTGTAGTCTTATATTTACCTTAGTAGTTGTGGTTATGAAAAATACATGAGTTTGGAGAAGTCAGGCGAGCATTTGTGATTAGTGATTTATCTACATATATTTTTTTCTAAACATAATTACCTCAGGAAATATATATACTGAGAATCTTACACATTACAATAATAAATTACTTTCCCCAATATCCCCTACTATTTTTATGCCAGTTTCTCATGTGCTTGCGTTTCTCCCTTCAGGTGCTTTGGATGGAGATTAACCTGCGTGTAAAGTGGCGTGACATAAGATTACAACTGCCCCCAGACCTGGAACCCACCAACTATATCCCACTCGACCCAGCCATCCTTTCAGATCTCTGGGTGCCCGATATCTACATTGGTTAGTTACTCCTAAAAGTTTCATTCTCTCTAAATCATTTTCACTTTCGTTTTCTTTAATAATCTCTGCCAAACTATTTACATTATAATTATTATATAATTCTACTTGTATAAATGTTTGGTCTAGATCATTTCTCTTCATATCAAAACATTTCAATGTGCATACAAGATTTAATCAATAATTCTTTTAACCACATTTGTAGTTTCTAGTTACAAATTTAATGTGTCAAAACAAGAAGAGCATAATATTTCTCTAATAACATACGGCCGTAATTCCGTACTTAGCCATTCAATTTAATCCATCTTCGGTGACATGTAGCACAATATCGTGACACACAACATACACGTACATCTATCCACACACACACACACACACACACACTTAATATATATAAATGACATAGAAGTAAATAGTACAGATGGCACTTACATGAATATGTTTGCTGATGATGCAAAGGTACAAAGAACAATTTAAAATGAAGACTGCTGTAAAAAGTTACAAGAAGACTTGGAGAAAATAGTAGACTGGAGTGATAAATGGCAGATGGAGTTTAATGCAGATAAATGTCATGTTATAAAGTTTGGAAAAAGCGAGAGAGACCAAATTGCCAATACAAACTTGGAAACAAAATATTAAATGAAGCAGAGAAAGAAAGAGACTTTGGGGTAAAGATATATAAGAAATTAACACCAGATGATAATATAAATGAAAAAGTGAGAAACATGTATGTATTGTTAGCAAATATGAGAGTGGCCTTCACTTATATAGATGAAGAAATGGTCAAGAAAATAATAACATCCTTTATAAGGCCTACCTTAGAATATGCTGCAGTAGTATGGAACCCACATTTAAAGAAACATATCACTAAATTAGAAAAAGTACAAAGAGCAGCAACAAGATGGGTACCAAGTCTAAGAGAACTAAGCTATGAAGAAAGACTAAAGAAACTAAAATTACCTAAACTAGAAGAAAGACGAGAGGTGATATGATTATGGTTTACAAATGTGTCACAGAAAAATAAAAGATAGATATAGACAACTTATGCCAACAAGGAATACCTACAATGAGAGGACACAGTAAGAAATTAATTAAAAGAAGAGGAGATAAAGATGTACAGAAATATAGTTTTCCAAATAGAGTAATAGACGAATGGAATAAATTACCAGAAGAAGTGGTGTGTGTCAAAAACATACATAACTTTAAAGAAAAATATGATAATTGTGTTTTAAAATACGGGACGTTGCGAGCTTGACTCAATCCTGTAAAGATACAAATAGGTAAGAACAAAACTAAAAGGTAAGAACACACACGTACTGTACACTCATCCACATATACACACTCTATCACTCTATTAATATATCGCCTTTGTTTTTTAATTACCATAACATAGTCGATAGGCGTTAAATTAAGCCCAAATAACAAACCAACAAACCAACAAACACAGAATATTGAGATACATGTAGTACTTAATTAACAAGTGTGATGTTACATTTATATGGAAGGAAAAATTAAGCTTGATTCAAGTTAACAGCTTCCAAATATAAAAAAACAAATATGCATATTCATTATATATCAGGCGAGTCATTGTGTTGACGTCGTTTTCATATGTAATATACATTAGCATGATAAGGCAAATAATTATATAGTGCTTCCTTCATCATGGCTTTTTTGTGTGCAGGGAGATTAAATTTAGTCTTTTACTGCAGGTAGATTAAATTTAAGTCTTATATTGTACTACAGTTTAGTGCCAATATAAGGCTTTTATTTATATCTCTAAGTTGGGGAAGGTATGGGTCGACTCATGAAGGAGGAAGATACATGGATGACGGTAGAAGGTTACAGAGTTGAATATTTACAAGTACTATGATATAATTATATATATCTTGTGTTGTGTTGTATGTACAGTCGGCAAAAAAAGTTTCGTTACCATCCTTTTAGCAGTGTGATGTAATGTTGGTAGGCCTGACTGGTGAGTCGGGTGTGGCGCGAGTGTCATATATACCTCCGTCACCCTCCCGGACCCCTCAGTGTCTAATGGACAGGCAAGTAGGAATGATGTACTTTTACCCAATGCTACTTTTTCTGGGTATTTCAAGGTTATTCTTGTTCTAAAATACTCAAACGTATTTCTTTATGTTTAATGATGAATAGTTAAATAGTAATAGTTCTTGAACACTCAAAATTTAATTTAAAATCAGTTAAACTTTTGATATAAAAAGAAAGGGAATGCCTTGTGCTAATAAGTTGTCATTACCGCGGCCCGCGAGGCACAGCTGCTCAGACGGCGGAGTACCAACCCTGCCGCGCTTATCGATGTTAAAATTAACGTAGGGGTGGTAACGAAACTTTTTTTGCCGACTGTACATGGGTAGAATACGAACTTCAAGTGTGTGTTTATGTTTTCACCTCGTACCTGTGTGTGTTGAGGGCAGTACACAGCTCTGAGGCCAAGACCCCCTCCGTGCTGACCAGTGTGGCCTCAGTATGGATGTATGGTGACGCCACGGTTGACTACTCCGGCAAGTGAGTGAGTGAGTGTGTGTGTGTATGCGCAATGATCACACTTATAATAACAAAACAATAACAGCAATATATCTTTAATAATAATAATAATAATAATAATAATAATAATAATAATAATAGCCTATCAGATAAAAATAATAATAATAATAATAATAATATGTGTTCTGGGCCGATTGAAGGCTGTGATTGAGTTGAATAATTCTGCTGTATATACATTTGGTCCATCATGATCTTTACGTAGCCTAGCATTCTTTTCCGGCCATTCATCATCCTAATGTTGTTGTGTTGCTGCTCGCTCCTCCCTGGTGGTTGGCGCGTGCACTACTATTTTTTTTACAGCATGTTTGTGTTGGTGTCGTGTAGAATGAAGTATGCCTGGTTCCCTCGTGATCATCAGGTGTGCGACTTCAGAATGGAGAGCTGTGAGTCTTCTGTGTTCGTGTTGGATGCATGTAATGTATTAATTAGACAAGATACTAATGAAGTGATAAGTGGAAAATGACATCATGAATATATTTGATAGTCTCGTATGAGGAGATTATTATGATGAAAGTCCTGGTATTGGTATTATTTAATGTACTGTACTAAACTATTACATTCAAAGCACACATATTCGAAACACATTAATTAAAGAGGGAATATATTATTATAAAGTAATCACAAACACACACGTCAAATTACACGGTCAGCAAAAAAATATAATAATAATAATAATAATAATAATAATAATAATAATAATAATAATAATAATAATAATAATAATAATAATAATAATAATAATAATAATAAATAAATAAATAAATAAATATATATATATAAATAAAAAGTAACAAATAAATAAATAAGTGCACAGTATATTTACAACTAATGCCAATGCTACACACACTCAGTAACCTAATTAGACAAACTGCACTGTATATACACTATAAACAGCTTAAGATGCTTTCATGCACTTTTGACACCCAAACGTTTTGATACAAGCACCACTGACCAAGATCACTTTTAGAGATTAATCTTGCCACTTACCACATACACTTCCGTCCACTTCCCTTCTCACTCTCTCTCTCTCTCTCTCTGCTGACCACACATACCTTCTCTCTCTCTCTCTCTCTCTCTCAGTCGCGTACACTCTTGAGAGGAACGAGTACGTGTGGGCGCCTCCTGGCCTTGAGGTGTCAGACAACATCATCAGTGAACAGTTCCTCATCAGTTTCCAGAAGATCGACCCATACACTCGCACCCAACAGGTCTATGGTGAGGAAGGAGGAGAGGAAAGAATGGTGTAGAGGGAGGAGGGAAGAGGTTTAGAGGGAGGAGGGAAAAGGAAGGGAAGGAGTGTAGAAGGAGGAGAGAAAGGGGAGGGAGGAGGGAAAAGGATGAGGTGTAGAGGGAGGAGATAAAAGAGAAGGGAAGAGGTGTAGAAGGAGGAGAGAAAGGGGAGGGAGGAGGGAAAGGGATGAGGTGTAGAGGGAGGAGGGAAAAGGGAAGGAAGAGGTGTAGAGGAAGGAAAGAGGGAGGGAGGAAAGAAAGAAGGAGAAGTAGGGAGAGAGGTAAAGAGTAGATAAATTAAAGGAGAGAAAGAGGTGGGATGGGGGTGTAGAGGGACCATGAGAGGGACGGAGGAAAGGAAAGGGGAGGTGGATATAAAGGCTGAATAAATAATGGGAGAGAATCAGAGAAAGAGGGGTAGAGCTAGTGTATAGAAAAGGGGAGAGAAAGGGTATCGAGGGAATGAGGATGTAGGGGGAGAAATATAAATTATAGAGGAGGTGAGGGAAAGAGGGAGGGATTTGAGAGAGAGGATGAGTGATGTGTAGAGGGAGGGAGAGAGGGAGGGATTTGAGAGAGAGGATAAGTGATGTATAGAGGGAGGGAGAGAGGGAGGGATTAGAGAGAGAGGATGAGTGATATGTAGAGGGAGGGAGAGAGGGAGGGACTTGAGAGAGAGGATGAGTGATGTGTAGAGGGAGGGATGAAAGGTGAGAAATGTGTCCTTCGTCATGGTTGTACCCAGGGTCCAATCTGTGGTTGTACCCACCTACTTCTTCGGGTCTGACTGTAGCAATAAGAACATGACACCAAAGTATATATTACATTTCACCTTCCCAACCAACTCCCCACTCATGCATTCACCTCCTTTATGAGGAACGTACCCGGCCAACCAAACAAAATATTATTTTCTCCTTCCTGACCACGTACCTTATATCTTCATCCCTTCATCAGGAACATACCCGGCCAACCAAAACATATACTGTATAATTATTGTATCTTTCCCAACCTCCATTATACACCTTCTTCATCCCTTCTACATACACACAGGAACATACCCTGCGCTGGCCTTCCGTGTACACCTGACACGACGCCTTTCGTACGTGCTGCTACAGGTGTATCTGCCGTCGGGTCTGTTTGTGGTGATGTCCTTCGTGTCCCTCCTGGTGCCCCCTGAGGCCATCCCTGGACGCATGACCCTCTGCATCACTACCATCCTTACCATGTCTACCCTCCTCGGTGTGGCAATGTCAGTGTCTGTTGGTGTGTCTGGTGTGGTGTTGTCTGTGTCTGGTCTTTGTGTGTATGGTGTGGTAGTGTCAGTGTGTGTTGGTGTGGTATTGACAGTGTTTGTTGATGTAGTCTTGGTGTGGTGATGTCAGTGTGTCTTTGGTGTGGTGTTGTCAGTATGTGTTGGTGTGGTGTTGCAGTGTGTGTTGGTGTGGTGTTGCAGTGTGTGTTGGTGTGGTGATGTCAGTGTGTGTTGGTGTAGTCTTGGTGTGGTGATGTCAGTGTGTATTGGTATGGTGTTGTCAGTATGTGTTGGTGTGGTGTTGTCAGTATGTGTTGGTGTGGTGTTGCAGTGTGTGTTGGTGTGGTGTTGTCAGTGTGTGTTGATGTAGTATTGGTGTGGTAATGTCAGTGTGTGTTGGTGTGAAGTTGTCAGTGTGTATTGGTGTGGTGTTGTCAGTGCATATTTATGTGGTTTGTTATATGACTTAATAGCTAACACTAATAAATTTTCAACCACTGATTCTGATTGACCATGTGTGTGTGTGTGTGTGTGTGTGTGTGTGTGTGTGTGTGTGTGTGCAGACATTACACGATGACGTCCTTCGTAATAGGTGCAGAATACTTTGCAATATTCATAAACAGTGTGTGAATGTGCAAAAGATATATAGACAAGACAATGTGTAAGTGTTCCATCTCCTGCTCCTCCTTCTACAGGCAGTCGATGCCCCGTGTGAGCTACGTGAGGGCCATAGACGTGTGGCTGCTCTCCTGCCTCGCTTTCGTCAGTATGGTCCTTCTCGAGTTTGGTGTCGTCATCAAGTGAGTGCCTGAAGAGAGAGAGAGAGAGAGAGAGAGAGAGAGAGAGAGAGAGAGAGAGAGAGAGAGAGAGACTTTTATATATTTACACACACACACACACACAATCACACACGGTCATATGATAATACACCAAGCAACTATAAAAATATACACACGCACTGACTAGAGTAGATATATTAAGTATCTCTTGTGATATCTGACGGGGTGAGTGACCCGTTCATTGGTGTGTGTTTTCTTACTTAAGGGCTTAGTACAGTGCTGCTGTTAAACATGGAGCAACTGATTCCTCCAAACTAATTCGAGCAACAGACCACCATTGTTTTTGTTATTCTAGTCCTGTTTCCTGGGATACTTTGGACGAATGAAGGTACTTTAATGTGGCAAAAGTATGCTATCCACTTGAGCATTTATGATAGGATTTCCGAGTAGTCTGTCTGTGTGTGTTTCATAGCAGGGTTTGGAGGAATCAGAAGCCTCCCTAAGCAAGGAACACCCAGGGTTTTAAATAGTCATGGTTCTTATAGGCCAAAAAACGTCATTCCGCTAGTCTGGGGTCAATCCTCTATGACGTATATATATACAAACATTCTTAATATCCATCACTCATACACAAACCAACCACAGTTACTCATGCACGAATCTTTTGGCACTCCTTCGGATCCGAGGCAATTCACTCCCTCTCTTCAGCTGCTACTCATTTCTTTCCTTTTCCTTCCTTCGTGCTTGATGTCCCTCCTTTCCTTCCTTGTTCTTCAATCTTGCTGTCCCTCCTTTCCTTCCTTTTCCTTCGTGCTTGCTAGATGCCCCTTCTTTCCTTCCTCTTCCTTCGTGTTTGTGTTCCTTCTTTCCTTCCTTTTCCTTCGTGTTTGTGTCCCTCCTTTCCTTCCTTTTCCTTCATTCGTACTTGCTGTCCCTCCTTTCCTTCCTATTCCTACATTAGTGTTTGCTGTCCCTCCTTTCCTTCCTTTTCCTTCACGCTTGTTATCCATCCTCTCTGTCTATATATCTCCTTCTCTCTCGTGGGCAAACAGTAAGTACAGTAATGATTATTGTACAGTAGCCTTTAACAATGTGTTCGTACACATCTCAAGGCCTTCAACAAACTTCACCACTGCCTTTCTCCACTCCTATATCTCCCCTTCATCTCAACTCATTCACTCCCGTTACCACATTCTGCTAAAAAAATATCCCGAGGTCACGCAAGCTAAATTAGAATGCAGATGTTATAAAGCAATGAAAAAAAAATATATACTGAGAGTGGAGACTAACGGGACCCCCTTGGAACTTGCCACATAACGGACCCCTAGCAGTGTTGCCACGTTCCCATGGTTCAGAAGCCTTTTATGGTACAGGGAAGAATTTGTTATGTTAGGGTATGGTAGCTAGGTTATGTTATGTTAGGGTATGGTAGGTTATGTTATGTTAGGGTATGGTAGGTTATGTTATGTTAGGGTATGGTAGCTAGGTTATGTTATGTTAGGGTATGGTAGGTTATGTTATGTTAGGGTATGGTAGGTTATGTTATGTTAGGGTATGGTCGGTTATGCTATGTTATGTTATGGTAGGTTATGTTATGTTATGGTAGGTTATGTTATGTTAGGGTATGGTAGGTTATGTTATGTTAGGGTATGGTAGGTTATGTTATGTTAGGGTATGGTAGGTTATGTTATGTTAGGGTATGGTAGGTTATGTTATGTTAGGGTATGGTAGGTTATGTTATGTTAGGGTATGGTAGGTTATGTTATGTTAGGGTATGGTAGGTTATGTTATGTTAGGGTATGGTAGGTTATGTTATGTTAGGGTATGGTAGGTTATGTTATGTTAGGGTATGGTAGGTTATGTTATGTTAGGGTATGGTAGGTTATGTTATGTTAGGGTATGGTAGGTTATGTTATGTTAGGGTATGGTCAGTTATGTTATGTTAGGGTATGGTAGGTTATGTTATGTTATGGTAGGTTATGTTATGTTAGGGTATGGTAGGTTATGTTATGTTAGGGTATGGTAGGTTATGTTATGTTAGGGTATGGTAGGTTATGTTATGTTAGGGTATGGTAGGTTATGTTATGTTAGGGTATGGTAGGTTATGTTATGTTAGGGTATGGTAGGTTCTGTTATGTTAGGGTATGGTAGGTTATGTTATGTTAGGGTATGGTAGGTTATGTTAGGGTATAGTAGGTTATGTTATGTTAGGGTATGGTAGGTTATGTTATGTTAGGGTATGGTAGGTTATGTTATGTTAGGGTATGGTCGGTTATGTTATGTTATGTTATGGTAGGTTATGCTATGTTAGGGTATGGTAGGTTATGTTATGTTAGGGTATGGTCGGTTATGTTATGTTATGTTATAGTAGGTTATGTTAGGGTATGGTAGGTTATGTTATGTTAGGGTATGGTAGGTTATGTTATGTTAGGGTATGGTAGGTTATGTTATGTTAGGGTATGGTAGGTTATGTTATGTTAGGGTATGGTAGGTTATGTTATGTTAGGGTATGGTAGGTTATGTTATGTTAGGGTATGGTCAGTTATGTTATGTTAGGGTATGGTAGGTTATGTTATGTTATGGTAGGTTATGTTATGTTAGGGTATGGTAGGTTATGTTATGTTAGGGTATGGTAGGTTATGTTATGTTAGGGTATGGTAGGTTATGTTATGTTAGGGTATGGTAGGTTATGTTATGTTAGGGTATGGTAGGTTATGTTATGTTAGGGTATGGTAGGTTCTGTTATGTTAGGGTATGGTAGGTTATGTTATGTTAGGGTATGGTAGGTTATGTTAGGGTATAGTAGGTTATGTTATGTTAGGGTATGGTAGGTTATGTTATGTTAGGGTATGGTAGGTTATGTTATGTTAGGGTATGGTCGGTTATGTTATGTTATGTTATGGTAGGTTATGCTATGTTAGGGTATGGTAGGTTATGTTATGTTAGGGTATGGTCGGTTATGTTATGTTATGTTATAGTAGGTTATGTTAGGGTATGGTAGGTTATGTTATGTTAGGGTATGGTAGGTTATGTTATGTTAGGGTATGGTAGGTTATGTTATGTTAGGGTATGGTCGGTTATGTTATGTTATGTTATGGTAGGTTATGTTATGTTATGGTAGGTTATGTTATGTAAGGGTATGGTAGGTTATGTTATGTTAGGGTATGGTAGGTTATGTTAGGCTCGTTCTGGTTAGGACCGATAAGAATGGGTTAAGAGTTTGATAAAGTTATTCCAAATCGCTCCAGTAGTGAAATGAAGAATATGGGCTTGTGGATATCTCAGGAAGAAAACAATGGGTAGTTTTCTTCCTGTGCCTTTAAGTGGATAGAGTATACTTGTGTTACACTGGAGCTCCTTGATTCCTCCAAAGTGTGCCGGGAAACAGGACCAGATTAACAAAAATAATGGTGACTTGGAGTAGTTTGGAGGAATCAGTTGCTCCCGATTTACCAACACTGTACGTACTACCCCCTTAATAATAAGACCTTCGGGATTAAGAAGGGTCGTATCTGCAAACATATTTTCTGCTGATATAACTTGACATGTGAGGGACAGACGGCCTGAAAATCTCGACCCAAACCTCAAACTATTCCTTCTTAAACCTGGACAGGGGTAACTTTATTTCATGTCTAAATCTAGGAATTAACTATAAATTTTTAGGTACAAAAGGAGGACACTAAGATTTCTATTGAGGGTCCAGGTTAACTAAGGGGAGATTCTGTTGTTGGTAAATTGCTAAGTCTCTGCTGATTCCTGCAAACTATGCCAGGAAGCAGGAATTGTATACAGTACTAATAGGGGATCTGTTTCGTGGCATAGTGTGGAGGAATCGGCAAAAGACCATCCAATTCACCAACAAGAAAAAATCCCCTTAAGTGAGGTATATGTATTGTAGTCACGGTGATATTTATATACCGTATTGACTTATTTGACATTGGTTGTGTATCAGACAGTCGAAGGGGTTACTAGCCTATACGTACAGTAACTGCAGAAAACAATCTCGAGTCTGGCGCTAAGTACCTGCAGAAAACAATCTCGAGTCTGGCGATAGGTATGTACAGTCGGCAAAAAAAGTTTCGTTACCACCCCTACGTTAATTTTAACATGGGTGAGCCCGGTAGGGTTGGTACTCCACTGACATGCAGCTGTGACTCGTGTCATCCGGGACATGCTGGACGGGAATCGTCATTGCCCCGGCAGTGTTAACTTTTTTATATCAAAAGTTTAGCTGATTTTAAATTAAATTTTGAGTGTTGAAGAACTCTTACTATTTAACTATTCATTATTAAACATAAGGAAATGCGTTTGAGTATTTTAGAACAAGAATAACCGTGAAATGCCCATAAAATAGTACTAGCTGAAAGAACGTCACTCCTGCTTGGCTGCCCATGACACACTGAGGGGCATTGGCCAATGGCCAGGGGCACGGACCCACAGAGCTAAAAACCTAGAGCGCTTAACCCTGTGTTATTAGATAGGGGAGGAGTGTCACAACAGGCGAGCGCTCTATTGTATAGATACTTGCCCATTGAACTCCCGTAGGTACTTGTATATAGTATGTTTCTTTCCACAGTTATTGACATTTCCCTGATTTGTAAAGCATTGTATCTTGTTATCTAATTATAAAGGTTTTGTTAAATCAATTAACAAGGCTCAGATAATGTCCATAGGGAAAATTATGCAAAGAAATTAAACTTAAACTGGTTTATTAAACAAGACAAATATATATAACTGTAATCTGTCTCCCTCTCCCTCCACTTACCTTACATACATACATACATATTACTCTAGTGTGACATTCATACATACATACATATTACTCTAGTGTGACATACATATATATTACTCTAGTGTGACATACATACATACAGTCGTGGTCAATAATAATCTTCCACATATAGGTAACTTTAACAATTTACTGTGTAATGTTTTCATGTTCACATACTATTTTATTGTTTTAAGTAGTGTGTAGCTGTTTGTATTAAATTAAACGATGGCACTATACCTATTTATTGGAATGCTTATCAGCTAAGGAACAGAGGGAAGCTGTCAAAATCTTACGTGAGTTACTCCTATATGGATGATTATTTTTGACCACGGCTGTACATTCATACATACATATTACTCTAGTGTGACATACATACATACATATTATTCTAGTGTGACATATACATGCATACATATTACTCTAGTATGACATACATACATACACACATTCTAGTGTGACATGCATATATACACACATATTACTCTAGTGTGACATACATACATTCATACTGAACAATGTGAACATAAAATACTGATCATAATAGAGATTAAGTACGTTGTATATATATATTATAAGAAGTTGACTGTGGATGAGAGCCAACGATAGTTTTGTTTATCTAACTCATTTCACCTATTAACCGAAATTTATTTATATTTAATCAGCCATTCACTGATATATCGGTTAAAGAAATACTTATTCATATATTGTGAGTCACTATAATGTAGTTAATATACCATATCATCAATAAAAGACCGAATAAATGAAATAATATCTTACCCTGGCATAAGCTAACAGGCTGGCGGGTTGAGGGGAAGGGCAGGTATCATGGCCACCAACCCACTTCCGGTGGCGACACGCCAGGGGGGGGGGGTGGCGAGCTCTATGTTTGTAGCTCTGTGGCACGGACTTTTATGGAGGCCGGAGGGTGTCAGGCGTACCAGCATTACATCACACTGTTTTAGGGATGGTAACGAAACTTTTTTTGCCGACTGTACATGTGTTGTACCTGCAGAAAACAATCTCGAGTCTGGCCCTTGGTTTTTGCTACATGTAGGCAGGAAGGAAGCAGGATAGAAAAACATTAAACACAGAGGTCATGACGTCACAACCCACGCCGCTGCCACTCCTCCCTCACAACACTCACTCCTCCCTCCCAGCATTCTCTCTCTCTCTCTCTCTCTCTCAACATTAATTCTCATAAGTATCTCTCTCTCAATATTAATTCTCATCACTCTCTCTGTCTCTCAATATTAATTCTCATCTCTCTCTCTCTCTCTCTCTCTCTCTCTCTCTCTCTCCTAGTTATATAGCCTATTTATTGTTGACTTTCTCTTCTCCCAGCTTCCCTCTCTGCAGTTTCCCTCCCGACCTTCTTTCCTCACCATAGTATTTATTCGTGTTTTTTTGGTTCACCTTGAGAGAGAGAGAGAGAGTGTGTTTGTCGGTTACTTCAGATCGATAGTAAGAGAGAGAGAGAGAGAGAGAGAGAGAGAGAGAGTGTGTGTGTCGATTACTTTAGATCGATAGTAAGAGAGAGAGAGAGAGAATGTGTGTGTGTGTGTCGGTTGCTTCAGCTCGATAGTAAGAGAGAGAGTGTGAGTGTGTGTGTGTCGATTACTTCAGATCGATAGTAAGAGAGAGAGAGAGAGAGAGAGAGAGAGAGAGAATGTGTGTGTGTGTGTGTGTGTGTCAATTACTTCAGATCGATAGTAAGAGAGAGAGAGAGAGAGAGAGAGAGAGAGAGAGAGAGAGAGAGAATAATATGTGTGTGTGTGTGTGTGTGTGTGTACGGATTGAGGTTCACAACAAAAACAACACGAGACAACAGAAAGCCACATCCACAACAACGTCGTAATAATACACTCCAAGGTAAATGCGCGTCCCTTGATTCCTCCAAAGCGGCGGGGAAACAGAACCAAAATAACAAAGATAACAGTGGCCTGTTGCTTGGAATAGTTTGGAAGAATCAGTTGCTCCAGATTTACCAACACTTGTGCAACAGAGGAATATATTTTGAGATTCACTGTGACTCGACTTGCAGGGAAGAGCAAAAGATAAAATAGACTAATATAAAATAATAAATAATATAATAAAACATAAGACATAAATAATATAAACATAAAACATTGAACATAAAATTCTGTCAGGTTGCCGTCACCGAAAACAATACTACTACGACTACTACTACTACTACTACTAATATTAAACCTGGGGGCGACTGCACACTCACCAGCCAAAGTCCAGTGTAGGCATCTCCTGTCTGACCATACGGTGCATCTTGTCTCGTGTTTAAGACGCAGTTGCTTCTGAACTACACATAATATATATGTACTGTAACAAGTGTTCATATGCCTTTCCCTTCCTTTCCTACGTTTATACCTGCTAGTCTGCATGCTACCTTTACAAACAAACCTACAGTATATCCTTTACAACTACATCTTTACAACACCTTACTTACCCTACCCTCTGCAAACCAATATCAGTTACAATCACATCTGTACTACCCTTTACAATCACATATGTACTACCCTTTACAATCACATTTTTACTACAAACACACATTACGCATAGTCACATACCCCATTTATTTTGGTAATGTATGATGTATTTACCTTAATCTGTGTGTCACTCTGCTTGTCAGATTGTTGGAGATTGAAAAGCACAGTGGAGGGAATGAGAAGAAGCCAGCCCGATTGTCCAAAAAAAACTTCAAAGAGGCAAGTTGCAAGTGTAGTTTTCAGTTTCTTTGCAATCTGTCCCATGTGTATCGAAACTTTTACCCACAACTGTACAAAACTCGTAAATTTTAAGGGGATGGTATACTCTTGGTACAATAGAGCACCTTGATTCCTCCATAGTATGCCCCGAAACAAACAAACAAACAAACAGGACCAGATTAATAAAAATAATAATGGTGGCCTGTTACTTGGAATACAGTAGTTTGGAGGAATCAGTTGCACCAGATTTACCAGCACTGAACCCTTAGCTTAAGGGTATAGCCTCATTTTGGTATATTAGAATTGTACTCGTGGGGTCGTCCAAGCTCAGCCTCAGCTTCTCTCGGAAATACCTGCTGGAAACTCTCACTTACTCTCTCGGGCTAGTATTACTTACTACGCCGATGTAGACCTCTGGTTTCAGCCAACTTACCACCGTTGCTCTGAACTACCACTCTAGTCTTCCTGGGGAACTAAGTTAGTTACTCAAGGTTTAGAGTAAACTCGTGGACTTGTCTCTATTTACTGAAGTATATCAGATTACAGATTACAGGTTATACCAGACATCTTGTGTCTCTCTAAGATTATGTAGGAGGTGAATCTTCTCGCTTAGGGCAGGACTCCATCCTCCCTAGCGGTCTAGCCCATACCCGGGCTCAAGTGCGCTTCTCTTCTCTCGATCCTTCCTCACGTACCACACCCTTCGTGCGTGACAGATTGCAACGATGGTGTTGATAATGCCTAGCTTATACATGAAATATAGATGTGTTAGATACAAGTTTATATAAGAATAATGTGAGTAAATACATATTGTCCCTTTCTCTACATACGAGATGACAATATGGAGTTGATTATAGTATAGAGATTAACCTATAGATAATTACAGAGTGAATCTAGCAATCAGTAGCTCAGCATGAAAGATTCCCTCACGCTGCTACTCAGCACCTTTCAAAGGATGTTGTGTCTAATGAAACTGGCTTGAACTGCTTTCAGCCCTAACGGTATGTTCCACCACCATAGGTGATCAGCCGCGGATACAGAATGCTACTGATTCCTCCAAACTATACCAGCACACAGACGCCCTCATTGGTACTATATTAGGGGATCTGTTTCGTGCCATAGTTTGGAGGAATCAGAGACCTTCCAATTCACCAACAAAAGAATCTCCCCTTAATTTAAGCATGCAGGCAGGACAGAAGGGATCACAGCCGGCACTTTATAAACTGTATGTATATATATATAGAAGCCAGGGCAACTTCTGGCAACCCCCTCTGTAGTAAACACGTGGTCGGTAGTAAACAGTTTATGAATGGATCTTTGCCTAACATAAACATTGGCTGGTCAATGAATCTTAGTGATATTTTCGTATTGTGTATATATTGTGTATCTTTGAGGAGCGATTATTTTGTTAAGGGAATAATTGTATGTCATCAACATCTACAAATTATTACTATTGTGTAAATATAAAATACTATATCACCGCCAGACGTGTGTGTGTGTGTGTGTGTGGCTGCATGAAGTAGTCTGACGAACAGTGCTACATATACGAGTAACCGCAGCTGAGACTATTTATATAACTATACTCTTCATTTATATATACAAATCACACCTGAATACTAAGTGAGTGTTGCATGCGTCGTGAGTTGAGTATATATTTGATAATACTGCTACGTGAGTTAAGGGGAAAGTTTTGTGTCGGTAAATCTGGAGCATCTGAATCCTCCAAATTATTCCAAGCAACAGAAAACACCATTATTTTTGCTCTTCTGGTCCTGTTTCCTGGCATGCTTTGGAGGAATCAAGGCACTCCAATGTACCAAAAAAGAATTACCACCTTAAGTATATGATAACGAAGTCCTGCATTATGATAAGAATTATTATTATCAATTATATGGTATCTTATGTGAAATGATGTCGTTTGTCTTTTTCCCACCAGCATTATCAACTCAGCTGAAGGAGGATAGCAATGATTAATGTATTCATGCGTGATACAGTTACAATGGAAAGACTGTAGCGACATCTTTGTACATGGAAATTTAGGGTTACGTAAACAAAACAGACGCCACATACGAGTACTCTTATACTTTTATGGTTTTAACTATTTATCTATTTTATTTGTTTATTTATTTTTTTGTACACTGAAACCATACTTCTTTTATTTTCTTACTCTGGTGAAAATGTATCGGCTCCCTCATAGAATGTCTTGGCGTTTTCGGTAGATGTGTAGTAATTCGAGACAAATTTCACCAACACTTTTTACAGCTAGCTATAAGTAATTTATCATCAGTTTCGACATGAAAAAAAAAAAAAAAAAAAAATGAACGTTACTTGACACTCAAGGTGAATATCAAGATTATCCTGTCAATGATTACGGTTAAGTGGGGGAGGGGGGGTTGGGGTGCGGGAATAGGGGGACAGGCTGGAGGGGGGAGTAGAAAGCCTGTCCCCTATTCCCGTACCCCCCTAACCCCCCCAAAACCCCCGCACCCCCCTAAATCCCCCCAAGCCTGTCCCCCTATTCCCGCACCCCCTTAAGACACACCGCCCTGATAAGACGCCAAGAAATAATGCTCCCGAAGCGTTAATAAGGTTTTTCCACCACCTACACATATACATATAGCGTGTGTTTACAGCCTCTCCACATAGAGTACAATATAAATAAGTCCTTCTTGCTTCCCCCATCCCATAGTTTCTCTCTATTTACAAAGGTTGTCCCTCCCTCCCTCCCTCCCTCCAAAATATCACTAACATTCTGAGTCCATATAATAATATTATATGCAAAGAAAACTCCCACATTTGCTCCGTGCCGTATGAGTTAAATTCTAAAATATTATACACGTATAAGTTACTGATAAGGTCGCGTTAATAATGTACTACGCAGGAGCTGAAGGAACTTTGCTCTGGGTTATGCAAGGTTGAACCAATCATTGATTTACCCCCCCATCATCTTTATCAGACAACTTAAGTACCCGCCAGTCAGCATATATCATATGATTATTTGCCGAGGTCAAAATTTCTTATCCCTTCATGACAAAGTGAGTTGAGTCAAGGTCTTGAGAATCTAGCATTGTCATCTGACTTGTAATCACGGTCGGGGTTATCTTGTATTAATCGGGTAAATATTTGTTTATTCCACTGGGAAACCTAATGATAAGTAGCCTATATCGTAAGATTGTATATTTAGTTTATATTTCTCCTCTTTGACCCTGTGATGATAAAGGATGATTGATTGAGGATGAAAGAACGCCCTAGGTATGGAAAACCCTGTAGGACGAGAAAGAATTTGACAGAGAGGTGGGAGGGCGAGCACGAACAATGAATTATGAGGCACTGTCAATATAGATGGAAGAACATATTTCTTATATTCTTATTACTGAGAATTACTACTGTCATTAAAGGCAGCGTGAGGTTGTACCTGACTTGGGAATTACATCAGGATTATTACAGCATCGTCATCGTAAACAATCTTGGTGTACGTGTTGGTGATGAGATAAACTGAGACTTAATGTTTATATTTGGTCTATGTGAAGTACAAGCGTACAGAAATGTTTTAATATGAGACTGATGTCAGCATGAAACTGGTTCTCTTGAATAACAATTCTCATATGACAAAATATGAAATAGTTTTCAACTATTAATTTAATCAGAGGAATCTAACCCATGCAGTTCACTATACTAGATGGAAGCTATCACAAGTTTACCTCAAAGTCACCCTAATGTGTATCGAAACATTTACAGACAACCGTACAGCCCCTGGACTCCCACACTCACGAGAATTCCACCGCCTGGTCAACTCCAGCTCCTCCTCCTCCTTCAGGTATCCGAGGCCAAGGGATCCTCCCACCCTTCATTTTGTCACGCCCTTCTTCGAAACGCGTGGACCAAGTGAGTCTGGTGGTACTTCCCGGGTGCTTCCTACTCTTCAACCTCGTCTACTGGTGGTGGTTCCTCAAAGGGTCCAAAGCCGCCATGCCTAACGATCTGGGAAGCGATGTCACGGAGGAGGAGAAACACTGACGAGACTGATCGTTTATTTTGGGTTGATTTGGAATGTCGGGTGGTTCCTGAAGGGGTCCAATTAACATCACGGAGGAGAAACAGTGACGCCCACCCGCCTAAGATCTATATGATTATACTGTATATGTCCACCCTCACTATATAAAGAGATTGATCGACGTCACTGAGGAGAAACAATGAAGAGACTGGTCAATTATCTGGGGTGATTTGGAAATACGGGTGATTCCTGCAATTATGACAGGAAACAAAATCCCTATACGTAAATATGAGAGTATAGGATAGGGGATGTGTTTGAGTGGAAAGTTTCGAGGGCTCAGTACAGCAGTACATTTAATTCAGACAACTTAGTGGGACCCGTTGGAAAGTCAGTCAGTAAACGCATTTTCCGACACATAATACATACATACATTAATACATCCAAGGCCTGTATACATCCCACCAGGATCCATAATATACAGTACATACGATGGCTTGGGTCCTGCTGCATCCCAACACACGAGTATTCCTGTCCTCACTGTATCGTCATCGTTGTAGGGGAGTGTGTTGACAATTTTAGACCAGCAAATGAATACACCTCCTCAGTATTCTCTCTTTTCTTTTTCTATTCACCCCACATGTGTTCACGCTCAATTTTTCAACCACCCGAAGGAAAGAAGCTGCTGATGTGTACAGTGAATTAATTTATAACTCTGAAATGTTGTAATAATGGTGAAGGAAATGTAGATGTAGTGATGATTATTACTTATCATTGAGCTGTTTGTGATGAATGTGGTGATGGTTATTACTGAGCTGTTTGTGATAAGTAATGGAGGGACTATGACCTGATAAGCAAGAAGAAATGGCTTGGGTCCGAAGGGGTGCCAAATCCTAGTGCCTACTGCCTACATCACCGCTGGCAATACCCTGACTATAAATAATACTAACTGTGTATATAGAACATGTTAGTTAATATGGAAAATATAGGTTACTAAAAATTCTTCATGATAATAATGATGACGACTAAAATGTTATATTCTGGAATAATAATAATAATAATAATAATAATAATAAAAAGTGTGTAATATTAGGTTAAGTGTTAATACATCACCTTCATTACGAACTTCTTTATGACTAATTTCGTGGTGTGTGTTTGTTACATAATTTAGAGGAATATTTAGCTCTCCAGTTAGCCTACAGCTTTATTACTGTCCCCTTAAAAGAATTATGAAGATGAATATGAAGATGATGATGAAGATGATGATAAAGTCCTCTTGGTACATTCGTCAGCAGAAATTCGTCCCATTCAGTTCGAGTGAGAGGAGCCTAGCTGGAGATCTGGTAACACTGTATGAGAGAGTTTAAAAGTATGATTTAAATGGCTAATGATCTTCAGTATTATGTATTTAATCCATTTTGTCAACTTTCATAGTGTGTTAGCAGATTACCAGCCTCCTCTCACTCGAGCTGAATGCAGGGACGAATTTCTACTGACGACTATACAGGAAGCAGGTAGAGAAAATTGGCCTGAGAACGACCAAGGACACACACACACACACACACACACACACACACACTTCTGGTATGCAGTTATGTGCTTGAACAAATTATCTGCGCAAGGCAATGTATATACACTCCAGTTAATTTAGTACGTATGCATACATTCACCACTACGTACCGTACCTAATAGATCTCTATGTCATTTGAGTTGGTAACATTGATTGGGGTGGTGAATCAGAGTAGGTGGAACATAATATAGTAGAGCGATATGAGACAATGTTCCACCTACAATGATACCTTCCTTCCCTTTGTACACTCGAGCTCGTAAATTCGCGACCACGTCCCCAAATGTTTATGTCATCTGAGCTGGTAACGATGTGTGGGGAAGTGGTCATTGTAGGTGAAAGATTGTATCATGTCGCTCTACTATGTTCCACCTACTCTGATTCCTCCCCAAATAAACGTTACCAGCTCAAATAGCATAAACATCTTAGTACGTGGTCGCGAATTTACGAGCTCGGGTGTACACAAACATCTACAATAGGTAGGTACAAACTATCGCCTCCAATAATAAAGTAATCCTAGAGTGTTAAGGGCCCTGTGATCGTGTATATAACTTGGTGGCTTCTGATTCCTCCTGACTATATGCTACGAAACAAGCCCAGTTCGATATAGGTGGAATTACTTGGCAATGTTTGAAGGACTCACTAACCTCCAATTTTCTTACAACATCATGTGGGTCCTTAATTCCCGTGACGACACCTGCTATATATGGAGTTTACAAGAGCTATATAAAGTACACTCGAGCTAGTAAATTCGCCACCACGTGCAGTACTATCACCTCTAATGACTATGACCCATCCTCCTAGATAGATATGCCTCTGTGCATGGACCGAGTGCCCCTGCTCTGAGCGACAGGTTACATGGGGTAGGAGGGGTACAGGGAGAGGAGGGTCAGTGTTCTCTCTGTACTTCTTTTATCCCGTGTAACCTGTCGCACAGATGTAGTGATCTAGGAAGGTGGGTCATAATTATAGTGTAGTTGGAAATTGGAGGTACAGAGTCCTTCAAATATTGCCACGAAACACTACCTATATGGAAGGACCTTGTTTCGTGGAATAGTCAGGAGAAATCTGAAGCCTCCAATTCTCATACACAATCACAGGGTCCTTCATAAAGCAGGTGTCGTCACGGGAATTAACACTCTAAGACTTACTCTATCCATATAATAATAAACTAAACTGAAGGATAAAACAAGTAGTATTCACGTCTATAGACACACTGGCCTAATTTGTCTGAGTAGATTAATTTACGAAATATTTATCACAGTGACAAGATAATCGATGGTTTAGTGGTGTACCAGTGGTTGTCGGTCTTAATTCTAACAAACTAACAAACTATATTCCAATCAATCACCCACCCACCTATCTATCTATCTACTCCACAAACTAACCTGCCAGCTGGCCCTTGCCTCATAACTAACTGTAAAGCTATTAATTATTCAATCAATTAACAAACCACCTACTGTACAAACTAACCACCTACCTAGAAAATTAACCAAATATTGATATAAATGACTAACTAAATGAGTGGAAAGTTTTGGTGGAGGAGGGAGGTCGTCGCAGAACTGGCAGACCCTCGGTGAACAGAAAACAGAGGGACATACTTTCCCCTCCCCCAGGTCATCTCTCCCTCCCTCCCTCTACACTTTCACCACAACATGTTTTCCTTCTTCTTTTACCTCCATCCTACTTCCTCATGCAGGTCAGACATACTGGGGAGTCGTAGCTACAGACCTTTGAATACAAGGTGAAGGACGGAGAAATCCTTAGTTTGACCAGAGGACGAGATAAACGCTTCCTTTACTGTGTGGCCAAGGTTCAGATCATGGTCAAGGAATACCAAGGTATTCCTCGGCCATGTCCAGATAGTATCTGGACCGTGTGTGTCACTATGTGTATGGACTCTCACAGGGACCTTGGTGTATGGTCACGTGATAAGGAGAATGTATTTCGACCACTGTGTAGTTTATCTTTTATTGCTATTTATATAACTCTAATAACTCTTTATGGGGAAGCACCAGTGATAAGGAGCTATCCCATGTCAGCTACATACAACGCAACAAATTCTAACAAAAAACATAGACTATAACACCAGATGATTTAATATAGACATGGAGAAATGTTATCCAAAGAGTGAAAATAGTTATTGTGTGTGAACCAATGGACCAGAGTAAAAATGAACATGAACACAATAGTACCCTCCGTTACAAACAGATTACGCAATTTTCTGAAACACCTCCATGAATAAAGATGTCCTTGAACACTTTTAGCCTGTTGTGCTGTACGAGTATGTTATGTACTGTATATGAGAGTATTGTATTTCTCGTTATCATTGTTTGTTTACATTTGATTAACCATACGTCGATGCCTATTGGGAGGTTTTTCTATATGGTTATATTATGAGACTGTATGCTTAGTAATTATTTTTGTGCTCAGACACCTTTATCATTAATTCATCAACCCAATTTCTATTCATAAATATCCAAAATGTACTACACCACTGGTCATATATTAATAAAAGGAAATCACGTCAAAATTTCAACGCGTGTCATAACAGTACAAACTAAGATGGAATCAGTGGAAAAGTCCCAATGTTTACACTCTGAGGGTTGGAGTACTCGTCAACTTCTGTGGTTGCCAGTGAATGTATTTTTCTACGACTATTGTTGTAAATTTCCGAGGTTTGTGAATAGTTTATGGAACAACAGATCTGACATTGATTGTTTTATGTGTACCAGTATATAGGCCTACCTGCCATCCCCATGCATGCATTCTCATTACACATAATATTACTGTCCTATTACTTCTTAATTATCTGAAATTTACCGTAGTCCTGCCAAGAGTGAAAACACAAATAGAATGTCATCACTCTTATTACTGAGTTGGAGAAAAACAGACAGACAGACGGACAAAAAGCAGGAACTTGGTTTGTTGCCAACAAGTGTATAGGCCTATATGACTATAAAGTCTATTCCAAATAAAGTGGCGGAGAAGCTACACCCAAGTTCTAGCCAGACACAGGCGATCGTACAATACAGTACATACGGATAAATGTGACCTGATTCAGAGAGAGAACGAGAGAGAGAGAGAACGTATACAGGAACTCCCAGCTGGTCTGGTTGATTCCTAATAGATATATAAAGGACAATAAACATAGGTTTCTTACTTTCTTTATTCTATCACTGGCTGCGAGCGAAGGTGGATGGACATTCATTTTCGTATGGATATATAAATATATCCATATATTTCGTATGGTTATATAAATATATCCATCTTACACACACACACACACACACACACACACTGACGAATGAATATTGGTCCATGTGGTGGTAAAACTGGTGATGGTGATGATGCCACTATGATGACAAAACACAAAACACATGGTATAACGTTATCACAGTAAGGACAACACCTCAGTCAAGCCTCTCTCTCTCTCTCTCATATCCAAACCGTCAGAATTGGAAGGTAATGAAATGAAGGAAAGTATATATATATATATATATATATATATATATATATATATATATATATATATATATATATATATATATATAGAGAGAGAGAGAGAGAGAGAGAGAGAGAGAGTGATTAAATGGATGGAGGGACTCGAGGGAGGGTAGGCAATGCCACAGATACCTCGGGTATCTCGGTGGCCTCGGGGCAGACCTATAAGGTCAGGAAGAGCAGGGGATGAGGAAGGACACACACACATGGAGCTGGTCCGTCACAGTTTCTATATAAAATTCTATCTTTATAAAAGTTTGTTTTTAGCTTCATATGCCTGGACTGAATGTGGAATTAAGTAATACTATGCCAGAAAGTATAATTATGATTGATTTATTTGAATATGATTAGACAATATATCGTCACTCGTCATATCAAAAGTACGTACCAGCCATCTTGACCTAAAGTTAATAGTGCACCTGAACAAACACTGTCAGTACAGGTGTTCACTGCTCCACTCATATATTTACGTTGACATCTCCATGGATAGGCTACATTTCCTCCTTCTCCTTGTTAACATTCATATCAGGCTATACTTATACAAGAGTCACACCATGTTACACATGTTACACATCATGCCACGTTTCATTAGAGACTATACTTTACATTCTTATTATTATTATGACAAATGAGGCGACCCGCTGGAAGGTTAAGATTTGAGTCCAACCTAAGAACATGAGCGAGTGTGTGTGTGTGTGTGTGTAATCAGCCTTACATAGTTTTTAAATAATGAATCATTTTTATTATGATACATAGGTTTTAAATGATAAATATTTTGTAAATATTACATAATTTTTGAATAATGTTAGATGTTAAAATTCACATTGTATACGCTCTCTCTCTCTCTTTCAGGCAAGGATGTTGCTCTCAGGAGAGAGGGTGATAATCCTTCTAATGTCATCGGCGTTCTGCCTTTGACTCATGCTAGAAACAGAAAATGAACTACCGAAAATTAATGTTAATGTCCGCCAGTTTTTGTGGAACAGACTATAGAGGTAGAGAGATGTTGGGTGATGTGAAGTGGAGGGGTTTGCAAGGGTGAGATGATAGGTGGGTGGAAACGGTAGGTGAGGCAGAAGGTAGGGTTGAGAGGGCTTGGGAATGAAAGGGAGAGAAGGGGAGGGGAGGGCAGGGAGGGAAATTGGAGGTGATGTAAAGTGGGATGAGGGCAGGTCAGAAAGGGTCCCTTGGGAATACCCGTTAGTAAAAAAAGCAGGAAGTTGGGTACATCAGAGTACAGAGAAAAGAAAATAACACACCAATGTACAACTAAAGGCATATAGTACAATTAAAAACACACAGTAGTAAAATTTAAGCAATAAATTTAAAAAAAAAACACAGTATTACAAATGAACTAAAAGATAAAAGGAGGAGGACTGGAATAGGAGGAGTAGATGAAAAAGGATGGGGAGGGAGTGATGGAAGAGGAGGGGGGGGGGGGAATATAAGGTATGAGTGGAGTGAGGAAGGAGAGGATGGAAGAGGAATAATAATGGATGAAGAGGAAGAAGGAGTGGAAGAGGACCACTTACACCACCTTCCCCACTGTGTTGGTTTGTCTGTTGAGTGTTGAGGTCAACTTGAGGCACACTGTGTTTATGGTAGTCTGCCAAAAACACTATTACACTGTATCATGACCTTGTGTAGAGGAAGAACCAGTATACAATAATTATATCTATAGTATAACCCATTAGTTCTCACAAGACATTACCTTCCGCCACTTCTTCCTTACCTCTCTCTATTATTATAATTATTATTACATATCGCCTAGTACCACTTTCTCTCTCTCTCTGCCTACATGATTGTGGTAATTAGTTACACAGAACACTTGAGACTAAACATCATGCTAATATCGTGAAAACCTTGATGGGGTAGTACGGTGTTGGTAAATCTGGAGCAATTGATTTGGGCAAACTATTCCAAGCAACGTAGAACCTTTACTTTTGTTTAGTCTGGTTGTGTTTCCTGGCATACTTTGGAAAAATCAATGTGGTCTAATGAATAAAAAGAATCATATCCCCTTAACAGTAGCAAATGCAATTAACGAATCTCCACACCTTGCGACGATTTTTTTTTTTTTTTTTTTTTTTTTTTTGTGTGTATGTGTGTGTGTGTGTGTGTGTGTGTTTTGAAGGTGTTTTTGTCGTGGTGATGCTGTACGTGTCCTGAACCATACACATCCTTACTATTATACCTGAAAGTTATGACATTCCACCACGATATATTTCGTAATAGACGTCCGACAATGATATTTCCTTACGGACATTGGAGTGCCTTGATTCCCCCATATATGCCAGGAAACAGGACCATATAATAAAAAATATTTGTGTCCTGTTGCTTGGTAAAGTTTGGAGGAATCAGTTGTTTCAGATTTACTAACACTGTATTGTCCCCTTAATTAACTTCACCAGTGCATAGGCTGACAGAAGTAAAAGAGAAAGTGAGGATCGATCTAAGTAAACGTAATGGTAATGTACAGTCACTCATGAAGGTTTGTGGCGGGTCCGTGTGTGTGTGTGTGTGTGATTACCGATGACATATGATTGACAAACATAATCCTTTCTTACTTTATTACATCTAGTCACAGTTCCGCCTTGTGTATGGGTCTGTGTATCTTGTCATATCGTTAAACAGACTCGCCGTATAGAAAGGGGTGGCCCGGGTGCATGGGGACTTCACAGGCTCACACACACGGACCCCCACCAACTTTTATGAGTGATTATACATACTTTTAGCAATGGCTGACTAGTTCTTTATTATTATGATGATTATTATTATTATCATTATCTTACAGTAATCGAGAGAGAAGAATTTTTGCCTTCCACTGGTAAAGATTGTATATCAATTAATCCATGAACTCATAGATAACATACTTGGAATCAAGGCCAAGAGATATGATGGTATATCTCTTGGCCTTGCTTGGAATAGTACCAGACCATTTAGATCGTCACAGGAAAACCCCAGTTATTCAACAGTCATAGTACAGTCATGCTTATCAACTACACAAGCCTCGTCGAATGGTAGAAGTTGAAGATGTGGGGCTCTGGAAGTGTTACCCAACACCCCTCCATGTTCACGGCCTGATAGTTTTACTGCATTAGGCCTACATCCTCTGAATTGAATTGACTTGAATTTAATTTGTTTACTGACCAAAACAGTAAAGTCAAAATAATGAGTATACATATGTGATCTTGTAGTAAATACATCAAGGAACAGGGCAGATGCAGCGTGGAAGTGGTCGGACAACAGACGGAGCCCGAAGGGAAAGTGGGGACTGCATGGGGAGGGTATGACAATGACCTACAATAGTCCGCCACCCATCCCACTACTTGGGTCCCCAGTCACTTTAAATCCCCGCCCTGCATAGTACCAAACTACCAACCAACCTCACAGGCTCAGTACACATTTGTATTCACATTGCCTAATCAATGACGAGACCATTTATGGTTTTACTCAATGAAATACTTTTATTGTATAGCCACACAAACCCACACAAAACCACATGACACATTTACTCTGACAAACATCATGGCTAGAAGCTAGTAACAGTGTCTTTCCTCCATTAAATACATAAACGAAAATACGAAAATGTAGTGTTTTACTCTTGCTAACAACATTAAGCGATTTTCCTCGTGTTAGATTATTTCTTTCATGAAAGGAAGACTGTATGAGTTGTTATTGTCATATTAGTGTTTGGCTAGATTCAACGAGGTTCAGTGACAATTTGCTTGTATGGGTGCTCTGACGCAACGGAATCTCCTGGCACAATTCACTCAGCATCTAAGCAAGGTAAATTCTACCTCAATGCATGTTTACACCAAGATGGGAACCAGTCAGAGGGTGCAGTCGGAAGAACAAATTTGCTCTACCTTACCACACAGACGCCAACACCATGACTTAGCTCTAATTAAGTCTAGTTGCGTACTGAGTAATTATTGTAAGTCCATATGAAAGTATACGTAACTTTTTTAAATTATCAATAAAATAATATTCAAGCTGACATCACTGGATTCTTTATTATCATATATATATATATATATATATATATATATATATATATATATATATATATATATATATATACAGTAGTGGCCATTGAAATCAGCGCGGCGGGGCTTGCTTTGATAACCCTGTCTAAAATTCAAACTATCGCACCAATCCCCGTTATGGTTTAGCATCAGCTGGGTTGTCATACGTCTTTCAGCTCGGGACAGTATACCGTTTGTAGGGCAGTGGTAACATTCATATTTTCAGTTGCCCATGAGATCTTATATGGGCTGAAGTATTTAGTGGGTGGTTCCGCTAGGCATGCTATTTTCTTACTATAGTGTATCCGGCTTTGTGCGCTAGTGTAAGACAATGGTTGGTGGTAAGGACTTAAGAACTGATGAGATTGCAGTCATAACATGCCTCTACAAGGTAGGAAAGTGTAACAAAGAAATCTCAGCCATAAGTGGAATCAAGTTACGAACTGCGCAGACTTGGACTAAAAAATCAAAGACTCTGGCACCACTGATCCACCCACGCACAAGAAGAGGTAGTCCAGCGGTCAAACGGTTATTTTGTGGATAAGCATGTTTTGGCGTCATTATGAACTTTTTTTGCTGTTTCACCTTCTGTGACCGTCCCTGAACCAGAATCAGCCGGGTGCCAGCTTGGCATCATTGAAGAATTTTTTTAAATTGCCAAAATCTAATTTTTGCCAATATTTGCGCTTCTAAGCCACCTAGAAGCACAAACTTGGTGTCTACTACTAGGTTTTTATGGTCAAGGAATTCAATTTTGATAGTGCAAAACTTGTATTTATAATATCTTATCAGATTCTCAATATGACCACCTATTTATCTCAAAATATTGTTTTTGTCAATATACTCAGTTCTAAGCCACATAATTATCTACATAGTAGTCATGATGCATTGTCAGAAACATTAAGTCAAGGTTAATTCAGAAGACAACATCATTATGAATGGTTAATTCATATGGTTAAATGGCAGTGTACACATAGTAAACACAATTACAAATTAAATATCTTTATAATATTGTGAAATATGTTAAAACATTCATAATACAATTTCTCAACACAAGAGTTACCCCACAGGCCAACTCCAAGTTGGGCCTAAATATGTTTCCCCCAAGGAGCGGATTTATTTTTTATAACCTAATCAGTGCTATATTAGCCTATATACCTGAGGACATGCATTAAAGCGGCAGCGGTAATGTTTTGAGTCAATGGGGGGTAGGGTAAGCTCCGCCCACAGCGTCATTAAGCCCCACCCACTGGCATCACTTTGCTTGTACGGTGCAAGCTCCTCATGCCGCCTTCTCTTCACGGTTGAGATAGACCGTGCTCTTATTTTATACCTCCATTGTAGTGAACAACAACTGAAAACGTCAAAGACAGACGATTGTAAAGGGGGGTTAGATCTTAAAGTAGGACATTCGTCAGGAAAATATTTGTATTGCTTTAATTATCATCTGAATATTATTCTGGACAGTGGAATATATGGTCATATTTGAGTAAAGTGCGGAAAAGGTACGAAAAAATAATGTAATTTCGTACCGTATCGTACATAACAAGAAATATCGTACACTACTTTTAAATAAAAAATACCATCCCGTACCGTAATTCAGTACACATTACCGTAGTCTTCCGTACTGCCACCCTTGAGGCCTTGTCGGCTTGACGCCGAGACGCACAAAACGTAGAGCGTGAGCAGGGCGTGAGCAGCCGTGAGGCCCGCAGCCCTGAGGACGCTACTACTACAGTGACTGTTATAGTACTCACGCTGTATCAGTGGGCCAGGACTGGCAGGCTGGCAGCCAGACTGAGCGGCTGAGCTACACAGAGCCAGCAGCAAACAGTGTGGAGTTGTCTAGGCTGTAGGTAGGATGGCGTCCCGTCTCGCTCCTGTCATTCGTTGTTTGGCTCTGAATCAGTGTCGTCGTTCTAGTCCTACACTATCGCAGATCAAAGTCGGGAGCAAGAAATATTCTACTACTGTACGGGAGGAGAATGTGTTGGTATCTCCGTTTACTGATGTCGAGATTCCAGACTTACCCTTCACCAAGTATATATTTGATAGTCAAGAAAAATATGGTGGACACACAGCCTTGGTAAGTAAGATATTCACTGCTGACCAACGCACATTATACTTTTTAGAGGTAAGTGCCTCAGTTGAAAAGGTACTTTGTTAAAAAGAAAAAGTCGATCAATATAAACAAGAAGAAACACTGACGTTTTATAAAGATATTGTCCCATTCGAACCATAGGCACAGTATACAGTAGGTCCATATGTCATTATTTAGCTTATAATGTAAAATTTCAAGTTCCACCCTGTATCCGAATATTTTCTTTTCTCATACCAGAGTATATCTTTCTCAAACTCTACGGGATCTGGTTGGTCAGTGCATTTTCTGGTATTTCTTTACGCGAAATAGTCCAGCTGTTAAAATTTATAGGCCTGTGTACTGTACACCTGTGCGTATGATGTGTATTGTAATGTATACTCGCGATCCAAAATATGTATCATGTTTGCTTCGAATAGCCCGATAGAGTATTAAGGGAGCTCAAGCAAATATGAAACAGGATAAGCGTTGTAATTGGTTCACTAGTATGTCAAATGATTCGAAACTTCAGCAAAGACCTGCTGGATACAAATTTTGGATTGTGAGTGTACATACCTTATGCAACAGCATGTATTCTGCAGTTTCCTAAATTCTTATGTACTGATGTAACTGTCACGATCTCTTATTGAGTTGTACTGTACATTCTCCAAATGGAATCTGCATCCTTGCATGATCTTATCACCATAGAGGGCTACTACTACTACATTATTATACGTCGTACGTCAACGTACATACGTGTTGACGGATGGAAATGGGTTATGTAAACACTGCACGAGGTATGTACTGTACTACGTCTACGCTCTCTCTCTGCTTAACATAATTGAGGTTAGTGTAAGACTGTAAGATGTCTTTATTTGTATACGTTAGGAATGCTTCTCATGAATACCAAATGTCTAGCCGTATTCACGCGTAGCCTCTCGCTGTTTGTTAATTTTCAAGTAGGCTACGTTGGTTGAACTAGATTCTAATTTTTGATTAGCGGTTTCTTATATTTTAGCAGAGTTTTTTTTCTAGTTATATTAAATAACATGGTACAGTACAAAAGTATCTCGTATATTGCATGCAACCTTCCTAAATTATTTATTTTAAACAGTATAGTAACACAAAAGGTATGCAGTAATGCACAGCATGAAGGTTGTCTCCCGTAGCCTACTGCCCGCAGAGATGGGGGCAGTATATTAATATTATTTTTACTCCCCTTCAGCCCCTTAATTTAATCAGAGATTGGATCAATCAGTCAATCCACATGTGAGTAAAAGTTTGTGATGCTTCCTTCATATCAGTACATGTGGACTGGGTAGCTAACAAAATTTTACGAGTGGGGCTTGTAAGGTGGGACACTAACAGCTGTAGCCACTAGCCACAGGTGTGGCTCTCATTTCTTTACCACTTGTGTATTACCTGTATTTTTCCCATTCAGGGTAGGCTGAATGCTGGCAGGGGTGCAGAATCCCTGGGGCTGGTAAACACCCTGCTACCCATCTTATCTATAACAACCTAGTTTATGTTCATTAATAGTTGCGACGGTTGTAAAGTGCAGTAAACAGTCGCAGATTTACAATATCTAACAAATATTAAAATTTAAGGATTATCATGAGTAAGTTTAACGATTCTCCAGGCTTATTTAATTAATGTAATTGAATAAGAGTGAAAACAAAATACACAAACACAGTCTATTTATAATGGTTTGGGTACTGGCTACTGACAGGGTTATATAATGTACTGTACGTACAGTATAATATAGTACATTAATATTCCATGACAATTTCTGGCCTAACTTGTTCCTGAAAGCTCGGTCCTCTTAGATAATATTTTATCTAATATGATACACCAAACGTTTTGAGTAGGCTACAGTGTAAACACGCACATCAGGTCTTAAGGATTGACTGTTTAAAAAATCACAAAATATGATACAAGCTGCACGTTAGTGCCTAGTGGAACAAATCTGAGGCAGTACAGGTAGCCTACTTTCAACAATGTCAGTGGATGGGCCTGTAACAACAAGGAGAGTTGCGTAACTATTGGGGTGAACAGACTCGATTGTACACGGTAACAATTTATTGGTACACTACAGCAGGGTTGTGTAGTAGCAAGCACCTTGTAGCTGGAGAATCCCGCCTGCCGTGGCCGCGTGGGTCGAGAGAGGTAGCTGCTGCAGGAGGTAGTGTAGTAGAGCGTGGCATGGTCAGGCAGCTGGCAGGGCAACGGCAGGTCAGGAGATGTTGCTAGGTCGAGAGCGGCAGTCAAAGTGGCCAAGTGACGGCTCATCAGCGACCTTTAACCTGGCGGGGTCAGCTGCGCGCGCCGGCGACAGGGAGAAGCGCAAGGTGCTTGGTGTCGCTACAGGCCCATCCAAGGCCAAGAGATATACCAGTTCAGGACAATAACCCCCCTCACTATAAAGATTTGCCAGGAAGTTTGTTGAGAGACAGAATTATATTTTATTTTTGGAATTCGGAGATCTCTCTTGGCATTCGGCCCATCTATGTTTGTCCACGTGAGCTAGTTAGCATCATTCTTACTAACCAGGGAACTCAGGCATGCTGGGTCTGTTTCGTTGCAGGGAGAGGAGCAAGTAGTTTTTTTTTTTTTTTTATACATGTTCCGACACTGGACATAGGCTTAATCAAGCCCGTTACCGTGGCCCAGGTCAACTGCTGCTCACACACACACGTCACGACTTCCGAACTGGTACCCAGCCACAGAGGGAGGGAATTGAGGGTTATTCCCAAATACTGCAGCTGTTATGGTACCAGCGAGGGTGTTTTACGACGTTCGGTGGCCTTATTGTTAGTGCCTCAAACTCAAATCGGAAGAGTAAATATTCCCAGGCCCTCACCTGAGAGGATCGATCTCCTGACCTCTAGGTTACGAATCCAGAACACTAACCACTCGGCTACCTCCCCTCAAATTAACCCATTGTTTCCCTCTTCTCGTTAGCACCACACTCTGTTACTCTATTCCCGTTGTCTGGTCCGGTATAGACCGTATAATACAGTCAGCGGCAAAATTCCTGCCGCCATGTGCACGTTTGTCAAATCATGAGCTTCAAAAGCTCGTGAACTAAAGAATCAGAGAAATTTATTAATTTGTCAGGGATGAAAGTAATTTTGTATGGTGAATGTGTTCGATGATTAGCCTGTATATTGTTATTCAAAAAAATTTGTGCAAAGAAGAAATGTTAGGAAGATGGAAAACTCTTTTGACCTCAGAATTTTTGTCATGAAACACTTTTCCTACCTTCAACACAATATACGCAATCGCAGCTTTCTGCTTGGGAGGTATTGACCCACACAACCAACAGCTCCTACACCCCCCTAGTAGCCCCACATTCTCCTCCACCCCTACGCCATTCCTTCCTTCATCACATCCCAGGCGAACATGATAATTATTTCCCCTATGTTTTAGCTATGTTATTTAACTTATAGGCTGGTGTAGTTTGCTGCTAAGCGTATCCAACCATATTGCCATTATGAATTCATTTGTTTGTGTTGAAAGTGTATGAATGGCCAACTAAATGCGGAGAAATAATTTATATAATTTATAAAGTAGCAACCGAATATTCTCCAGCCTCACTCTTTTCAGGTTCTCTCTCTCTCTCTCTCTCTCTCGTTGCCTGCGTCTTTTTGGACTATTCCCTTTAATATTTGGATTCCTTTGGGTTCATGGGGCATATATCTGTGGTGCATTGTTATCGACTGTTTATTCTTTAAATTTATAATTCAAAACTAAACTAGTTTAGCTTATCTTGCAGGTGATCCATTGGTTCAATTATAATAGTGGTAACTTACTCAAATAATCATACATATAGCCTTGCGTATAAATATGAGTTTCCCCATCTGCTGGTAATCGAAACCTATGATAGCAACTGTAAGACAATGGATCTAACCCAGTATAGGATATATATATATAACTCGAAGAAAATAGGGCATGAAACCCCACATGGCTCTTGAGTTGGAACAACAAAAAAGACGAACTTGAAAAGTAAATTACAGTAAAGAAACACACCTGACTATCTACAAAAGATAAATACGACATACTATAATAATTATACTCTACAAACTAGAAATGGCAACTGCAATGGTATAATAAATATTCAGCGACGTGCGACAACTCTCCCGAGGTCATTGCCAGTCGATCAAGTAGCCTAGTGGACATATTTTATTGGCGATGTTTCACTATAAGTAGATTTATTTTTGAATCCACTTTCGCACACACTCCACTGTGACCCTGATTAAATTGGGCTCCTCGATTGGTAACCATTGACCTCCTTACATCGTTGCCACCCTCTCACTTGATGTTGTTGCCGGGTGCCTCCAGAAATATTTATATGTGAATAGGAAGTTATGTTTAACTTAAATAGGGGGAATTATAAGGAAGGTAAACCACTGAAATAACCTCCAGAACTAAACCGTGCGACGAAATCAACCCCTGATTTGGCTTTCTTCCACTTTTTACCTCATATCTTACCTGTAACCTACGTGCTGTGTAGTACTACTGCCGACTCTGCCGTCCTCCGGCTCCTTCCTCATACTCCCCCTCACCCAAGGCACACACACACACACACTCTCTCTCATTTAGTACATATTCAAGTTATCCGCCTGGGAATAGATCCTGAGACCTACAGTCTGATCATAGTGTCAAATGCACGAGTGTGATATTATTATGTCAAGTGCGTAGCCTAACCGCTACTCAACTCCCATTGAAGAAAACAGAACCGGTGTGAACGGGAGGGAATCAACAAGTAAAGGGAGACAAATTAGGCACATGTGTTATATTGAGACATGAATATATATTCATAATAGGCATATTTATTAAGTTTGAGACAAATATCTATTCCGATAGATTAAACATAGCTGTGTTAGAAATATACGTATGATTATTTAAGGACCCTAGCTGTCATCGTGTATGGGGAATTGGAGGCTTCTGATTATTCCTAATCATGCCACAAAACAAGCTCCTTCCATATAGGTGATGTTTCATGGCAATATTTGAAGGACTCGTTTACCCCTAATTTTCTGACTACATCACAGGGGCCCTTATATAAGTTTTGAGTCTAATAATTGTGATAATTAATTGTCGGCGGAATATTCAAGTTTATTATTATCTGTGGATAATTAAACAGGATTTTACCCTCAACAAGAAATATATAATAAAAGTGATGGCAATGAAAGTTTCAGTCGTCCACACCAAATATATAGATATTAATGGAGGTTAACTGAAGCTTCTCTCAGATACTTTAGATATTTAATTGAGGGGGGGGGGGGGGTGGCGAGCTCTATGTTTATAGCTCTGTGGTTGTCCCATGTGGATTGAGTTGTTGTTGTTGTTGTTGAAGTTCCTCAAGCTGTCTGTGGATTGAGTAACAGCGTGCAGTGTCGTAACTGATGCCCACTCCTCTACAGGTTGTAAAAGGGATGTAACCTTTAATGTAACTAGTTTAACCTTGGATGTGATGCAAGCTCAGGGCACTGGGTGCATACATTGCCAACAGGCGCGCCTGCGGTTGGCATTTCCTTTCTACAAAAATATGAAATTTGTGGGGAGAACGAGGACTTATTTTTCTGCATGGTCTTGATATTTTTTTTTTATAAAGGAGAAATTATCTTGTTGGTAAATTGGAAGGATACTGATTCCTCCTAACTATGCAAGGAAACAGACGCCCTCGATGGTACCGTACTAATAGGGGATCGGTTTCATGACATAGTTTGGAGGAATCATAGACCTTCCAATTCACCAACAAGAGAATCTCCCCTTGAGCTTTGTCACGCATGTCCCTAGCTGTTCATTGACACACACACACACACACACACCGTAAATTTAATGTTTCTGTTGTCTACAAAAATTAATATATGTAAATAATTTTTTTATTACTTGGGGGATAACACATTACTGATATGTTAATAAATATATTAAAATGGCTGTAATGTTGCATTAGCACATGTGACTCCTCTTCTCCGTACCACCACCCCTTCTTCTACCCACCAAGCCGTCTGTCCCTGCCACCCCTCCCCCTTCCCTCTTTCTCCGACCCAAATACGGAAGATGAAGCTTTGCCGATTCGAAATATTGTCTTGTATATGCACAGGAGCTCACACAAGCGAAGCGCTATTGCCACGTTAGCCAAGCCAAGTGAGGGGATGGTCCAGGTGGAATTCTTGTAGAGTGTAACGTTGTGTCCCCTCACTAGTATGATAGTAAACTTTAAGAATAATGTTGTGAATGAGAAATTATTGTTTCTTTGGCTTTTCTTTGGAAGCGTTCCTCCTAATGAAATTTAATGAAAATCAGTAATTATATAGTTAACATAATGTACAATACTGTTATGAAGGTCTCAGTTGTCGGTCGCATCTGGTTTCGTCACAATCACCCTCTGATCTTTTCTAAGATTTAATCACTTGTTGACAGTCATCACGCTAAATTTTGGTAATAATTTCTTAACTTATTGTGTAATATTGCCAGCAACAACTAGACAAGCAAACAAACAAGCCGAAATAAACTCAAAACCTCCTTGGCGGGGGAAACGACCATGTCTAATTCACGACAACATGATATTCCAAATTCACCATCATAGAGATACCAGGAACACAAGTCACTATACTTTACTGGGGATAGTAGTAGCAAACAAGTATCAGCAGACACTCACTGGGTAGGATACTGGGAGAGAGTCATGATGCCAATGGACTGGAGATGATATGGGCCAGGAAGTTCAGCTCAGGAGCCCAAATCTGACTAATTTTGTAAGACTGACTTTTTTTTTCCAAAATAAATTGGTACCCAGATAAACAGAGTACCATTTTTAGGGGAAACCTACAGTAAATATACAGTACATATAAGAAAACCAACATTGCTTTATCATGCAGTATAACTCTCCCTTAGATTACCTCTTTCGTACACACTCCTTAATCCACCACCCCTATGCCTGATAGGGGAGTTCATGGTTGTAACCCACCTTATTTTATGTCAACAATTTTTGTGTTAAATTTTTCTTGCTGCCGGTGAAGATAGGTATATTATAATTTTTATCTCGGGAAAAATTTAGTCCTGAAATAAACTACATAGGACTAGGGCGTACAGTGCAGTTGTTCCTTCTAATCAAACCTGAATGACTAAAATTGTGCTGATGACAGCCCATCAAAAATAACTTGGGATCCCACAAGCCCAATCCCAAGTTACCCAGTCAATGGTAGCATACTGTACAGTCGGCAAAAAAAGTTTCGTTACCACCCCTACGTTAATTTTAACATGGGTAGCCGATGTAGGGTTGGTACTCGGCCTACTTGGCTGCTAAGCCTTATCATCCGAGACTGATATCGTCTTTGCCGGGCTGGACAGTACGGGCGGCGGAGGCATTGGCGGTCTGCCTTCGGATGTCGTCACTCATCAGTAGCCTAGTAGCTTTCAACGAGATAGGATGGGTGCTCGTTGCTCTTATGCACTGCTATGCCAGCTTAATAAACTTACATTATACCTGTGAAATTCTTACTCTGATGTAATGTTTTGACCATAAAATAAAACCGCCATTTAGTTCCATCCATGGAAGTGGCAAGTGCTTGGCTGAGTGTGTGTAGACGGCGAGTGACGGCCACACACAGCCTACCCTACACAGGCCACAATGGCGATAATATGTGGGCCGCTGCCCGTGGCAGTCACAAACATTGCACTCTGTTTCTTTATATCAAAAGTTTAACTAATTTTAAATTAAATTTTGAATGTTCAAGAACTCTTACTATTTAACTATTCATTATTAAACATAAGGAAATAAGTCTGAGTATTTTAGAACAAGAATAACCGTGAAATACCCAGAAAAAGTAGCACGTCATTCCTACTCCCCTGCCCAATAGACACTGAAGAGCACATGGGTTGACGGAGGTATATATAAGACACTCGCGTCACGCCAGGCCTACCACCATTACATCACAGTGTTAAAAGGATGGTAACGAAACTTTTTTTGCCGACTGTACATTTAAAATTCTTCCACAGTATATTAGGAAACGAACCATCACAAGAATCTTCTTTTCTCAGCTGCACGTTGAGAACTTGAGGGAGCATTGGATAGTTGGTCACGTGAATTCGTGATACAGTCCAGGTGGAAGATGCCCAATTGCTTGTGATGGCAATAATAGGCAAGTAGCAGGTAACAGTTACAGATTCCCATAGAGGGACGAGCATCTTTCCCATGGGCTGTACCAAGATTTCATGTGTCCAACTGTACTTTGGGAAAATAATGTCAAAGACCATACATCAATCTTTTTCCCTTTCTACAGGTTGACGGTATAACTGGAGTGAGCTACACTCACGATGAAGTGCGATCATTGTGCATGAAGCTGGGAAGTGCCTTAACTCGCCTTGACATCACCCAGGGAGATATAGTGGCCATTGTCCTGCCAAACTGCCCAGAGTTTGCCTTCACCTTTTTGGGTGGGGTGTCCATCGGGGCTTGTGTTACCACCATCAACTGCACGTATACTGCTGGTGTGTGTATGTGTGTGTTTTATTTTTTTATGTAATTGACTTAAAAAGTAATTTGATACAAGAAAATATATTTACTGAAACAAGTCACATAGTGTTTTTTTAGCATTAAATTCTGTCTTTCACCACTGATTCCATTTTGAACAATACAATTGTGTTATAATACCTGTAGTATCATATTATTGTGAAGCTGCACAATTCATTATTTTGGTAAACTTAAATTTTCAGCCAGCTATGGAAGTTTAAACAAAAAAATTGTTATTCTGATGTCTTAGACCACTTGTCAACAACTACAATATGGCATCCCATAGTTGTATTATGTATTACTTGGTGAATCAAGGCACACTTCTGGTCTTAACTATAATAGTATCCTTTGGGATGTGGGTAACTTTCAGGTGCTACTATTCTATCAGATGAGTACTTCGTCTTTGTATCATATTTTTAGGTTGTGACAGAACTGTCATAGAAATGCTGGAATGTGAAACATTACCTATTATAATTTCTAATAAACTATTTTCTTTTGCAGAGGAAATTGCCCACCAGTTAGCAAACAGTGGTGCTTCAGCTGTGGTGACAAACAAAGTTCTCTTGCCAAAAATAAAGGATGCTTGCAAGACATATAAAGGCATTAGGCATATCATTGTCAGTGGACATGCTGAGGAAAACCTTCTATCAATGGAAGACCTTTTAAAGGATGACAGCAAAGCTTTTCCCCAAAATGTGCAGGTGAGGTGCAGATGAACAGTATATTTCATAGGAACTACTGTATTTTGTTGTTGTTGTTGTAGTAGTAGTAGTAGTAGTATTTCCCCAGAGTGACTAGCTAAGCAGTCCCGAGTCTGGTTGACCGAAGCCATGCAGAATTGCAACCCCCAAAAGGGAGACAGGGAGATTGTGAGATCTGTTTCTTTGACGGCAACAGAAGAGGGGACAACTGGCTCATGGTCATGTACCCCCGAGCCAATGAACCCATCAACAGTAGCCTCCCTTAATTTGTTGTGCCACCCAATCAGGCGATTTCGCCAGCTACCCAGAAGGAATGAGAAATAGTAAGAGAGAGAGACAGAACAGGCCAGGGTGTGGTAGAGGATGCCAAACTCCTCATTTCTGGATAGAACCAGCCCTCACCAGTGGGAAAAGGTGATAGAGAGGTGGGACAGCAAGCACGAAGGAAATTGAAGGAATGGAGGGACAGTTGAAGAACTGAAAAGGATTGGCTGGGGGCAAAGGGGTTCCAAAGCCCTTAAAGTAGTGTCCACATCACCGCAGGCAATACTTCCTCTATTATTGTCTGACATCACAATTTAATTACTTACTAATGAACTAATTATACAATCCAATACTGTGAGGGTTACCTTAGGCCTTTTAGAAAGATAATTACTAATGAGAAGTATACTGTATGCTGCTTGAGAACTGTACTGTGTCTTGTGCAGTCTTGCTTACAATTCTGAAAAGAGTAGCAGTACCTTAACTATACCATTCACCTATTGACCGTTTACTTTTTTAGTCAATATGACAGCAGTGATTTCCATTCACACCACTATTAGCTGTAAGTAATCTCAATAGTAGAGTAGCTATTGCATTTGTATAGTTTAGCAACAAATTTCTTTTTCTTTTCCCATCCCCTGAGTTTGAATTATGTGGAGCACTACAGTAACATTAATATTTTCTGTACTGTACTGTATATATATAGTATGACTATGGTTGCCAAATGGAAATCTTATCAGTAGGTTGTAGTGTATGTAAACATTAATGTGAGGTTATTGACCATGACTTTCCTCAGATCAATCCAGCCAAGGATGTGGCGGTGCTGCCATATTCATCAGGCACAACTGGGCTGCCTAAGGGTGTGATGTTGACTCACCGCAACCTGGTGGCCAACCTGCAGCAGGTTCAACATCCTGACATCAGCTGTGTTATTCCCACCTCAGGTTGTTGCAAACTTCTACTTTTTGTTACTTAATCCATGTACAACTACTTTATGCAGAAACCCTGCTGAAACTGTGGATACCAACCCCAAACCAGATTTAACAGTACCATATACTGTACAGTAGCTCCCAAAACTATCGTTAAAGTGGGTTAGAAGGATGGCGGAATGAACAGAATGAAACCTTGTCCCAGCCCACTTGTCATCTCGGTACATGTCAGATACATTGTCCATTGTGTCAGAATGTATAGCACTTTATTTTAATGATAGTTTTGGGAGCTACTGGACATGCTTCCAAGCCTCAATTCACTTCTAACTAAGACTTGGGAGTATGCAAATGGTTCAGTTTGATGTGATTTGAAACCCCAGCTCTGGTTGTTGTTTATATTATACATGTATTTTATATAGTTCATTGGTTATCCAGACACCTAATGATCAATGTATATTTTTATCCACGTTTGCACATAATTTCTAACCACTTCACACCAATGACGGCAATAATTTCTTGCACTTAACAGCCATAGTAAGGTTAAGTCGACAAATGACCTGGCGGAATGACAGGGGATTGAATCCAGAGCCATTAGGACAGCTTCAAAAATTACCATTCTTCTACCAATATCCAGTTCCTTGGAATCATTATATCTGACATTCATTGTTTCATGGTATTGAGATTCATTATAAAGGGGGTTTACTGGAGCAGTACCTAATGATAGAAATGTTTATTTCAGATACATACCAAGAAGTGTATTTGGGAATCTTGCCATTCTTTCATATCTATGGGATGATACCATGTTTGGCATACTCTCTCTGCTCTGGTGGAAGTATTGTCACACTACCTACCTTTGATCCTAAAGTATTCATCAGCTCCATGAAAAAATATAAGGTAATTGTTTTACTGGTACATGTGTTCTTTTTTTACTTGTCACATGGGATATTCACTGTGTTGAATTTGTTTTGCAACAAAATTTATTATGGAGAAAAATGCCATACAAGTTTATACAATAGTTTAAGCAGTTATATCTCGGCTGTCATTTGAGCTGGAGCAATTTTTTTTTTTTTTTTTATACTGAGGCTCAATATTATCCAACCTTTAAACAGTACAGTAATGTTAAACTTTGTGCTTGATAATATTTGTATTGATATTATGGAAATGAAAAGGGGAAAGACAACTATTGTACATGGTCAAAGCTGTCATAATACTTCACCATAATTTTATTGCAAGTACTATTGGCCACAAGAATTTGTACACACACTGTTGTTTTCGAGGATTCACAACATATAGGAAATGTAAGACTAGGCAAGTGCAAGACAACATTATCATTAGGTTTGTTGTATTTCTTTCGTCTTTCACATATATCAGGTTTTATCTATGATCTGATTACACCATCGTGTTCAAGAGATTTTGTTTTATGGGGTGAAATGTTTTATAATATCACTGATTTAATACGTGCTGCAGAATAATGAATATAATGAGAAGTGGTATAAATATATTCGAGAACTTTGTTCACTTCTACTCGTCATAATTTTTTTGTTTAATGTTATATCAAGTTGTGACAAATATATCTGGACGCTACAATCATTGTTGAGACTAATGGTATCATTAAAATTGTATGTTTTGAATAACAGAAAAGCTAGAGTAAATGATATATAAACATATACCACCGCAAGCATGGAAACATAGAGGATTCTCACCTTAGTGAGGTAGGAGCGGAGCGGGAGCCAGGTGAGTGTGCCAGCCAATCAGGAAATATCTTACCAATGATGTCTAGAGCCCAGTGGAACACAAATATTGAACCAAGTAAATTATGTACCACTATTCTACACTGATAATGCAATGTAGGTTAAAGATCCACAAGCACAAATATTTGAATGAAAGATCAATGAGAAAGCATTTGTCTTTGCAATTACAGTATATACTAATCCTTAAATGCTCACTACAGTCCAAAGAATACTGAAAAAATTGCATTATTGTAGTATGGTCCTCTCATAATAATGTTTGTCCTGCATTAAATAGGAATTGTTTTAGTTGATAACTAGAGTATAAATACTACTGTATTCAACCACATATCTCCTGGTTCAGATTTGTTATTGTTCCATTCACTCAATGTAATTAGAAATTTGATGAACTTGAATAGTGCCATTTTCATTGAGTAACAACACATGACACCAGCAAATTTCAATTCGCTCTAAAACTTCTTAAACACTTCGTCATGCTCAAAACAGACATGAAATTGTTCTCTGTGGGACTATAAGGCAGTGGTTCTCAATCTTTTTTCAGTGATGGCACCCTGAATTTTTATAATCCTTTCTGTGGCACCCCTTTTTCACCATCACCCCTCCTCACGTGAATTAACTTTTGATATACAATTGTACCTGTTTAAATTACTTTAATTAATTATTTAAAATTATTATCCGTACTCAAACCAAAATTAACATATGGTACAGTATATTATTATCATTATGATAATTATTATTTCAAGTGTGCAAAAGGAAATATCTACCTATATTTTAGAAAAATATTAGAGCAAGTACCTTCCTACACCGACAATTAATTATAGGCAGACTGCTACAAACACTGTTTTACAAATGTACAGTCGCCAGCACTGCCGCGTGGTACAGGGGCTCATATGTTTAAGAGATTAAAGTGATGTAGTTCCTTAAACAACAGTTCACTTCATTAGCTAGTGTATCGAGGATACTCCATCTCACACACGTGGATTGTTTCGAGCTAAATAATCACAGTGGTGCTACATCTCTGAATATGTGTGAGCCCCTGTCCACGCGGCAGTGCTGGCGAGTGTACCTTGAAACGATCTAGCCAAGACAAAATTCATGACAATCTTGTGGCACCCCTAGGTGCTGTCCGTGGCACCCCAGGGTGCCGCGGCACCCAGCTTGAGAACCATTGCTATAAGGTATGGTATCAGTTGATTTTCAGTACTGTACAATACATGGTTCCACAACCATAATGTAAAAGAGGAGCTGAAGCTGTGATTTTTCACATTACCTGTACCTGTAACCCAGTTTTGGAGGGGTTTTGCAAAACAATGTTATACTGTACATAGAGAAGGTCTCATTATTCAAAAAGTCATTTGAATGCATTATTCTGATACATTGCGTTTAATATCTTGCTGAATTAAAATAATGTATGTTAATTTTTTGCCACCATCTGTCAGACACAAAACAAAATAGAAAAGGCTGTAGTTTTTGGAAAAACAGCATGCTTGTGAAAATACAATACAGTACAGTAACTAGAAATGTTGATGACGTAAAGAGCTGTGAGATAGCATTGTGCATGCAATATTTTTCCAATGCATATTGTATAAAGGGAGTGATGTACAGGGAGAGGATTTGGTGCCAGTTTGAAATTAACCCTTTGCCATTCCAATGACTGGATTGCCAGTCATTAACTTTTGATGCTGAAATGTACAGATGACACCCTTGCCCGTCATGAAATAAATAATTTATAATTAAATGCTTCCCTGCCCCTATTGTGTTTTGATGATGAGCGCTTGGTGTAAAGAGAGTGTCGGGAGTTGGTAGATGCCGTTACAATCACTGCTCTCATTCCAAGTCTATCTCAGTGTGTACATAACACACGTAAGTTATTGTGAACGAGTGGAAAATAGAAAAAAATATGGTCTCCAGTTTGGTGTCTTTTACCAGTTTCTATTCATAGCAATGCACTATATCATATATAGATGGAGAGGAGGTTTATTCAGCTATGCTATAGTGTAATCAAAATTATTCTATCTTTATTATTCGTTGGTTGTCGTAGTTTCTTATCGGTAGGATGTAAAATCTTTGCTCGTCCGCTAACATTCTGCTCACTGTTACTGCATTTTACTTTGTGTTTATTGCTTTTTTTTAACATAGTATAACTCTCATGCTTTAAAACAAGACCAGAATGAGCTTCCTACAATCATTAGTAAGTGAATTAAGAGTGGTGAAATGACAGCATCTGTATGCTAGAAGACACCCAGCATGAGAGGAGGTGTCGTGCATTGCCCGTTTTCGATACACTCGTGTGATGGCAAAGGGTTAACAGTAATGAGGATATCCCTACTTCCTCATGACATATAATGTTGATTTAAGAACTATATAACACCGTACAGGACTTTACCACTACAGTACACTGCATTTTTCCTAATTTCTAGGTCACCTTCTTGCACACAGTCCCTCCCATCATCAACTTCATGACCCACAATGAACATGTACAGCGTGATCTACTCTCAATCACCCATCATGTAGCTTGTGGGGCAGCTCCAGTTGGCTCAACTCTCATCTTTGAATTCTTTAAGAAGTTTGGAGATGATATCTCCTTCCAAGAAGGTTGGTTGGAATGATTAAACTATTTTTGACACAGGATCCAATATTATTAATAGAAATATGCTGTAATAATCCGATCTTTTCTTTTATCAAAAACATCAGTTCTTCCAGTATGTAGAAAATCACTATCACTCGAAACCAGAGTTAAAAAGAACCTCAATTCAAATTTTTTGTAAGAGAACCACCAATTTACACTCTATTACTGTCATTCATGACGCCTCCTTGAACATGGTAACTTAAAAAAAAAAAAATTCAGCTTCCTCTTGAAGGACTCGGTGTAGTTTAATTACTTCATGGAGAGGTCACATAGGAAAATATACATTCAGAGAAAGATGACTAGTATAAGGCTGCAGGTTTATCTAGAGGCAAAGGCTCATCATCACTGAATCCCAGTTGATGCCTATATATGATGGATCAGTCAGATACTGAGCCTTGGATTATCATAGTTTAGAATGTTCATTCTTTTTTTCTATATTAATAAAAATGAGGACTGAAGGCTGAATGTCCACTTATTGTCCTCACTTGTGAGATAAAATAGTGACCGGTTCAAAATCATGTCCAATTTCATTCGGGATGCCTAGACACTTTACGTTTGAAGGAGCATAAGTCGTAGTAAGGGGGAAAGGTGGATAGAGGTAAAGTGTTTTTCCAGAGTTGACCAGATATGTCTATGAACAACTGAAAGTACCAGTTTAAGTTTTGCTTTAGGGAGTTGGACAGAAAAGGGGTGAGACTGAATAGCTTGATGAGTGTTGCCTGCTTTCCTGAGGGGAAGTAGCATAGGCTTACACTGAGAGAGTTCAGAAGAACAATGTCTGGTGTAATAGTGATAGAAGAGAGAAAGTGATGCAACTTTGACATACATTACTTTAAATTCTACCCTGGCCTTTACCAGCAGCCAGTGTTGTTGTTGTTGATATTCTCCCGGGGCAGAATGGCCTCCTGCCCCACCGACCCCCGGTACGCTCTGGTCGCAGTGAAATAAAACAAATTAAATTAAAGGAGGGGCTGGCCCTATATGCCTGGGCTACCGAAGCAAACTTCAGGAAGATAGGAACAGAGCTTAATGGACCAGGGAGTCTGGGGGCCTTCGACCGCCAGGGAGATTGGGAGGAAGGTCTTTGATCCCACAACTGGCTGTGGGCCCAAGTCCACATTATCACAAGAGCTACAAGTGGGGCCACACCTTCCGTGAGATCAATCCTGAAGGGACCATAAAGGGGGAGGGAGTCTAGACTGCTGCATGCTGGCGGTCCAAACAGGGGAAAAAAAAACACGACTACAGAACACCTCACATGGATTTTTATTTAATCCATGTGGGCAGATCTCGTCAAATCCATTAGAAAGTGACCAGATCCTACAACAATCTTTATTCTAGCCCTGTGAGGGATGACTAGTAGGCTATTCACAGAATAAAGTCAGCTCCCCTGGGCAAGGCAGCCAGTGAACCGCAATTCAATTAGAGATGAGGTATTAGGGGTCCGAGGGGGAAGGTTAAAATCATGCTTTGCTTCCTTTATTTTACACAGATTGAACCTTTTAAATGGATAATTATTGAGGGTAATTTACATTACAGTTATTAATATGAGAGGCGATCATCGCATGTTAATAATTTTAGTTATGATAATGATAATAACTGTAGTACAGTACTGTGATCATAATGATGAAGTTTAAGTAAAAACAAATACAGTATAAGACAAGTAAATATTCCATAAATATAGTACCAATAAGTACTGTACCTGTATTACAATACAGTACTTATTACTTCTTTAGAAAAAATCAACTCAGAATGAGATTAATTTGCCCAGCATTACTTAGATGTTTAGAGATTCATTCCATAGGTTTATAGTCTTAAAAGTTACCAAAAAAATTGACTGCAGCTGCACATTATACTTTATTATTCTGTTGTGAGAGGGCATTCTAGGCAGGCCTCAAAAATTAGTTCGTGGACATACCATTTCATTACCCCTTTTTACCAATAACTGAAGTTATTGTGAGATTACTGTATTGTGCTGGTAAAAATCAATGTGATTGAATATTAATCAGGCAATAAAGTAAACTTTAGTTGTGGTATAATCATTACAGAAGAGTAAAAACTAATGTACAGTACTGTGCCTCATTTAGCTAGTTATTATTTACTGAAGGTTTGTCAGTCCCTGCAATTCCCCCTGGAGATTTACATTGTTCTAGTTAATTTGTAATAACTAATATTTTTTTTTAAATGCGCTCTGTTTTCACCAAATAACCTATACTTTAAATTAATATAATACTGTATATAAAATATAGATCTTCAAAATATGATTCTAGACTTTATAAAAATATTGTCATTTCATGATTCATTCCAAGCTTTTTTCATATACAGGATTGTCCTTTGTTTCCTATGTGACTGAAGACGGTGCTCTAACATTCCTTTTCTTTGCAGGCTATGGCATGACAGAGTCCTCTCCAGTTACTCATTTAACACCAAAGGACAACTTAGTGGTAGGATCAACAGGGATGTTGATACCCAACACTTATGCCAAGATTGTAGATATCAATACCGGCCAATCTATGGGGCCAGATGAAGGGAAGGGAGAGCTCTGTATTAGAGGTCCACAGGTAAGAACTATTGTTGTGTATTTTTTCGAGTTTTAAATAGTACAAGTGGGTTTGTTTTATTTTCACAGTTATTTAGTGTTTGATGTGGTCATTAAAAACATCAGATAGAGCAGGAAAAATATTGACATCCAGTAGATATGACCTGTTATTGTCAGCTTACCTGCTGGAACAGGTAAGCTCACTTTGACTGGATATTACATGATTATGAGTGTTTCACATTCCTTGCCAAGTATTTGTGTACTAGTTTGTGTTTACCATATATCATGAGGTAGTTGGCAGAATTATTCTACTTGTTTGATCTACCAGATGAAGGCATTCCTCTCCAACACAAAAAAGAGGTTATAGAGGAAGATATGCATCCTTAGGAGGAAAAGTGCTATTTATGAATAACGCTAAGCAGGGCTGGTAGAACCTAATGTAAAAGTATTGCCCACATCTTTACTGACAATACCCCCCCCCCCCCTCCATGGGGATATGTATGCATGGGCAGGGTGTAAAATATAAAAATAGCCGCTGATGGGAGGTAATTTTCTACAAATGTACATCCAGTATCTTCATCAGGAAGAAGTACATTTTCATTAATTCACTTTCATATTCACTTAATTGTATTGTTAATTAATTCACTTGCATGTACACTCTCAATCCACAATCCATAGTCCACCTGAGTCGAACCCCGAGATCTAGAGCAGGGGGTTTCTTGACGATAGCCCACCCAAATGTATGTGGCCACATGATGGTTTAGGTGGGCTGTCGTCCAGAAACCGACTGCTCCAGATCTTGAGCCTCTACTCAGGTGGAATAGGGATTGTTGATTGCGAGAGTACATTCTTGTACAGTACTACCTCATTATCAACTGGGGTTATGTTCTGAAGATGGCCGTCGATAACAAAACTGTCGATACCGCATTATGGTATGTTAAATAAATGTACAGTGCTCCCCCCAAGTAGGCGGTCCTTAACTAGACGATTTCCAAGAAGAGTGGAAGTGATTTCAAGAGAAAATTACCAAAATTTATGCATACAAACAAAGGAATGTGTGTGCACGAATAAAACTTCAATGAGTTTTGGTGATAACTGAACTTGCCACCCCACTATCAGCCTCACGCTCAGTTGATACACTCGTGATAAGCCAACCCCTTTATAATGAACAACTTTCACCCTCCCGCTCCCTCATTACACTCCCGATAAGCCTAACCCCTTTATAGTGAATAACTTTTCACGCTCTTATTCCCTTGTTACACTCGTGATAAGCCTAACCCCTTTATAGTGAACAACTTTTCACTCCCACGCTCGCTTGTTACACTCGTGATAAGCCTAACCCATTTATAGTGAACAACTTCTCAAAACGGGCATTTTTCATACTTTTAACACATAATCCTGGTACATACATATGATATGGTGAAAAGTACAAGTGATTGTAAGAGAAAGTGACAAAAAATAATGAATATAGACTAAGGAAATGTATTTGTATGAGTAAGAAACTCGTGTATTATTGGTGATAACTGAACTTGTCAACCATCACCCTCACTCTTCACTCACTACACTCGCAGTTTTAAGTCTACCCATTTAGAATGAACAACCATACAAAACATACATTTTCCATACTTTTGGCTCAAGTTTAGAATTATTTTTAGTCACAAGGGAGTACGGTAGAGTAAATCCGTCGATAACAAGGGAGCACTGTACTTATTTATTCACTTAATCATGCCTTCATTACTTCATCCAAAATTCCATATGAAGAAATTTTCATTTTCATAATTGTTTACTGTACTTGTATGATTAATTAATTCACTCAATATCCTCAGGTGATGAAAGGTTACTACCGCAATGAAGACGCCACCAAAAATACCATTGACAAGGATGGGTGGCTACACACGGGAGATATTGCCAGAATGGACGAGAATGAGAACATATTTATAGTCGACCGGCTGAAAGAACTCATCAAGGTCAAAGGACTCCAGGTGAGAGGCCTAAGTAAAATATGGTCATTTGTATGATAGCAGTATACAGTAGTAGAGTTTTAAGGTTATGCATTATATTATGTTATGCCAAGAGTTCACTTCCTCTTTCTTCTTCATTGGTAAAATTAATGACCAAAAAACCATGCCATACTACTGTTATTCACTACTGTGTACAGTACCGTAGGTTCGCATATTATGCGTGTTCTCAATGCGCGATTCACCTTTTGCGCAACGAACCCCAAATCAGCACCATTTTATTTTATTATGCGAGATGCTTCCACAGCTCACATTTTTGTGGCCAAGAGTGACCCAAATTCGAAGCCTATCCTGGAAGCGCGTCTAAATCTAGTTTTGGCGTGAAACTAGCCTCTCCCCCAAACCCATGCTACAACCAGCCACTCCCCCCAGGCGGCTTCTCCCTCTCACTCAGTCTCCCGCTCCCTCGTGCCTTGTGTACCCCCCTCTCCATTGTCACCGACTTGTTGCCCCCAACCTTACACCCTACCAACCAACACCTGCCTTGACCATGTCAAAAGTCAAACATAAGAAAAAATTCCTGTCATGCTTTAAAGCTTCAGGTGATTAACTAAAGTCTGCAAATATTTATTGAGAGTTACCCCCCCAGCCGCAAAACAGGGCCAATTTTTTTCTAGTGGGGGAGGGTTGGGGTAGCTGGTGTATAAAATGGTCTAAGCTCCGGCCACCAGACCACACAGGCTAGAGTCAGTGTTACTACAGTCAATCCCCTAGTTCTAGTACAGGCCTTTCCAGTGGTACCCTCACCATGGCTGTACAGTATATAGCCTATTGTGCAGACTGTGAGGAGTTATGGTGCTCTGCTCTCGACGGGCTAACAGCTAAGTCATACCAGTAACCAAGCAATCATTTTGATGGAGCGGTATCTCACTATCTGAAGAGTTTATGGAGGAAGTGAATGAGAATAACATTGAATGCAGTGCTAGTGGGAGTTGTGGTGTGGTGGCAGGTGAGGGTAGTGGCGTGACCTTGGGATTTGCAGCAGGGACCCCAATGTAGTGTCACAGCCACCTTGGAACCCCATAACTAACTCTAAGTGTGTTTCTGTACTGCTATTTCTTTGGTATGAACTTATATTCATTGCTACTCTGACTCATAATCAAATCACAATTACCAAATATTGTACTGTACCCTGCATATTGACATGTAAAATCTCTGTAAATTGTCAGTGTGAGGCAGTGGCCATCCATTTAAGCAAATTTTATGTATGCGAGCCCCTCTCTTGCCTAAATTATCGCCCAATATGTGAACCTACAATATATGTATTTTAACTCAAAAATATTTGTGCCAACATAATTTATACAAAACCCCATAAAATTCTTTCTGAAGAATGGGTGCAGTGATCCTACCACTTTGTCTTCCTAGGTTGGGAAAGGGATGCACCTTTGCAGTGTCATAGCAACTTCAGCAGTGTTTTGTTCTTTACAACTTCTGCTATAACCATTCCTGTGATGGGGTACTTCTGGAGTGCCAGAGATGTCAACATTACTACTGTGACATTACTGATTTTCATACAATGTAGTAGAAAATTATGTACCTAAGCTCATTTCTCATCCAGTTTTTTTAATTTGTTTTACTTGACGTGTAACACTAACTATACTGTATTTGAATGACTATCTGACACTCCCCATTTTATGATGCTAAAGGTGGCACCAGCTGAACTTGAGGACCTAATTCGAAAGCATCCAGATGTGGCAGACGTGGCAGTGATTGGTCTTCCTGACGTGCGAGCGGGGGAGGTTCCACGTGCATATGTGGTACCGGTACCAGGCTCCTCCATCACTGACCAGGCCATTGCTGAGTTTGTGGAACGAGAAGTGGCACCACACAAGAAACTCACTGGTGGTGTTCATTTCACAGATTGCATACCCAAATCTGCTACTGGCAAGATCCTGCGACGGGAACTTAAGGCAGCTGCTTTAGCATAATAATACTCTAGCATGTCATAGAGTTGATGGATATGAAACAGTTGAAACCTTTCTAAAATAGGAGTATTGTATGAAGCAGCCAGATGATAGTGCCCCTACATTACTCCTGTACTGGATTGCTGTTAATTGTAATTCCCTTCCAAGATCCGCAAGTACACAGGTTGGTGCTGTGGTACTGTAAACCAGTCTCTTATACCCGGATGGCTGCAAGATTCAGGTTTTCCCACACCAGCTTTGTGGAGGGAGGTAGCACCCTTATGTTGCCCAAACTCCGTAGGGATGTACTCTACATGTAAGATCTTCTGTCTCTCTCATGGGATATTCTATTTCCATTTTTTAAAGACCTACAATGTTTTAGAACAGGATTAGGTGAAAAACTACTTCACTGTTTAGTTGATGTTCCTCTCATTCAAAGAACCTTGCATGAACCCTTGTAGAATGTTGTTTTCCTATCTTTCCATCCAACACTTTTGATATTACATCTGCTATATAATTCATATTAGGTTGAATGTAAAAGAAGTTCATTCATAAAGTACAATGATGTTCATAATTTTACAAGGTTCTTAGCATCGTTTGAGGGAAAATTTCCAACAAATCAAGTGTAATTTTGGTTATTATATGAGCAAGAATTTATATATTTGAACATAAATATTGTTATGCACAAAAAATTTCTCTATTTTTATAACTGGATATTCTATCAGTACTATATACTGTAAATTAATTTGTATTAGAAATTCACACTCTTGTTACTCAAAGGTAAGTGGGTTTTTCTCTTACTATAAAGTAACTTGCGATAAGTACAAGACATCTTCCATTACTTGACTTCATACAATATTTCTTTGATAATACAGGTACTGTACTGTACAGTATACTCTCTGGTAACCAGGTCATAAACAATACAATATTCTTGTATACTCTTTGTTAACAATGCAATATTCTTAAATAGCCTATTCTTTGGTAACCAGGTCATAAACAATGCAATATTCTTGGTGCTTTATATTTTTTGGGTATCTCCTGTTAATGATGTGCAGTACTTACAGTACAGTATACAGAGTAGTCCAGTGAAGGTGACCGAGGTTGAAAATAAAGATTAAGAAGTAGTGACATTGCTGAAAAGATTAACTGTACTTTAGGTACTGTACTACATTACAACATTGTAATTATACATATGCTTATAACTGCCTGGAAAGTGCTGAAGACTGAAAAACAAAAAGTTTAAATGTACATATCTTATGTACATATCTTATATCTGTATGTTGTGTAACCATGATTGCTTTCTGCTTTTTCTCTTTGTTTTCACACTTGACTTGCTGTGTCTCAGAGAGACTCTTCCGTAATCTTTGCATTACTGTGTATCATTAATGTGCACAAGGTAGTATACATGGTAAAGATGAAGTGGTTTGTTCAATTATTCCCAGGTGCTGGTTAAAAAAGAACTAAGGCATGAAGTGTTACTGCTTCGTGGCATAGTTGGGTAGTGCACCTGGTTGAATGCATCTGTGTAGCCCTGGACTTGGTTCTCTAATCTTGGGTCCCTACTTTCCATGAGCCTGTGTGTGCCACTCATAGCTACTTCCAAGCTTTTGTACAGAATACAGTAGTCCCTCCAATTTTGCGACAATTTGGGGGACACTTGGGGCCGCAAAATTCGAATTAGCAAAATTGGAACCATTAACCGTATGGGGAAAATTGAATATGATGGACATCTCATCGCCAATGGCTGATTTTTCATGATTTTAGTCATTTAGTCATACCAGTGTAAAGTCTTTATAGACAGACTCGAGGGGTCGAGTACAGGAGAGGGGTACCCCCCCCCACCCCCCCAGGCATTCACTTTCTTTCTCATTTGAGTGGACGAGCGGCCGCTGATCCAGAGCGGGGTCAGTACCTCTACAGGCCACCACCAGGTGGCTCCACTATCAGTACAGCGCCAGATTTGAATTTTAATTTACTTCTGATGATCGTCACGGAATAGACCCTTCTAGCCCAGATTATACCTATACGGGGCCTGGGCTGGAGAAGGGGTGTATTCTATAGCAATCCAGCTGTGCTGGTTCCACAACCAATAAATACAATTTAAGCGGCTAGAATGCACTATTATTGGTATAGTGGAACCAGCACAGCTGGATTGCTATGCATGCGATGCGGTAGGTGGGAGGTAAGGTGGAGGCATTCACGGGCCTAATTAAGAGCAGTCGAGAGCGGGGACTCGTATAAAGTATAAAAACTGAGGTGAAGCCGACGTAAAAAACGGCTTCCCCACGAGCTAGGGTGATAGCTGTGGTGGAAGTGTTTTTACTTATATATAATTTATTATCATTATATACCGTAGACTGTTCTGTTATAAACCAGAAAGTGTTACCAGTCGAAAGTCTTTATAGTCAGACTCGAGGGGTCGGGTAGAGGAGTGGGGAGCCGGTTAGGCCCCCCCCACCCCATTATTGGAGACTGTATACCATAATATCAAGTTAAACTAGGAAGCAAAATAAGATGGAACCAACAACCAAGATCTGAATTAATCTATCAATTTCCAACAATTATTACTGGTTATATTGTTTTGCCTCCTTCATTTTTGGTTCTGGATTATGGTAACCCTGGCATCAAAAGACACACAACAAAAACAATAATAGATATCAGCCTTGTTTTTTCTGTAGAATACCAGTCTTTACATCACACTGTACTGTATTTCAAAGAGCTAACTCTTTTTATTTGTTAATGAATGTACAGTATCTCATCTTTTGCATCTTATTCTTGCTAACGTACAAAGAATTTTTTGTCTAGCAGCCAAGTGATTATAAATTTTAATATGGTATATAATTATTATACCGTAAGAAATTTTACACCATTCCTTGCGTATGTCAACTTTAACCCTGTAAGACCTCGAAGCCACTTTCGTGGCAATCTCATATTTCACGGTTAAGTCCTCAAAGCCAATTTAGTACAAGGCTCTCATAAAACTGGTGTTGCAATAATTAGCCAAACAACTAGTGACATTGGTTAGTTTTGGTCCTTTAGTATAGAGGGAAGTAGATATTGGACTACTGACAGCTCTGGGTGGGGAGGCTACCCCCAGGGCTAACCCCTCCTCCTGCCCCCCATGACGCATACAGTATACCAGCGTTGTGATCTATCTATCTATCTAGCTCTGACTCCTCGTTCCCTCTGGGAACTCCCCCCAGGGTGGTGGCCACAGCAGAAGTGTTGACAGCTATCCCTGCTTCAACACTCTCTCCTTGCTTGGTCAAGCACTCCTCTGCCCCTCATGTTATTATGTTATTCTCCCTCGCATACTCTTCCACTCTGTTCTGCCATTTAACCAGAGGTCTGCCTCTCACAGCAGGTGCCACAACTTCACTTCCATACACCTTCTTTTCAAACTCCTCACCTTGCATTTTCTCCACATGTCCAAACCACCTTAATGTATTACACTTTACTCTCTCAACCACTCGACACTTGATACCAATTGCCTTTTCACTCATACCACATCTCTCAAATACACTCATTACTTTCTCCATCCCACCTGGTAAGTCCACATGCTCCTCTCAAGTAACTCATTTCCACTGCACCTATACTAGACTGATGAGCCCTACTCCATGTCCATGTCTCCGATGCATATGTCAGTGTTGGCAGGATTATACTATTTCTTAATCCCCGTTTCACTTCCATACTCACACTTCTGCCCTTCATAATCCTCCCAAGTGATCCTATGACCTGTCTACCCCTCACTGCTCTCTCCTTAATTTCTCCTTCCATATTTCCATGTTTGCACAGAACTGTTCTCAAGTACTTGAACTCCTTCACTTTCTCCATCATCTCATCCCCTAGAGATATCTCACATTTAGTCCTAGTTGGTACTCCCACTCTGTAAGGTGTGATAATTGTGGTAGTGTTTCCCCCATTTCTCTTCCCCTTCCTTTATCATCATAGAGTACTGGAACACTCTCTGATATACTATGGTGCAAGATGGAAGTCATGCCAGCAACTGCCTACTATAAATAACGTGTCTTCCCTTTTGCTCCTTGTTTTATTTTATTTTTGCCTTGTACAGTACTGTCATTCTACTTCACTTTATGGTTACAGAAACTGTATTATATTTGTTGACACAATTATGTAATGATATTTGGTAATAATCTTAGAGAATTATTACCATAATTATTTATATCACTTAGTCACTTAGTCCAGGAAATATCCATACATGGCTTAGAAAAGCACATGAATAGACAAAACAACAAAAATTGGAATAAAAACACATAATTATGTACTCTTTCTATATATCTGCCTGCTTTAAAATAATACTGTCCACACATATATATTCTGTCTGTGTGTCATTAACGTACACAGAGGCATACATACACAACACATACCCTGACCACTATGGCAGTAGCTTGGTGTCTGTCCAGAACCTCTCTGTCCTGCTGTGTCCTGTAATATACATACAGTACATGGATTAGAAATGCACATACAGGTAGAAATATACACATGGAATTAAACAAAATGCATGTGATACACACACATAAAATGATACACACACATACGAGGAACTTCTCGTGGTATGTAAGTGTCCTAAAATATAGGTACACAGGTTGAAAATGTACGTAGAGGTAGAAAAATGTACCAACGTGATGGGACAAAAACACACATGAAATTAGAAAAAACACTTACATACTCTCTAAAATGATACACTACAAGGAACCTATCCCTGCCTGTATGTGTACTTATGTATAGGCACTTAATATGGGTTAAAAACACACATACAGATAGAAAAAAATACACACGCAGATTTCACAAAATGCACATTATTATATAGTTTGGAGGAATCATTTGCTCTAGATTTTACCTCATCCCTTTATTATACTTTTGGTACATTGAAGCGCCTCGAGTCCTCCAAAGAAGAAAACGGGACTAGGTGCACAAAAATAATGGTGGCCTGTTGCTTGGAATAGTTTGGAGGAATCAGTTGCTCCAAATTTACCAACAACACTGTACCATTGTACACCATTAAGGTATCGGAACTTGAAATTTATATTAAGAAAAAGAGATGATATAATGTAATAGGCATGTAAATATAGCATAGATGACAAAATTTTAACAAGCAGTGCAGTATTTGAGTCTCGCATCAATCTAAGTATCATAGTGTAAGTGGACAGGACATACAGTTATATAAGCTGGTGGGTCATTTCATAATTTACCTGTATTATAATTAGGTGCAGCATGCAAACATTTTATACAGTGCATGATAAAATTTACATTACAATTTTGTACTTTCATATACATAGAATGAACTGCCAATTGTTGTGGTAGAAAAGCTGGAGTATTTATGGCATTTATATTCAAGCAGTGTGTGATCTGAAAATACAGTCAGAGAGAGATAATGGCCTCTCACTGTAACTATTGTTTAAAATAGTTTTTGTATTGAGAAGTGCACATACTGTATTGTGTAGTTTTTATTTTTATAGCACTTTGGCCAGAAAGAGGTGGTGTTACTTCCTCCTCTACTGTACTGTACAATATTTGTATACCTACTACTTAGTAACATAGGATATACAGATAAAGAACTCAGTGTGGCATACTTAACAGCAAAGTTCATATATAGGGTCTGTAATTTGTAACTATAGTAAAATGTTTTGTTTACTAGTGACATAATGAAAGAGGTGGTGGTTCTTAACTCATACAGTGCTGGCGGTTGAAATTGACGCGATAGCGAAGATGTCAACAGACTTACAAATAAAACGGACGAAAACAATTGTAAGGTAACACTCACCAAAAATAAGTACATTGTTATTGTGTGTGTGCTTTAAATCATGCATACAATATTTATAAGTACATTGTTATTGTGTGTATGTGTGTTTTAAATCATGCATACAATATTTATAAGTACAGTACATTGTTAGTGTGTGTGTGTGTGTGTGTGTTTTTTTTTTTTTTTTTTTTTTTTTTTTTTTTTTTTTTTTTTTTTTTTTTTTTTTTTTACGTGTCGCAGCTGATTGGTGTGTAAGGAGCCATCATTAATACCACTACTACTACCACCACTAATACCACTATTACTACTACCACCTTATGAAGTGAAAAAGTCTGTTTGGCAACAACACACAATTTTACTCCACCCTCTTAAAACGGCCGAGGGAAAACTGATGTATGGTAACCACCAGCCAGCATACGGGAGAACCAAGGAGAGTTGACAATTATCATTTTTACCCCGAACCGCGCCAATATTCTGGGGTTTCTGGCGAGAAATGAAGCGAATACAGGCGGGACTTGTTAGTTGCGCTGGCGCTCTACCAAGCCAATTTCAACCACCAGCACTGTATTCACTCTTCTCAAAACAGCATATGAAAGAATATCCCCATTTTTACTTATATTTCAAAATTTATGCATTATATGATCTGAGTGAGTAACTAATGTGAATTTCAATAGGAGTGAACAAGGAAACAATGAAAAAAGTACAGTAAACTGAGTTTCTAAAAAAAAACGGATAAAAATGGTATTGGCTGCTTTCACTCTCTTGGAGTTGGAGGTGTGACATTACAACCTCACATACCTCCTCTTTTGAATAAAACTAAATTGTGAGGTTATACAAGGGTCACTCGGTAATCTAAAACTATCAATGATGGAGCGCATAGTAATTAAAACCTCAAACAACACTTACACCAAGTGTGTTCATGGAAACCTATAGGTAACCTCGATACTATATAAAAATTATTGCATATCTTGCTCTTGTCATTGCTTGTGCCAATGAAGCAATCAGCTGATGGTGCTGGAGGTCAATGTATGCTGTTTAAAATAAACCTCACTGACCACAGGCTCTGACTTTGCCATGCTGGCAAAACACTTGTGTACACTGCAGAGGTTGCCATGGTCTTTCACTTCTTAAACCTTAAGGTACCCAGAAAGATCAGAAAGGAATTTGAACTCACTTGTTTCCCATTTGCAGGGTTCAGGGTTATGAATGAATGTAGCACTAGAAATTTTTACATAACTGTAATAATAGTGGCTAAAATTATGCAATGCAACTAGACTAAATGCAACATCACAGATTTACAACTATGTAAGGACAGTTCTGTACTATGTAAGTTATATATAAGTAATATTGCTTGGTGTTTTTACTGTCCTGATGTACTGTAATGTTTGACTTAGAGTAGTTTCTCTCTGTCAGTCATAATCCAAACCAGTATTTTCATTATTTATTATAAGACAGCAGTTGAATATCCATGAATGCTTGTACAACACGACTACCTGGGTATTTTGGGAGCTCATAACATATAGGCATCTACATACAGTAATAAATATATATTTAAGTATCTTTCCGTTGTTTTAAACTTGACCCCAGCACCAGCTTGTTGATGAGGTCTATTGTAATTGTACAGTACTGTATAGAGTATCAGTGTTTCGATAATGCCTCTTTTCACAGAAAGGGGGACCCATACCATACAGTACAGCACTGTTTACATATGTATGTGAGCTGATGGATGAGACACTGTTTGTAGTTTTTTGCACTCAAATACAGTACCCTGTACGAGGCTTCACAAGAAATATAGTGTTATAGTTTTGAACAAGAAACAGTTTTTTATCCATCAGCTTGAGAGTGTACAGTTGCCTCAAGATATTTCTTTGTCCCTTGTTTAGTGTCTGGCACAGATGTGGCAGAGTATCAATACTCGAATTGAATCATATTCACTGATAAATCAATGAATCACTGCATCGTAATCTTCAATATACCGTCACGTATCATGGACAATGAAATAAAGGCACCTCTTTCCAGAATATATAGTATTAATATGTGAATACAGAACTAAATACTGTATCAGATATAATTCAAACGTGTCTAGCGTTGTCACATGTACTCTACAGCCATTTCAGGAGGTAACGAAATACCTTTAGGAAACTGTACAGTACACTCTCGTCCAAAAGTTTGTTATTTCCACCAGCCAGCTTTGAACCTTTAGATTCATTTGTATTACTTTTTTTGGATGGTACTGAGATCATTTCAACAACAAAAGCAGGCATTGTCTATAACGGTATCTATAAATCAACAGGTGCATGTATTGAAGATGATTACAAAATACCATTACAGTACTTGTATTGTTCGTGGGCTTAAATGTATCTTATTTTATACTGAACAGTAGTTGAAAAGAGGATTATAGCAAGGCACCTCCAGTGTTCTGCACGGCTTAACCCTTAAACCACGGGTGTCAGCATATGACGACGGCAGTACCGAGTATGAGTAACCGCAGGTGTCAAAATTTGTCGACAGATGCATTTTCAAATATATGCCCCACCTGACATACTTGATTAGCTGACTATAAAGACTACATCTGGTGACTTGTTCTGAGTTATAACTGAACAGTCTACGGTTTAAAAAAAAAAAAAAAAAAAAAAAAACTTATTTTTCTTCATAAATAACGAGGTCCCCGCTCTGAGCCGCTCTTATCTGGACCCGTAAATGCCTCCTCCTCACCTCCCACCTACCGCATCGCATGCATAGCAATCCAGCTGTGCTGGTTCCACTATACCAATAATAGTGCATTTGTCTCGGCTTTCAGCCGCTTAAATTGTATTTATTGGTTGTGGAACCAGCACAGCTTTAACTGTCCCACCCTCCTCCCAATGCGGCAGCCATTCACTGTTTTCTCATTAGAGTGGCAGAGCGTATGCTCCCCTAGAGCGGGGTCAGTATCTCCACAGGCCACCACCAGGTGGCTCCCATGTCTAGTACAGCGCCAGATTTAAAATTCATTTTACTTCTGATGATCGTCACGGAATAGACCCTTCTAGCCCAGAATATGCCTACACGGGGCCTGGGCTGGAGAAGGGGTGTATTCTATAGCAATCCAGCTGTGCTGGTTCCACAACCAATAAATACAATTTAAGCGGCTGAAAGCCGGGACAAATGCACTAATAGAGTACTGTATGTACAGTCGGCAAAAAAGTTTCGTTACCACCCCTACGTTAATTTTAACATGGATAAGCGCGGCAGGGTTGGTACTCCGCCGTCTGAGCAGCTGTGCCTCGCGGGCCGCGGCAATGACATCTTAGCACAAGGCATTCCCTTTCTTTTTATATCAAAAGCTTAACTGATTTTAAATTAAATTTTGAGTGTTCAAGAACTATTACTATTTAACTATTCATCATTAAACATAAAGAAATACGTTTGAGTATTTTAGAACAAGAATAACCTTGAAATACCCAGAAAAAGTAGCACTGGGTAAAAGTACGTCATTCCTACTTGCATGTCCATTAGACACTGACGGGCAAGGAGGGTGACGGAGGTATATATGACACTCGCGCCACACCTCACTCACCAGTCAGGCCTACCAACATTACATCACACTGTTAAAAGGATGGTAACGAAACTTTTTTTGCCGACTGTACATAAATCCGATCGTCACGTTATACTTCATATTGATATGTTGAAAAATGTGATTTTAACACATTTCATGACGAAATCATAGCATGAAAACGTACTTATAATTATCAGGAGAGTGTAAAAGTGAATTTTGAGTTGTGGTCATTCTGAGCTGGCTACCCATCTTACAGATATCCATTTAGTCTTCATAAGTGCATCAGGAGACAGCTAAAGGTTTGTACTTCAATATCGTGTATCATTTATTCATGTAGGTTTAGTAGTTTACACACTATTAGATGCCAAATATTTGTTTAAGTTTTGCAGTACAGTGTTGACGGGCTCAAATATGCCCACGGTTAGAGTGTTAATGTTCTCTGGCATCATGTAGCTTGAGAACTTATAAGGACAAAGACAATGCAGGATATGAAACATACCCTGAAACCATTACTACAGCACATTCATTTCCTACTGGGAAAAGTTGATATTTTCTGGGAAAATACAAGTTCTAGTTTAGTTTTTCAGAATGAATTTATGGCTCATGAGCCTCCTCCACTTTACTCATGTTGCAATTCTTTGGTGTCTTTCTCCCACTTTCTACATGACTACGCTCCATGTATGCTGGTATGGTGCATGATCGCCTGGGCAGGGAAGGAGAGAAAGAACAATTTGACTACAGCCTCGTGGAGCATACAGTATTGTGCCCTAAAAAAATATACTGTACAGCTAAATTAGTTTAAGGGCAGCAAAAATACATACAGTATTATGGCTCGGTAATTATGAATATATATAGAACAGCAACTAGATAACATCATACTACTGATACTAACCACCTCTACTATGTGTCAAAGGCAAATTACTACTGGAATGTACAGCATTATCTCATTTACTTAAAGTGTGAGGCAGTTGGAGAGTAAAGGCTTTAAGGTGTCTACAATTTTGTCAGTAAAGGCTACTAAAACCTCCAAACCTTGCCAAAAAATCGACTCTCACAATATAGGTACTGATTTGTGACACACTTTGGAGGAATTGGTGGCCAAAACTTTACTGAAAATAGTATAGCCCTCTTAAGGTGCTGTACGAGTGAAGTAAACAATGGAGTCGAGGGTGATGTTGGAGAGGAGTAGTGTGGTGGGTCCTGTTGTCATCATCCCAATACCAGCTTGTGTCCACTCTCCCGGGGGCACCACTACACTCAGAGTTGTGGTACCAGGATCCACCACCGGCACCACCAGCAGGTCATCACCAACTAGGAACTCTGTACCAACACCCACACACAAAATTACTTAAGTACAGTATAGTACTTGGAGCCCTTACAGGTACACCTAATGTAAATCCTATCCAAGCACCTAAATGCATTACAGTATTTTACTTCATGTACTGTATATAATAACATATATCTGTATGGTGATTCCTTGGTAAAATTACTATATAAAAATCTCTGCATTATTATGAGAGATAATGTTAGCGTAAACAAACCAAAGCTTTTTACTGGTACAGTACAATGCATCCCCTCTTTATTTTGGCTGTTGCCAGTAAGGTGCAGATCTATTTGGTGGGGAAGCACTGGTGGTGAGAAGAATGGAAATGTACCAAGAAGTGATAAAGTAAATACAATCAGTTGGCGTTAGAGCAGGCAGGAATAGGCAGTTCGAAGTACCTTTATCGGCGATGTATATCGATTGATACTTTTGTGCTGGTATCGGTATCGCTTTAGCTAATCAATCACAGCAATGTTGTATCGGTATTGTTAAAGTCTTTTCCTCAAAATGTATAAAAAAACAATGATATATCGATACATTAGTACTGTACTGTATAACCAATTTGAAATTAGTTAGGTTATGAATTGAACAAAGACCCTTCATTATTTTATTTTTATATAATTATTAATTTTGTTGCTTAAAGTAATATTTACATACATACAGTAAGTGTCAATATTTATTTTTCATGCTGTACGTTAAAACATGATTCATATTTTGTTTACATGTCACATTACCTAAAAAGACACGCCAATGCGCATCAGTCTCTGAAACAAACACTGTTATTCATTGGATGGAGGTTTATTAATATAAGATATATGATATATTACAACATTGAAGATCAGTATTATAACTTTTCTGTTGCAGTCATTGTTTGTATCATGTATGATATCAAATATTCAAACTACAAATTTATAAATTAATGGGATATTTTCTTATACTGTAAAAAGGTATCACCGATAATGTATTAATTGATGCTATATGTATTGGTATCGGTATCGCTTTAACTTTATACAGAAAATCGATGTATCAGTTTCGCTCTAGACGATTTTCTGATGTTGATATATCTGTATCGCCTTAGACAATTTCATGTATCAATGCCCATCAATGAGTGCAGCAAGGGTTATGGGAGTAAAATATTGTACCCATGATATTCATGAATTGGGGTGATAAACCTGGTAACTGTTCTGTAGAATTTCATGACTTCTGGAGAGAAGGGACCTTTTGGGTTAAGGAATGTTCAGCCTTGGTGGAGATTTGCAGTCTCCTCATAGCAAAAGGAAAAACATAATACTGTACAAGGAAAAACATAATACTGTACAAGGAAAAAGAACGGTGAAGAGAATTGCAAAAAGATTTACTGTACAAGGCTAACCATACAGGGAGACAGGGCCGATTGTAAGAACATGCATGATGTTGACGATGGCATGGTAATGGTACGATAACTCCCTAGATACAATACAGAGCCATCGGACATACTGGTACGGTACTGTACCATCATCAACACCACCGATATTCTTAAATACGGTGTGATTATGCATGAAAAATTCCTCACGTTGGTCAGCAGTGAGGCAGGACTCCAGTGTGGGACAGAGCCACCACGTTGGTCTCATCATGGGGGCCACGCTCTCTGTTGCCTGCTTGGCCAAACTTAGGAGCAGGGGCGTGTACTGGGAGTGTAGCCTCGTCACCTCCAGGCACGCAGTTGTCACCTGCACACACACACACACATGTATTGAAAAGGATCCTCTTTTTGTCTCCTCAGGCAAGAGTGCTTTACTTTACTATAACCAGTAGTGAAATGCTACCATTAAGAGATAATTATTTTCCATGTATCCCATTTATTATGATTTTCCTGGAACCTCACCTGGTCTCCGTAGTTCCAGGGTAGGATAGAGAACTGGAGGGCTGGCATGAAGACATTGGCCTGAGCCCAACGCACAAACAGTTCCTCGTCTGGCTTGATCACATATGCATTACCTCCGATCATGTCAGGGAGCACGAAGGGGTAGCCAAGCAAGCCTGAAAATTGAAATGTTGGTCCTCTACTTAGATCCTCCTTATGCTAGAAAATCGAGCAATCCAATTCTTTGATGGGGCAGAAAGATGCACACAGACAAAAGATAGTTAAATATTACACACATTATACTGTACTGTCTATATATATTTATACTGTACAGTATATATAATAGGGATATATACTGTTTCAGGGATTTAGTCCCCTTCTGTGAAACTGCGGCAGCAATGCCAATAAGATGGTGTTTGGTGTATTAATACAGTATACTGTATTGCATATGGATAGATGGATATCCACTCAGAATTAACGTACATTTGCATTCCTAATTAAAGTAAAGTAGCCTCAGCTACTGATGCGACATTGTTACATACATAATGCTTCACAAGATGTGATGTAACTCCTTGAATTGGCTGTAGTCAGTAGGAAATCTATTGGCTTGTCCTGGAGTGTGTGTTTGACATTCATCATCAATTCATGCATCTTGAGCACACTTATTGCCAGACATCTCATTAGTCATTTACTGGTGGTGAAATAGAAACAAAATACTCCACCACCAATCAATTAATCAAATGCTTTCCAATTCTGGCAGACACCAACTTTTCTAAGTGACTGTCTAACAAGCGAGACTTAGTCATGAACTCAACTCATGGCTCATCTCACCGGAGTGGAGGAGGGAAGGCACCAGAGTCTTGAGACCGTTGAAATTGGTCCAGACGGATTCCTTGTCCAACATCCTCACAAAGACTGGGAACCTCTGGGTAGCCATCCCTACACGCACCTCAATCATGCTCCCAAACTGTGACACCGCCTCCACATATCTGTCAGTTAGTAGATCAACTCCATGAATGGCAGTTATAAATTATCTGAAGTTTAGTGCAGTATTAATTTCAGCCCATCCAGGACTTACATCAAAAGGGGTGGGGGGATATTGTACTAGGTCAGAAAGAGCTTGTACCAAATGGGTGAAGGAGATAGAGAGGAAGAACAGCAGACACAAAGGTAACAGAAGGACGGGAGGAACAGAAAAAAAAATTGAATGACAGTTGCTAGGGCTCAGAGGGGCGCCAAAACCCATAAAATATTGCCTACTTCACCGCAGATAACACCCCCTTAAGGGAAGACCATTGTAAATAGCAAGCCATTGCCTCTAATTTCAAGGTGCGAACGAGACATCAAAGGCACAAATATTGAAGGTGTAAAGCATATAGTAAGGGACACAAACTTAAAGGTGTACACATTAGGCCACAGATGCTAACTTGAAGGTGTAAACATTAGGCCACAGACATTAACGTGGTGCAAACATTAGGTTACAGATGCTAACTTGTAGGTGTAAACATTAGGCAAAATTTTTTAACTTGTAAGTGTAAACATTAGGCAACAGATTCTAACTTCAAGATGTAAGCAATAGGTCACAGACACTAACTTTAAAGTGTAATCATTAGGCCAGAGAAGCTCATCGACACCAAGCGTGAAGTTCTCAGGAAGCCAACTGGTCTCTCCAGCGTCGAACTTGAAGCTGTCTATGTTAGTCTGGTTCTGGAGGTCAAGGAGGCGTTGCGTCCACCAGGTTACGGCAGCCTCGTTAGTAAAGTCAATGATGCCGGCGCTTGTCCCCTGCCACCATGAGGTCAGTTGGGTCATCCCTGCCGAATCCTGAAGGTGTGAAGGAGAAGTAGGAGGGTATAGGAATAGTGTGTGGTGTGAACGAATGTTCAAGTAGGATACAGGTAGGAGGGTAGGAGGGTAGGGACAGTGTGTGCATGGTGAGAGGGATTATTCAGGTAGGTTGCTTGGGACAGTATGTGGTGTGAGGGATAGAATATTCTGATAGGATAGTTGAAAACATTCAAAGCATGAGGGTATTTTTAAAAGACACACACACACCTTGACGAAGTAGCCTTGATGGTCGGCATAGGAAAAGGACTGACAGTTGTCGTTGATGAAGGGATGGATCCAGAGCGTCACCCGGAAGCCTTCACTCTGCTCCAACATGACACACAAATCCAAAAGGGTATTAGTCATTGATAAATAAACACAAATGGCAATGCAACCGCTAGGGTCAAATGGTGCTGGACAGGGCGATGGAGAGGAGGGATAATGAGCTTTGACAGTGTTATGCATGTCTTGCAGAATTATTTTTTTTAGTGAGAATTATAAACTATTGTTACTTCAATAGGACTGAGGCAATGGAAATGAAAACTATAGCAACAATTAAGGAGATAAAGATGATGATTATGAAAACTATAACAACACCAAGAAAGAGAGCTACTGATCGAAGATGGAGATGAACTACTGAAAATGGAGATGAACTAGTGAAGATGGATATGAACTACTGAAGATGGAGATAAGCAGATATAAGGACCTTACATGTAGCTGGTCAACAAGTTCTTGGGGATCAGGGAAGCGGTCAGGGTTGAAGATGGCGTCACCGTAACAAGTCTCCCAGTCGTCATCGATCTCCACCTAAGGGATGCAACAACAAAATACACAAGGAAGGGGGTGTCACCTTTTATGGGCAAATTGGAGGGCTCCTGATTCCTCCAGCTAGGCTTATTAATCTAAGTGTCCATCATCAGATATATATGAGAGAGAGATAGGTCTTTTGGTGATGCCTGTGAGATAATGCATAGGAAGGCTCCTGGTGCAGTTTAGAATGTTCATGGAGTAAATGATTAGAGGAACAGCGCAGACAGGACAGTTTTGAGACAACTTAAGGAAGGTGAGGTTGAGATAGTGGAGGCATGTACAGAGGAGTGATGAATAGTATATGTTGGGTAGGGGATGCTAAGGATGGAACTGTTAAGCAGAAGCAAAAGAGGAAGGCCATAGAGGAGGTTTATGGAAGTGGAAAGGGATGATAACAATACAGATGGTTGGTGCAAAAGAGGAGGATGGAAGGGGCAGGGTTTATAAGATGGTGACAGATGATCCGCTGCAGGTGTGTGGCATCTGGACAATAACTCACTTGGCTGTTGTTGAAGCCTTTCTCTGTAACCGTCCTGGCGAACTCAAGGACTCTGGAATCGTTGACGTGAGTGTGGTACTCCGCCCAGGTGGACCAAATGGGATCTTGGATCATTCGAGCATCTGGAATTCCCTCAGGCAAAGAGAAGAACTTGGGGAAGGTGGCCTCATGTACCTGATTTATGAACACCACAAAAGTTCTCAATAGTAACAGAAAATGGGCTGGGAAGAAATGAAATAATCATGAACACTCACTGGACTGGACACTCGCTGTTGGTAGCCGATCTGTTTTCTGAGACAGACACACACACACACACACAAATAAGTAGGACATATTCTATACATATGCTTCCTCGAAACAAAGGGTTATATCATGCCTCTAGTAGATTCATAACCCCTAAAAATTATAACTTTCAATATATATGTGGAAATTTATAAACAATATCAAGAAAATCTACAGAACTACACAAGTTTTGGAAGTCCTGAAGAAAAAGAAAATAACTTGTGACTGACCATTCTCACATCGTCAGCTGAACACAAATAGTAATTCAGGGTGAGGGGGGCGGTAGGGGAGGCGGCGAAGGGCTGCTCATGGCGTGCGGCGAGACACAATTCGTCAGCCACTGTGTTGTCGTCATTATCGGGAAGACTGACAAAGAGGGGCGTTCCATCCTCAACCTGTACCGGACATGGACCCAGTTTCACCATCGTTCTCAAATGATGTGTTAGTTAGTACTTCAAATTATATAAAAGAAAAAATGAGTTGTGCAGTGGTATGATATAATTGTGTGATGAATGTGTTGTATCGACAGTCATAATTGAATAGTGGAGTGAGTATGAATACTTGTACTGAATTGTCTGGTTCTAAGAATAATGTCCATAAGGAAGGTGAAAGGGACCCTCTTGACCCTCTGGCCTGCTCCACGGTTCAGCTATCATTCTCGTTGAATGTTGACAGCTTTGATGCTTGAGGAAGGAATATAATTGTGGTACACTGGAAACTCACAATACAGTATCCTCATATAGTTAGAATAAACATATACATGTACCATAATATATCAACAATAATGAAAGTATATAGTGTCTTCGAAGAGTGAGGAGGATTCAACACTCTATCAGGCCTGGGACACTTTGGTGGTCGCCACGCGAGAAGCACACGAGTGGTCCTTGCGTGGCTGATAACTAGCAATATGACTATATGCCCCTTTACTATTCGTGCGCCTCACCCTGACGGCAACGCCCAGGGAGGATATCCAGTAGGCCTCTGTGACACCTCCATACCAAAGGAACCGTTTCTGTAACATGTCCCCCGTCACAAATGCCGTCTCCTCCCTTGGTGTCGACTCTATGGGCCACGGCTGGGTTATCTGCTGTCCGCCACCATACCTTCAGGGGATAGTGTACTTTTGATACATTAGAGCACCTTGATTCCTCCAAAGTATGCCAGGAAACAGGACTAGATTAAAATAAATAATGATGGTGACCTGTTGCTTGGAATAGTTTGAAGGAAATGTCTCCATTTTTACCAGCAACACTACAACTCCCATTAATGGTTTTATATCATGGAAGAAACACCACAATTCAAACCTTAAAATCAATAAAGTATTAATATATATAAGACAAATAAGACAAATAGATAATTCATCATATTAAAATTTGTACAGTATGTGTGCTGCTCCACTGAGTCCACTGGTGATACGCGAAAAAAAAAAAAAATCAAATTCTTAAGATTAGATCATGCTAAGTGTTGTTATTAACACTTGCCTATATTCTATGTATTGTATCTATCTGTATGGCTGTTGTCACACGCCCATAAGACCCCTAGGGGGAGCTGATGGTGTAATGGTTATCATGCTCACCTCGCAAGCGAGAGATCCTGGGTTCGATTCCCGAGTCAGTGGAATCGTTGGACAATTTTCCCAGCACCCTATGTCCCTGTTCACTTAGCAGTAAGTAGGTACCCAGCTGTAAGAGCAAGGATTGCAACCTTGTAGGCTGGGGGAAGATGTGTTGATGTAACAAGACTGATTGCCTGAATGACCAACACCATGAGTTGATAGGCATAATGCCCTATAGCTTTTTCATCTTTTTTGCCCCCTAGGGAGTATCCATGATTGAGTAGCCTTCACCCTCCCCCCCAACCCAACACACTGTACTCCACCCAACGGTTTGATTGATTGATATTGGGCGCCTCAATAGCGAAGTCACATAGCGCCAAGAGAATGTGACAGAGAGGTGAGGCAGCAAGCAGGAAGGAAATAGTAAGAAAAGAGTGACAGTTGAAGAACCGAAAGGGAATGACTGGGGCTGAAGGGGCACCAAAACCTTTAAAGTATTGCCCACATCACTACAGGTAATACCCCCTACAGAGCCATCCGACGGCATATTCTATATGAAACCCCATTGACCCATTCGTCATTCTTATCAATGATGTTTCCTAATTAGCTCTACCTTTGTCCTTTCACAATGATTTTCTACACTTTTTTCGTAGTTCTCTCAGTCCTCATATATTCCATATGATATTTGTCTAATGCATAGTGCTGTGACTGGCATACATATACTGTGCATTCAACCATATTAATATTTGTATTTTTCCGACTCACCAGTGTCCCTCGAGAAGCACGCAGTCTTTGAGTTCGACAAGAGAGACTGAGGTCCAGGACACCTTCTGGCAGTGCTCCTCGGTCGTCACCACCACCTTTGCCACGCCGAAGTCGAGGCAGGAGTCGCCCTCCCCACACGGTAAGCCCTCCATCCCTTCTGGGATGGTCAGCCCCCATGACACGTGTGCCTCGCCTGTAGTTGGTCAGGTATACAATTATTATGTTTCTATTCATACACTTACCCACATATTAATTTCGGCGACTGGCTAGCTTCGTTCGTGTGCGTACTCTGCTAAAGAGATAATAGCCTACCTTAGAGAAACTTTTGCACTTTTTTTTTTTTTTTACCTCAACCTCGGGGCTGTATGCTGTCAGTAGCCACAGTGTGACTCTTGCAGGGCCACGAGATCATTAAAGGCCTCCATAGACTATCATTCATGCCTGCGCAAACTAGATGACTGTGCAATCATTTAAATATGCCACACACTAGCAAAAATACCGAGCAGTCACCACACATTATCATGCATCACTGTACAAGCGTGTGATTGACGAAAAGCTTGTTGTATATTGTTCAGTCATTTGCGCAAATCATCAATCACACCCACACACCACGGTTATGCCTGCACAACCACCCAGTTTGTGCAGGCACGAATGATAGTCTATGGAGGCCTTTAGGTGAATTTACGAGGTGTTGGGTGCTTCAGGTACAGACAGTGGAGCTTCATGGTGTTGGTTGCAGCTTCTCTTTTGCCCCGCTAGATGACAAAACTAGACACGTCGACACACAGAGCCGTAGATAGAGACGGCTCTGCGTCGACACAGCTCTAGTGTCAGGAGTGTGCAGCAATACCGTCACTCGCAGCATCTTGCTTGGGATATGGTTGAGCTGTTTCTGTGCTGTGAACTGATGACAATATAGGGGGTATTTTCTTGACGTGTAGGTGTAGTCAGGAGGCAGGATACTTGAGGAACAGAGAGAACCATCACAGATCACCTCGGAAAAAAAAACAAAAAAACTAACGTTTGGAGTGGACTCGATCCTACACGGGTCCTTGAATTCTGCAGTCTGTCGTTATATTCTCTCTGCTATCACCTCCTCCAGTATTATAGACTACAATTTCAGGGCGCGCAGCACCCAGCATTTTAAGAGTTTCGATCGATTACCTTTATTTAAATTTTAGCGAATGCAAATCATGAGGTTGCGCTCCCTCACATTAACACGTGTCTTTAATCAATTAAGGGTTACCACAGGGTCCATAGAATCCATATTCTATGGACCCTGGGTTACCATGCCAAAGAGCGAAAAGTCAGTTTATCACATGAGAAGCAGTACGTACAGCTGGTATTTCTTTTTAAGCACCCCCTTACTTGGTGTACAACAGTTGAAAACAAGTAGGAGCTTTGATAGTGGATTTAGTGAACAAAATTAGAATCAAGACATACTTTAATGACAAACCACAAAAAGTTGGTTAGACCGCGCGCTGTAGTATCGCACTATCAGCTACAAAGAATAATAAGGAATTATATACTCAAGAAATAAAAGACCTTTAGGCTAATCGGGGAACCACGTACAATACATTCGCAATCCAAAATTTGTATCCAGGTCTTGTTGAAGTTTCGAATTATTTAACATAGTAGTGAACCAATTACAACGCTTATCCTGTTTCATATTTGCTTGATCTCGCTTAATACTCGATCAGGCTATTCGAAGCAAGCCTGGATACAAATTTTGGATTGTGAGTGTACCTTAGCCTCAACTCCAGGGGTAATAAATCACATACTTCAGTAAAACAGCGTGTTGACTGCAGGAATTCATACAACTACTGAGAATATATGTATAGATAATATACTACAATATATAAGTGTAAATGCAGTATTAGCTCATGTTACGCCCACATAATAGAATGCTAACGTTACAACACACAAATTGTAAATCAAAACTACACAACAAGAGTAATTTACCTTTAGAGTGAGAAAAATGTATGATGCTTGAATCCATTACGAGTCTGTTGTGTAGGGATTTAACTTGAAGGAGGGGTCCATCCCCGCCCACACAGGATACAACACCCACAAACACCAGCCAGCGAAGCATCATTGACACTGCAGGGAAGTAGTTTCGTACAGAAGAGTAGATGACTATAAATATCTTCATGTTAAGAACGGCCCTAAATCTTCTTTTTACGGTATAACACTATGAGTGGACATGTACTTAAACTCATTAAGGCATAGGCTAAGTAATTTTGTATGATTATGAACCGATAACGTGCCTACCCAGAGTTATAATACGACTTGGCTAGAATAGATTCACCTTGCAGAGACCTTGTAGCAGACTGAGAAACTTATTAAGGCCGGTTCACACTGGCAATAATTATCCTTGCAGGATTCGGAGATTGTTATATACTACTCTTTGAATCCCGGATGCTTGCAGAAATAAGCACTGAATGGCATGTTCGCTACAAAAGAGTTTGGGCAGTTAATTAATTATTACGTAGCATTTATATTTCGGGGCCAAAATGGTTTAGGTTAGAAGATATTGTATCAAAAATGTTGTACGACTTATCATAAAGGCTTAAATATAGCATTTCTCCTTTCCCTGAAATCGACTAATACTAAGCAGTCGACCCCTTCATTCAGACTCATTTTGGATTGGCATTAACAACAGATAAATTAAATAATAGCTTAATTGCCCTATCCACGGCTACTTAGTGTACTGTATTATTATGCAAGCTGATCCTAAAAGCAGTTTATGCCAAACAAGAGTATCACACTCGTCACTCCCCCGCCGGAATTTCACCACACAGGTTGACTTGACACCATCAGAATATTGCACTCTTGTATGCAACTATTTCTTAAAAGGCATGTTTTCATCGTGGGACAAAGCAACCCGTCAGATACACTTTAATTTGTAGGGAGCTCGTCGATCATTTACAGTATATGTAATATCTACACTGCAGTGCATTGATCACCATAATATTTAAGTTGAAGTTTAATTTTATACACCACTTCATGACATTGTAGTCTGGTATGTCAATGGGCAAATGTGGAGCAAATACCAAGGAATATGGCATTACGGCCGGGTAGCCCAATGGATTCTGGATGGAGTCACCATGGGCCTCAGCCGCCCACAAGTCGGTAGAGTTTAGACTGCCATACAAGGTAAGAACAAAAAAGTACCGGGGTTTACATGAAGTGAGGAGTCTCAACCTGGGTCAGCTGGACAGGAGAAAAGAATTATAACAGTCTACAACGACTAACTTACCTTTAAATGAGTTGACATCGAATGATTCTGTCAGAGAATGAGATTATTCCTTTGGGAAGTCCTGTTTTATACTGTACTCGGTGTACTGGGTACAGGCAAGGCCATCTAGAATACATAGGTGGCCTTGGTACAGCCACAATCAATATAACTACCGACACTTTCCTTTCATCGTAGTAAATATCTTTGTAATAAAGAACAACACATGTATGATTTTGCAGCACCTCATAATTATAATTGAGGGGGTTGAGTTGACGTATTATGTTGCATATTTATATGCTGATATGATACTGATTTATTTGCACGATGGAAGGAAAGTGTTGGTTATTTGATTGTGGCTGTATAAGGCCTGTAGATAGATGGCCTTGGTACAGGCAGCTGTTTCTTCCCAGCAGCAGGTGACACGTTCTCACCGTTCTTTTAAACCAGGGTTGGACAACCTTTTGATATCTCGGGCCAGATGAGATCATTACGATAAGTACGCAGGCCACAGGTTAAGTGAAATGCCCAATATACAATACTGTATATATATATATTTATTTCCTTTCCAAAAATAAACTACTGTATAAGAAATAAGGTATTCCTACTAAGATATGTGATACATGAAATTATTTCCTTACATAGCAAGGAGTAAATTAATATAAATTAACAAACTAAGCAGCAAAATGCTTGAAATCGCCCGTCAGCACCATGACTCCTACGAAACGCATGAATTACTTCTGAAGTGAGACAACGACATTAAACACAAGTTACCCAAGTTGAAAAAAACCCATGTAACATTAATACAATTAATGAAACATGTACCGTATTTCGTACTGTTGGTAATGTAACTAAACAGAACCATATTTCACCTTTAAAATATGATATCATTGTAGAAAAAAAAGGCTGGAGATCATTAATACCAGTAATTTATTGAGAGTAAGAGAAGCAGTCTAAAAATAACAAAAAAACTAGATTGTTGTACTCCATGCCCTGGTGATGTCAGAAAAACCCAGATCTAGGTGGAAAAACCTATCTGAATGATACGGTAATGGTCACTTAATGGTAGTGTGTATGGCTCAATAATTAAATGCCAGATTCAAATGTGTCGGGCCAGACGATAAAAGCCGCTCGACTCTCGCGGGCCAGATTACAATGCAAATCATGCTTTGCATTGAGGGCCACACAATAGAACTTCGCGGGTCGGAGGTTGCCTGCCCCTGTTTTAAACAATGATGGGCATTATTGAATGTTTTACCTTCCCAGTAGCTCTTCAGTAATTCACTATTGCATTGACTGTGTATACCTATGGGAAAAAATAATGAGTTAGTATTCTGTTCATATGTAGACATGTTATTTGGATGCTTACTGATAAATGGGTGAAGCAGAGGCTCCTTAAGTATTTAGTTATATTGAAATGAGAAGATACCATTATTAAACAAACTCGCATAAATGGTACAGCCACAATCAAATATCCACGACACCTAGGTCAAGGGAATATACCTGCACGACACTTTCCTTCCATCGTAGTAAATATCTTAGTAATAAAGAACAACACATATATGATTTTGTAGCACCTCATAATAATAATTGAGGGGGTTGAGTTGACGTAAGGTGTTGTATGATTATATTTTGATATGATACTGATTTATTTGCACGATGGAAGGAAAGTGTTGGTGGTCATTTGATTGTGGCTTTACGGCCTGTACCTCCGGCACCATAATACGCTCGGCCCTGCGAGTGGGGGCGCACTTGAAAAAATGGTAATATTAAAGCGTTCGTCCATAATGTCTTTTCGACTCGAGGTTTTCAGAATGCAATGTCTAATAGTGTGTTTTTAACGAATGTGTTGTTCACATCCGTCGCAAATGGGTTTTAGGAGATATCACTCCCCCCCTCCCACCACCCAAAGTGACCCAATCTCCGAAAACACTAATTTTCGTCAGATATGAAAAACACTACAACGCATTAAATAGAATTAGGCAGACCTCACCTGACCTAATCAAGACCGCAGCAAACTTCCGGGAGCTAACTGGGGCAGATTACCGGGGGCTACCCTGAGCAGTCTACCGGGACGATGTAAACACTCGGTTGCCATCTTGAATTGGTATTACGGTACCTTTTTATTCAAGTGGCAGTAAATACCGGCCTTATTACCCATGGGGCAGTTCACTGACGTCAGTTAAACTCCATGAACACGTTAAAAGTCAAAACTGGCTTCGTTATTCTCAAAACAGCTTCACTGAAGAATACGGACAGACTGACACTGTACAAATTAATCAAGCACACTGATTGGCTATTGAAATTGAGGAGCATTAATCAAGCACGCTGATTGGCTGTTTGCACCATGGTTTGCACCTCAGGGGTAGTTGTATTACGAAAGCTATGCATTTGCGACGGAAATAACCTATGATGAAATGACGTACACTCGCCAGCACTGCCGCGTGGACAGGGGCTCACACATATTCAGAGATGTAGCACCACTGATTATTTAGCTCGAAACAATCCACGTGTGTGAGATGGAGTATCCGAGTATCCTCGATACACTAGCACATGAAGTGAACTTTGTTGCTTAAGGAACTAAATCACTTAAATCTCTTAAACATGTGATCCCCTGTACCACGCGGCAGTGCTGGCGACTGTACATGTATTAAGAAATTAATTTGACAGAAAAGAATTGTTGGTAATACCGAAAAAATCTATTTCTATTTTTTTCGTCAGATCTGTCAAAAGTAGTTTATTACAACCCCCTAAGCATATGTAGGTACTGTACTTAGCTAGACTACTGCCGTTTTGTAGCAGTGTTGCCATATTCGGCTAGGTCCCAGTATTTCCCCTGGTCAGGTTCCGGTACTTTACCACGGTTAGTTCCCGGTAGTTTGCCAGGTTTGGTCCTGGTAGTTTGCCCAGGTTAGGTCCCGGTAGTCTGCTGCGGTCTAGGTTAGGTTAGGTTAGGTAAGGTCGGGCTAATTTCAAAATGCCCCATTTGAATTAAATAAATATCTTGGAAATGGGGCATTTCCAAAGAAAATGCCATAGAAGAAAAGTGTCTTAAAATGGTATAAATTAGTGGGTAAAGAGGGTAAAAACATCCTAATAGAATAGATAATTACCATGTAGGTATTATCCACAACAAAAATTCATGTTGACATCTCAAAGGACCTAGGAGTAGTTAGGGTCGGACAGACAGACAGACGGACATTTAGTCAATTTGTGAATTTATATATAGATTAACTAACCATTACATGCTAACCTACATCATATGAAATTTACAGAGTCAGTGCTCATGGGCTTAACATATTCCTATCATACTAAAATAAGTATTGAGCAAAAACATAAAGAATTTTACCAGCAACTAAAATTTAGGGAGGTTAATAAGGAGACTTCACACAGGGCAATTCGTGGCTAGTTTTGCTCCCGGCAAGTGCTAGCCGGTAGGAGCTGCTGGCAAGTTTCAAAGAAATGCCTACACATAGGCAGGATAGTGCGATCTGGTTAGTAGATTGCCACAGCAGTTGTTTTGGCTATTTTGAAGAAAAAACGAGAGAAGATAATGTTTGTATACATTGGAGGTTGGTAAGGAGGGATAATTTATGTGTTCATTGCAGACTGTGGAGATACTGTAATTAGGTTAGGAAGATCTAAAAACAACGAGGCTGTGAACCCACCTCAGAGACGAACAGTATCAGCCAATTGTGACTCCACTCATTGTAAGAATGTAAAAGAGCACAAATTTGTTTATTTTCAGCCAACCACAGGTAATTTTTTAAATACTGGCTGTGCAATTTTAATATCAGTTGCAGAAAACATATTGTAGAGAGTTTGTTCATCTGATATTGTATTGGAGAGACAGACACACATCTACACCTAAACACAACCACTCTCACTTGTCTACATCTATACAGTCACTCTCATTCATTTACACCTCCACAACCTCACTGGTGATGGCTTTTTTTTCACTCTATCAACGGCATTTCCATCAGTGTGTTGCCACCCCTGGCAATAAAACATTGACAGCGTGTCTTCCCAATCCGGCTGGCAATCTTCCGGCTACAACACTAGTCGCGAATTGCCCCGTGTGAAGGCGCGTTTACACTAAGACTGTTGGTATATCATGAACTGGTTCAATTACAGGGGTTACTGTTTTGGTGCATAAAAGTAATACTGTACTAATAAACACCAGATTGTCATTCCAAACAAACATTCTTCCTTGTGAATCTCTTCCACTCTTGTCTGTCATGCATGTTTAAAGTCATCATCAACATCGATACCCCATTTCCCTTTTTCAAGGGGTGGAGAGGTTCTAGTGCCAGTGCAGGACCCCCGACAGGCAAGAGGTCCAACTCCAAGGCTATTTGAACTTTTGGTGGGGTCAATGTTAGAGAGCCGGGTCCCCAAACCTCACTCCCCCGCTGTATCATAGGAGATATGAGGCTGGCTGCACCATGCAAGAATGGTGGGCGATGGGACGCCACTACCCTATGCCAACTATTGTTTGAAGTACAATTGATAAAAAGTAGTGATGCATAAGGGTTCTGTGATACTGCCAGTGAAATGGAAGTTCCTGATTCACCCAAACTATGCTCTGAAACACTCCTTCAGTACAGGTGCAGGTTTGTGGCACAGTGTGGAGTGACAAATGCTCCCTAAGCACCTACAACATCATGGGTCCCTTTAGGAATATGTGTGAGGTACTGTAGTTATCACAATGTAGTGAAAGCCTGCAATATGGGATGTTTACAAAGGTGTATAAGAATGAAATTGGGAGGGCAACATTTAAATAGGTAAACTGTGCAGAAGAGTAGGTGAGAGAGAAGAATCTGAGTGGAAGGGGAGAGCTTGATTCAGCGAGGAGGGAGTGTTGGAATAGAGAGAACTGTCGACTCTTCTGCCATGACCAACCCCTTGGAGGGATTTCCCGGAAGGAATGAGGTGTCAGAGATATAGACAGATAGATATATATATTAATTATGAACATATTTTTAGGGGGGGGGGGGAGTACAATTCCTCTCAACCTCATCACAGATATATTCTATCCCATGGACTCTACATAATATAGGATTTCCATTCATTTAATACATTCAGTAGCAGTTAAAACATTTCATATATCATCCTCACACACTCTCTTGGTTAAACAAGCCATAGAGTTAGTACTGTAATAATTTCTTCTCCTTTAACCATTGACTGGAATGTTCATCATTGTACTTAATAGGTTAAAGTTCTCTGAAGTATAATACAGAGGTTATAATACATGTATGACTACTGTTTACACTTCATTGACATACGCTGCAGTTTTACTTTCTCAAGCATATAGACTGCATATAGACTGTAAATACAGTACAGGTATACATAATACATTTATATACATTAAAAGCATAGATCTACAATGTTTGTACTTTTTAACATCAAATAAAACATGTATGGTACAAAAATCACATCATATAAAATTTGAAGTACAGTATCAGTAGGTGTACAGTACATTGTATTGTATATCCAAGGAATTTGTAAAGGTAAACAATTATTATATAACTTCATTATACATTTGTTGAGTACTGCACACAGTATGAACAAGAGTAATTGATCAGCTATTGTTGATCATGTGAAGGTAATGTATAGTCTCACTCACCCTAAAATAACTCCACTCTCTCAGCTAGGTACAGTACAGTACTAATGCTCTGACTGGTCTATGGCCAATACTGTATTCTTATACCATCATAAGGTAGGTAGTGTACCTTACTCACGAGATGTCTTTATTTACAGCTTGAATCCTCAGGTTTCTTAACCCTTTCATGATTGTAGTTTCCACATGAAAATATCTGTATTTGAGTGAGGAGAAATATCATCTGGTGGAATACTCAGAAAATTATGTATCATCAGTCACTGTTTAATTAAGGGGTTGGATAGGATTAATCGCTATATGGCTATATAAAGATCATTATTACACACTACAGACTTCTTACTGAGGTCAGGCGGATCTGTGATCCCAATATCACTTTCAAACTCTTTTCAACTCTGTGATCTTAATATCACATTCAAACTCTTCAAATCCAACTGAATTAATTCTAAGATGTGTTAAGAATGTTGGTCTGGGAAACTTGGGAATCGTACATGGAAGAATTGCTTCATATCAATGAGGAAGCTAGAGAGGAGGGCACTGTTTGAATTACCAGGCCATAAAACCAAGCACAACAGAATTAATACCGTACCAGTATCTGCTGTAAGAGTTATGAAACTTTTTAACAAAATTGCAACTGGAAGCACAAGTCTCTGGTACAGTTGATGGGTGAAGGTGTTTTTAAAGATGTGGCAGCTGACTAGAGAAATATTGCTGTACACAAACCTTGTAGTTGATATACACATGAATTAATATGAATACTGTAAATAATCATTTAATTACCATCCTTGATATTCACTTGTTAACTCATAGCATCACCAGCAATAAGAATAATTGCTAATAACTGTTTGTGTTTGCTGCTAGCTGCAAATCCATTCAGCTGATCAAACAAGCACATCTAAAAAGTACCGAGAAATTGTTCTATACTGTAATTCTAATCATTCATATACCATGCATAGTTAATGGTACAAAAAATATGTACTGTAATTCCATTAAGTACAGTACACCAAAAGCCAGTTGCTATTTCTTACAAAATGTACCAGCCACTCAACAGTGTTTGTGAGTCCATCTGTACCAATACTGTATGCAAAATACATCTACAATACTAGTACAGTATCTCTAATTTAAAAAAAATTGCAGCATGCCAAAGCACTGTCTGTACTGTACTGCAATACATTTGATTTGTCTCTGTATCTTCCTGTTAACCATTTCTTGTAAACCTTATGTGTGTCATACTCTGTGTAACTGAAAGGGAAACTGAAGGTTTGATCGAGAGTTTTCATAACATTTTCATGTTTACAAAGCATCATTCATGGTGTTTATCTGGTTCTTTCTCACTCGGTCTCATAATTGACTCTTTATGTTGGAATATTTTTTTACATTACACCTTAACATCATTTCCAGTGAGCTTCGTTTCCTTTTCTTTTGGTTATCTTAACAGCAGCATGTGCATAACCATTAATATCTACATTACTGAGAGGTGTCCCCATCACACCTGGGAGACAAACCCCAGTACAGTGCTTCCTCCCATAATGCGAGCTCTCACTGTGCCTCTCAACTTGAAGGAAGGATTAGCGTTAACTACCCTGCAATGGTGTTGATGGAGTGTTATCTCACAACCTTTATCATACAAAAGGGCAAGGAAGGAGTTCCGGTGACCACACAGTATATCCAGGAGCAGGCCCAGATATTCTATGAGTGAAGAGAGTGCTGGTGTGGCTGGTGGTGAAGCAATTGGCTTGGGTGCAGCAGAGGCACAGTAGTGCCTCTCCCAACCTCTGTCTTCATGTCCATCAAACCTCCTGGTTCCCCTAGTATAGGTTAGAATCCCCATTATTGTTCAATTTTCTTTATTTGTGCTTAAATATGTTTGCATTGTGTCTCTAGGTTGTTTTATCGGACTGAAAATTAAAGGTCGACGCGCCTTGCTGCTCATGTACATTTTTCCCCATATGTTCTTCAGTTCCAAGTGATTTCTCGCATCGCAAGCGCGTTATGGGAGGCAGAACTGAACCTCTCTGTTTGAAAGGTAAGCACAGTACTGTACCATTAAGCCATGGGCACCTAACTTGGAGTGATTATGTACCATAAAAACCTTTAAGAAGTCAATAACTAACATTTTTCCTTCATACATACAAAGGTGTCACAAAATAAATGATATAAAAATAATCATGTATGAATGTTTAGAAAATGGAGGAGTATATAATTTGAGTTTCGACTAAACAGCTGTATTCATACAACCTTAATAAAATAGCCTATTGCCCTTATCATCAGGGTATGCTGTGTTGCATTATTCATAAAACAAATTTTTGTAATAAATTTACATTAATTTGTTGTTGCTGATGGTCGTCAAACTGCACTACCAAAAATCAATAGTCCTTGTGGAAGGCTATGGCATGAATAGGGTTTTCCCATTAGGCCCTCATGGAATGTACAGTATAATGTGATGTTGGTAACTGTTATATCTGTGTAGTGCAGTCTTATTTAATGTGTTTAATAGTGTGGGGTGCTGTACTGCATCTTGAACAGGCATCAGTGATGCCTTCATCCAGCCTCTTCTGACAGCTCAGAAGGGCTGGGTTGTGCCAACATAGCAGCCTGGCCAGATAGACTCTATCTTCATAGGGAAGAGAGAGCTCAGAAGAATGGATGTAAGGAGGCTGTTTAAGCAGCTGAATATTGTTTTTGTGTGACTGATCTGAATATGGATATGCTTCAGGAAGTTGGTTTGGGGTGGGTGAGGTGGAAGTGATGATAGTACAACATTTGTCTACGATAACATGGGTTGGGTGTAATTTCAATGTTCCTCGGTATGTGTGGATGTTCTGACATTTCTGTCATGTAGTGTGGTGAGTGCTGTGGGTTTGTGAAAGCTGCAGCAAGAGTTTGTGTGCCTCGGAGGTCAAAGGGATTGAGGACTGGTTTTGTGGTGCTGGTGGTCTGTAGGTGTAACAGCTGTGCAGCCTGTAGGGTGTTGTGGTATGTCTCAGTGAGGGTAGAGGCTCAGGTCCCTTCAGTAAAGTATGGTACCGGTAAACACCAAATACTATATGGTGTGGTAACAAATTCATCTCTGCTCGAGTTTAAGAGGCCTGTGATGCTGTTGGCAAATAAAAAGTTACAATTTCTTCCAACTATGCAATGTATTAGACACTCTCAGTACAGTTACTGTAATGATCTGTGGCATAGTCCCTCTGATTTGCTGACAACATAGCAGGTCCCTTGATAACATGAGCTTTTCTTGTTCACATAAGAACTTGCCCAAAGCAATCTATCTCATCTTGCGCTGCTGTCGTGCCCTGTAGATGTCACTGGTGAGAACAGGTTTGTTTCCATCTTCATCATCTGAGTCATCAGCCATAATGAGCTTCCTCTTGCGGTCACCACTTGGATCAACCACCCAGTGTACTGACTTCGAGAGTTCAAACAGCCGCACATCATGGCCCCCACTAGCCGACCACTGACCACCTGCTAAAATAATGTAAATTTTATAATCAAATAATGATAATAATAAAATGAAAAATATAACAATAATAACTACAGTATAATAAAAGTAATAATAATGAAAAAAATATTTTATAATAAAAAAACCTCTATACACGTACTATAAAGACACTCAAAATATATAAACTGAACTACTGATTGACAGGAAAATACAAATTAGTGTAATGGAATAGTCTGCTTACAATAAGTAAACTCCATCAAGATGCAGGTACGAACACCAATTCCGTATATTGTGATGATGATGAATGTGACGAAAGTCAAATAAACTGACAAAAAGGTAAATACTGTATCACAATTCACTCCATCCATTCAGAACTCCAAGCCTGGTAATGACTTTTTATCTGTAGCCTTACATATTCTCCACCATGCCCCCTTACCCTTACCTTCCTCTGGCAGATTTAGTCTCATGAAGAGGTCAACCAGGGCCTCCAGTTTAACGAAAGGTCCACGGAAACAGTTGGGTGGTGGAAGGAGTGAAAGAAGGTTGGAAACAGCTGGTGGAGGAGGGAAGGCACCACCTGTGATGTGAGAAGAGTGTGTTCAAATAAATTATCAAGTTAGGAATGATACATTGTAAAACAAGGTACATAGTGTAATAATAAAAATTCTTATATATAAAACACAGCATGTTCATACCTACAACTATTTTATCATTCAAAATACGTTATTGAAAAGGTTTACATCCTTGCTGATCATGAGAGCTGATGCCATGATCATATTATTATGCCAAGATATTTGTGTGTTTCAACTCTAAGATTTAGTAACTGATCAATTACTATGTATCACAGTCTAGTGGATTATGCAGCAGAGTCAGGGGCAGTGCAGGGCAAATGGTACTGATCAAAGTTTCTGTGAGGTAACTAGAGAGTTTTTACATGATCCTTGCCATGAAGGGCTCTTGATTTGCTGGATAATCTTAAACAAACTGGTTAAGGTACCCTGGCTTTGGTCCCCTAATCCCTCTAAGGGAGGAAAAGAGGATAACAATGTTAAGTTTAACTTTAGTTGACAGTCCTAGCTAACAGCCAGAACCATAATAGAGCTGAGGGTGGACTGCAAAGCATAGAAGGTTTCACCATGACCATACCAAGTGTAGCATTACAGTGTCCGGTATTTTGAAATACAGGTGCAACAATTGAGAATGTTTATGTCAAATGCTAAATTGAGTGAGTTCTTTTTTTCTTTCTCTTTTTTCACCGTGGGTGCTACTACCTTGCCACAAGAGGCAAGGTGTATGTACCCAATCCTCAGAGGGGATTTTATGAAGTGTTGTACCGGTATATTATGTTGGGAAGTGAGAACAAATATTCTTGAAATGAGATTCAGCTGGTATGACTGACTGTGTTCTTCAATATAAATGTTATGTAGTTGTAGTGGGCCTAATACCTGATAAATCAATATAATCAGCAACCAAAGTATGAGACAGATTGCAGAACAGAATCAAAGGTCTGACAGAGAAAATAAATAACCCAGGCATTTCTGCGAGTCTCCTGATAATATGACATAAGTACGTTTGTAAATCCCAGGGTAGGATGTGTCTATCTCTATTATCTACAACTGTACAAGTATACAATTAAAGAAACTAAACTGTATTACTATAGATGAAATTTAAGCACCAAAATAAAACATATTCACAGAAAACAAGTTACCTCTGACTGGATGTTCTCCTGGAATGTACTTTGCCTTGGGTTTGAAAGGAATCATCTGTGAGAAGTCGGGTCGAACAAATGTGGGCTCTTGAGAGTCATGGATGGACAAACCTCGTGGAATGTTGGGATTGATGATCATGGCATGGGTGGAGATGTCTCGGTACCCAATGGCTCTAGTGATGGAGTCAGTTATTAAATATTATCCTGCCTTCATGATACAAAAGACTGTAACTCTTCAAATACAACTGACACCTTATGTATCTTGCTGATAAACACCAGACAATTTTTCTTGTCAGTAGGAAGTACTACATAAGTTCAAAAGTTAAGAATTACAACAATCAACCTATAAACAACACCTTATGTCTGGGACAATGTGCTTTGGCAAGTACCAAAAATTCTTTAATACTCAGGGCCAGGAACCCCCCCAACATTCAATGGTTAATTAAGGACTCTTTTAGCAATGTAACTTTGTATCATCTTAAAAAATGCTCTATATCAATAAAGATTTACATATATTTTATCCCATATTACCACTTGTGAGCAGTTAACTTTACACATTGTAAAAAAGTACTCCTTTCCCAAATTTTATTACTCAATATTACCATTAACTATAAAACTATTCATTTGAATACTGGAGAGTGCAAGCTAAAAAAGGCCAACAGGTTTATATTCAATGACAGTGGTAGTTCACATACTTGAGCTCTGCAGGTGTACAGGGGTATAGATCCATAAACTTGTAGCGGTCAACAAGCTGAGCGGTATCCTTCCCCTCAAACTCTTGTAGCTAAGGTAAGAACCATTTTCCACAAATTACAATACAGGACTGTGTATCATTGAGATTAACTTATGCAACTTTGGAAGTGTCATGCTATAGACCATACATACCACACTGAACTGATACTTCACATTGTTAAGAAGTAGATAAATCCTATACTTGCATTACAACCAAAAACAAAATCAAAGTTCCTCTGTAATGGTATAAATATGATATCACAGTACCTTCTTACAGACTTGAATCATACACAAAGTTTGTTTTACTTCCTGTTTTTCATTAACACTAAAGCTGCCAAAGTTTGAATAAATAAATAAAAATTTGAATAAAAACTATGTGTATGATTTTATTTGGTACAATCAACATATACGAAACCCAAAGGTTTTTCAATAACCGAGTTCACTGATGGTAGATTATGATGGAATATTTAGATCAAACTCTTCTGCAGCTGGTGTTACTTGACAAGCACATCCCATATTCTTAGAAGCTCATTTGGCTCATGTTTGGGGTGCAGATGGATTTGTTTACATGGGTAGTATGCTGTATTGTTTCCTGAACTAAAAGTAAATGACATGTCACATTCTGGTCACAACTCATCTCACTTACACAATTTAGAGGAACATAGTCATCAACAAACTGAAAACCATCTTATTCCCTTTATAAATACTTGTCTGGGATCCACCACTGAAAATCAAATCTTATGAGAAAATGGGCATGATTCAAGAAATGTCCAGAGCTAGGCAATGACAATGACTGGTACGACATCTCCATATTAAGTCTACAGACACCAGAATCATTGTCATCATGAAGCTCTAAATTTTTCTTGCATATGGCTCAGTGAGCTACAGGAGGTGTGGACATCAATCAATAACACTGTAGTGGTTTTGTATAGTATAGAGGTACAACATGTGCTTAGACACTAGAATTTTTACACCTCACCTTCTGTAGTACGTGTGCACGCCTCTTCTCCACTTTCACAATAGATGCCAAGTCACCAACGTTGCACTCAAATTCCAGAAATCTATTCCAGAGTCCGACGGTGTCTTCGTTCTTCAGCTGGCCAGAAGTCAGTACTCTCTCAAACAAAACTCTTGTGTTGTTGTCCTCTAAGGTTGTAAGAAAAAGATACAGTAGTGTAAAATGATGCTCAAGAAAAAACAGATCTAAGGCATTATCATTAATCCTTTAACCTTTTTACAGCTGATAAGTTGGTTCATTTCCCCATATATTTTTCTTTTCTTGTGTGATCAATATCGATGTTATTGCTATTATTACATTTAAATCCCCTTGCATTCTGTTTCTCAACAATTACCAATTAAAATCTTTATTCTTCAAGCTAACAAGAGAACAGAACTCTATACCATATACAGCAGATTCCATGTTAAATATCAATGAGAAATACACATATTACATTGGTGTACTGTATATATATTTCCTCAAGTAACATTAAGCACAAACAAAACTCAGAGTACCAACCTCATTTTCTATTAATCTTATAGAGATGTCATTGTGTAACTCACCATTCAAATGTGATAGATAATCAACATATGCCATGATGTAATCAGCATTGTCGGGGAACTTCTTCAGGCCTAATTCAAATATCCTGAAGGCAATGTCTTTGTTCTTTGTACAGTAATATTCCATGAGAGCAGCTCCAACATATACATGAAACCGGGTGCGAATATCTTCTCTTGCCTTCTTGAACACTTCTCTGGTTGATTTGATGCCTTCTGCTCTGCGTGCAAATTTCATGTACTGTAGGTAGGCCTGTGGACGAAAAGCAGTTATCATGCTTACCTTTTTACTTCATTGTAATTGTGTCAAGAACCCATGTTGTCACTCAGGTGCTCATATAAAACTGATGTAAGAAAAACAATAGTCTGTAATTTTCTCCAAGAATAAAAATCACTATACTATGTTTACATGTGAGTATGTACTTTTTTACTGTGGGTGAACAAGGGTACTGGGTTTTGTTCAAATGTCAAATTGGCCTGGGACGTGAACCCATAAATTTTGAGTAATGATAGTAATGCACCAACCACTTTTGCTACAGGTTTTCCTTACCAGTGTAGGATCAATATCTTCCATCTCAATGTAGCGTTGGTAAATCTTGTGTACTTCAGGATAGCGGAGGCGAGACTCCTCAAAGTCAGCATAGGCAAAATACAACAACTGATTCTTCCTTAGTGGCCCTGAAATAGCTCTCTCGTATATCTGAGCAGCTTCTTCACTGAAAATTTTGCTAGCATTCACATCCTGAAAATCAAAACATATTTTTTCATAAATACCTCTTACCTTTAGTGAACAAGATACAGTATCACCATAGTAGTTCTAAATTGTACACAGATGATGTTATGCTGCATAATAATTAATCATGCAGAACCACTTACTGTACTGCCTAAATCTACAAAACTTTATACAATATCCATAAGTGACAAAGTACAAGAATGGTATATACTGTATATACACAGCAAACCTGATGTTGTGACTGCAGCCTGGGATCACATTTATCATAAACTTGATAGTTTACAGGAAAAATGCCACTTTATCAGTTTCTCAGACACTAAGTATAAGGAATGTGAATCAAACATACCCCTTTTTCTGACAACAGCTTGGAAGACTCCTGGAGAAAGAGTGCGGCCTCATACCAGATGTCCGGGTGATGTGAGAGACAGAGGAGACACTGTTCATAAGCAAACCTTACTCTCTTGGTCACTAGTGTCTGGTCATCAGTACGCAATGGGTTGTCCTTCTCCCATCGAATGTACCGCTTCCATACTTCAACCTGTGGGGGTTCATTTGAGTAAAATCTTGCTAAAAAGACAAAAATTATTGTACAAGAAAACTGAAAGTGTGGATTACGCCTTCATAAAGCGCAAAGTGAGTATTTTAAGACTCGAAAGGGTTATTAAAGACATCTTTTTTCACCAGAATCATATTACTATGTACTGTATCTGGTCTTGGCAGGATGTGTTTCTGGAGGACTACACAATGAAGGGGTTAAGAGTTTCATAATATTCACCTGTTTAATCTCCTCTGGCTGCCCTGAGGGTGGAACACTCGGGAGGTGTCTGTTAAGACCCCTCGTCTCTGCCTCCAACTCCTTGCCCACCCTCCGAGCATTCATGTAGTCTCGCCCACGCTCAATGTTCATCTTCTCGGCAATGATAGGGTTGATGTTCTTCTCAAATTCGAGGTAGTCACGCCACAGCTGCTCAATGTTGGCCATAGGTGTGATGATCCCCCTCTGGTATACCTGTTATCATAAGGACAGTTAGGATGAAAATACAGTGTAGATGGACATTAATGAGAAATGGGAGTGTATTGATTCCTCTCAGCTGTGCCACAAATCAGCCAACTATTTTGATGTATTCTGCTTTATAGCAGTTTGGACACATTTCTAACTTCTAATTTGCTGGCATTTTGCCTTTTTAACTTTATTTATTATCTACAGTCATGGATAGCTTACTTTCTCTTTTAGAATTAACACAGTAATACACATCATTATATATTCCACACAATACACAGAAACCCAAATGGAAGGTAGGTTAGCACCACAACCCAGCCTCCTGAGGGTATGGAGTAAAGCAGCACCTTAACAATGGGCCAGCTACACCCCCAACCACCGGAGTACAAAATCTAACTTCTGTACATGTGGTTTCTGCCTTGACCAAAAATCCTATGATACCCTGCTCTTGTGAGAAGTGAAGCATCAACTCTAAGGATGGATGGAAATGATCAGTGGGGCATCTTCTTTCCATTTTCCATTTACTGTATAACTGGTGTGAATCAAGCATACTTTCATTCCTATGGAATAATTTACCCTTTTCTAATAATTTCCAATGAATGGTTTCCCTGTGCATGCATACCTTCCTAACAGCCATAATTTTCTGGTTCTCAGCATAGGACCCCACCACCTCCACATTCTTTAGCAGGTTAGCATAGTCATTCCAAAGTGTGTATGAGTTGTAGTCCATCCCAATCTTGTCAATGGCAAATTCATATGCTTGTGAAAGTTTCTCTCTGCAAAATGTACAAGAAAATAAAGGTTGAAACATTGGAAGGATATGTTGCATCGAGCATGAAGAAAGATATGATATTCATTAATAAAAGTTATCATACATACTGTACACTGTATATATAGTCTCTAAACAAATTCTCTTGAATCTATAGCAAGAGCATAAAGTACAGTACAGTAGCTGTTACTTTGTTCATATATCTTGCATGCACTCAATTATTACTACATCTTCTTATTTCATCAACACAGTGCTATGAGAGTGAAAGGTTTATTCTGTTTCTTTTATTCACTTTGTTCATAGTTTAATCACCTGAAATGACGAATTAGATTACAGCTTTCTCAATCTGGAGTAAGGGATATGGGTTTTCAAGGAAATAACAATACCTAAAGGTACTTTAAGGAAAAAAATGATTTAACTGTATTAAAAAATTTTAGCTAGCAAATTGTCGCCTGAGTTGGTATAAGGTGGGTGGCAGACACAATAATGAGGCCCCTGAATTAATGTTCCTCAGGGGCCCATCTCCTGTACAAGTATGTGAAGGGCCATCATATATGTAAAGGATCCTCATCAGTGTTAATGACCTTCAAGAGAACTAGCATGCGTTGGGGGTTCTCATTAGTGATTATAGCATTGATATAAGCCAGGGACCTTGTATGGAGCATTTTTATTGTTACTTGCTAGGGGCTCTTATCGAAGTACAGAGCTCTCAGCTCTATGTCAAGAGTCCCTCATATACTATGTAGTTGGCTTTCATATGCATCATGGACACTGAGGGACCATTATGAGCAAGGGCCCCAATGGGTCATCAGGGACCGGATTAGAGGCTAATGAAATGGGTGCAAGAAACAGAAAAGTGTGAATAACAGACTAGATTGAAATGTGGGGCTAGTCCAAGGGTATAAATGCTGTGAAAATTAGCACAGTAACTTTAGCACCGTGAGAGCACCAAAATATGTTCTCAAAACATCTGTTACTGTGCTCCTATCTGAGGTAATTCGGGGTTATTATGTTACCCAGACTAGACAGCGACACCCCTTAAAACTTCAATCCATGTTACATAAAATGAAAACACATTCCACTTTGCTGGCCTTTCAAGTCATGTTACTGCCTGTGCTCTGATATTTATGCAGGGCAATGATGGCCAGCAAATTATTAACGAGCTTCCCTTGGATACAGCATTGGCGGGAACTCAGAATGCAAATCTTTAAAATCTAGTAGGTATATTGAACACTCAGGAGTTCGTTAAATATCGTCACTTCACATTCCATAACATAGCATAGTACTACTTTAAAAAGCATACTGGAGTTAGTTTTCATATGATCTATATCAAAACTAACCAAGCAATGCCATTTTATCATTCCAGTCAATATATTTTGAAGGTACTGTACAATAATTAATATAGAAGAAGTTCATCGCTTTAAGAAGGAAAATAAAGGAAAACATAAGATACCATTTATTCACTTAAAAAAAAAGTAATGCTATATGTAAGTAATGGGATAAATTAACGATTCTGGGGTGCTGATAGTGTAACGGTTAGCACACTCGCACGGCTTGCGAGAGATCCCGGGCTCAATTCCTGGGTCAGTGGAATTGTTGGACAATTTTCCCAGCCCCCTATGTCCCTGTTCACCTAGCAGTAAATAGGTACCCGGCTGTAAGAGCAAGGATAGCATGCTACCTTGTAGGCTGGGGGAAGATGTGTTGATGGCTGGGGAAAGATGTGTTGATGTAAACTACCCAGCACACACTGGTGAGGGAAGATGTGTTGATGTAAATTACCCAGCACACACTGGTGGGGGAAGATATGTTGATGTAAACTACCCAGCACACATCTGAACTACCCAGCAACACACTGGTGAGGGCTAGTTCTATCCAGAAATGAGGAATCTGGCATCCTCTACCACACCCTGGCCTGTTCTGTCTGTCTCCCTTACTATCTCTCATTCCTCCTGGGTAGCAGACGAGATCACCCAATTGGGTGGCACAACAAGGAAGTCTACAGACAGTGGGTTTGTTGGCCCGGGGGTATATACTACTTGCCCGTGAGCCAGCAGTCCCCTCATCTGCTGCCTTCGAAGAAACTGATCTCACTATCACCCTGACTCCCATTCGGGGGTCCGAGCATCTGCGTGGCTTCGGTCAACCAGACTCAGGACTGCTCGGCCAGACAGTCTGGGGAACTACAACAACAACTAACGATTCTATTTTTGGGAGACAGTACAAATTTTTCTTCAGGTAGAAACTATGTGTACAGATGAGAGCTAGAGCAAAAGCCAACACACCTGTACGTAGGGAGGCTGGACTTGGTCTCCTTCACGTAGGTCACGTACAGGCGCCACAGGTCAATATTTAGCACCTTAGTCAGGCACCTCTGGAACAGCTGTATGTGATAAGAGAATAACATGATTACTGAAGACTATTCATGTGCCACGCATTTTTGCGATAACTTGAGGCTGGTGAGTACAATACAACGGGTATTATGATCTTCCTCACACACACACACACATATAAATGAATATATATAATATATATATATATGCAATATGGGGCCTCTTTTAATTCATTGTGGATATTGCAAGGTTGACACTGTTTATTCAGTGGCCAAACAGAATCTAATCAATTATTTTAGTCTTGTTTATTTTTGCCATCATATAATTACACTGGATTTCTGCTTGTGAACTGGGAAAGCTCTGAATACGAAGTTGCCAGTGTCAAAGTTTTCCAATTCTCCACAATGAATTACTGTAGCATACCCAAAACCAGACAATATACTATATCATGTATATTGCAATGACAGTTGGCAAACCTACTGGGCATTGTCCTGATAGTTGGCCAAGAGTCATGTACTGGACCGTATATGAAAGTGGGTTCTTTATTCTACAAATATATTACTAGGCTTCACATTACCCAATATGTATAACGTGGAGTCCTATTGCTTGCGTGTTATTATTTTGGCAAATGTTATAAAAGCAAATCCTCATCATACTCAAGTTATAATATATTCTGTCACCCTTAAACTTAATGTATATCTCCACACGCACGTACCCTCTCCACCATCTCTAATTAGTTTGTTTTGGGAGTGTAGAGCAGAAAAAAGAAGACTGTTAGTCCATAAAGACCATGTACCACAGGGGAAAAGGAAAAAAGACAAAAGGAACAAGAAATATGAAAATGAAAGAAGAGATATAGGTCCTGTCACCCCCAATCTCGCACAAGTCTACGGACACCAACATCCACGTTTAACTCTCATTCAAAACAACTTCAGTATGGGGTATGTTTGTTCTTATATACCACTGCCTGCCCTCTACCAATCGCACTCTATATTTTATCACATCTTCCTTGACGCATATCCTATCGGTCCACTCGCCACTACATTTCATGTAATTCTGTTCATAACTTGAAGAGATATCTTGTTTACAAATAGACAGTCAAAAGGTGGCAAATACAATACTTGGGAGTAAAGAATGGGTGTGCAAATAAATGAAATGAAAAGAGCAAAGGAAGAGGTGTGTGTATATATTAGTAATAGGTGGTAGGAGCAAACCCAGGAGCATGTATTGCTCTTTAAATATAAGTTGGGTGCGAGAAAAAGTGGGAGAAATTAATGTATGCACTGACAGAAGATAATTGATGAGGAAGAAAAATCACCCAAGGCCTGGAAGACCCTGTATGGCAAAGGGGGAGGCCATGAAACAAGATAAAAAAAGAGAGAAATATGAGCTCTGGGAGAATGTGAAGGCATATCTGTATATAACAAGTAGGAATGAAAGAGAGTGTTGGTAAGCGACTGATTTGAGAATGAAAGAAAGACTGCCCTGGGCCTGGAAGATCCTGTAGGACAAGAGAGGTGGTGATAGTGAGGTGGGACAGCAAGTACAAAGGAATTACTGTAGAAGGGCTGCTGAGTGAATCTGTAAATGCCAAGGTAATGCATGGGAAACTGGATGGGATGGTGGAAGAGTTGTGAATGCCGATGGAATTGATTTTAGGGTGAAACAAAAGCACCCTTGGCTGGGAAGACCCTGCAGGATGAGGCAGGTGATATACCGTAGAGGAGGGACAGCAAGCACATGGACACAGGAAAATTTGAAAGGGGGTAGCTGGAAAATTGAAGGAGATATTCCAGAGGAGAGTTACAATTATATACAATATAAGAAATGCAAAACAAGTACTGTTCTAGGCCAATAATATTCAATGTCTCCTCTGATATATTGGATTGGTGGAGATGGAAGCTGAAGAATCAAATCTTTAGTAAAAAAAAAAAGGACCCCATTCCTCCTCCTTACTGCAAAAGGGAATGTTGTCTTTGAGCAGGACAACTTGGCAATCTCTAAATCCCTCTCCCTACACATTATGGTAACTATTTTATAGTCTTGATAGTAGATATATATATATATATTGGTATCTGTGATCAAGACAACATTCCAACATTAATCAAAACATTCCCCTCACTGGGGCACACCACAACATTTTCCAGACCATACAAAACAATGTCTTAAAAATAATCAGAGGCTGCTCAGCTACCATACCTACAGACCATCTAACCTTGAAACCAAAGTCTTCAAGATCACAGATTACCTTGACCTGAGAGGTACACAAGTTCTTGCTGCATTCTCCATAAATCCACAACACTATATGGTAGAACACACTCACATGCCAGGGAACAATAAACAACACTCAGCACACACAATTATGCACAAAAACTATCAGCTGCTCAGCCAGATAGCTCAAGGAATGTCAGCAACAAGACCATCATATATAGTACATAAAAAACTATGGCCACCTTCAAGGAGAAACCAAAATTCACAAGGCACCATACCCTTTACACTGTCACCATATTCTAGAATATTCAACCACAACCAGTAAAAAAAAAAAAAAAAAAAATCTATCACTACCTCACTAAAACCCACACAAACAAATGCTTATCAATCATTTTCACATCCTTGACACACACACAGGGAGCTCTCTATAAGAAACTTTGTCAAAATTTCTGCAACATCCCACCAAACAGAGGGCAATGAAGATATAATTCTTCGTATCTTGTGTAGCCCTGGCCAGACTTCACTTTGGTCAATGTCCGCCTCTACTATATTACATGTAGTACAATATAAAGTAAGCAATAGCCCTTTCATGTCTCAAATGTCAACACCACAATCATAACACTACATCCATTACTTCACAACTCATCCATCATATACGGTACCAAAAACATTACCATAATATAACCACACAGAGACTATGTGACTGCCATTCGCTGCTGCCAGCTACAGTACTGTACTTTAGTTATTTGAGTCTACAGTAATCTATACATCTATGCAATAATATACTGTATATATCTAATATAAATTCTTGTATAGTTAATTCCCAACTGAAGGCCTTCATTAATTAACTTTCAAACTTAGTTGATGCTTAAGTATCCGTTATCTTAATTTAATTCAATGGCATTCTAGTACCTGGCAACAATGGCCATAAGACAAAATTAAAATAAGAAAAATCTGAGAAAGATACACAATTGTTGGAGTAGGAAGGGTGGAGGTTAGGAAAGCAAATGGGAGAATGAAGGCGGGGAAGGTCCCACGTGCAGATGGAATAATGATGGAAATGCCAAAGTACAGAGAGGCACAAGTGTAATAAATGCAGATTATTTGTGAATTGGCTTGGAAATAGAGGGAGGTGTCAGATGACTGGAGAAGAGCTATAGTTGTGCCTCTGGGCAAGAGTATGAGGAGTTAGGAATTTTTGTTGCAGTTATACAGGGAGGGTTCTTACTATATGATAGGGTTGATTGGTGGGCTTTGAGTGATGTGCTTAATTTCTTTGGTGTTGGTGGGCACTTGCTAGAGGGGACTGAGGCATATTATACATGAAGCTGTAGAAGAGAGATGATGGCTTGAGTGGGAGGCTGGGAGGCATGAATGAAAAGCTCTGTTTGGATGATGGAAAATTATCTAGGGAGGCAATCTTAAAGGCAGATGACACTGTGCTGCTGGAAGAGTGAAAGGAAACTGCAGACAGTAGTGAAACTTTGAGGTTGTATTAAAAGAAGGAAACTAAAAATTAATGTCAGAAAGAGAAAGGTGATGGTTTATGTGAGCAGAAGCTGGAGTGATTGACTCTGCAATACCCTAATGAGAATGAGTGCCAATTGGGACTTGGTGTGGGATGGTTTTGGAGAGGCAAGAGGATGAAGGAAGTGAAAAAGAACAATCTATCTATAGCTTCGACACCCCGTTCCCTCCGGGAACTCCCCCCAAGAGGATGGCCACGGCAGAAGTGTCTCCAGCTTTCCCTGTTCCAACACTCCCTCCTTACTTGGTCAAGCCCTCCGCTGCACTTCATGTTTCTCTCCCTCACATACTCTTCCACTCTGTTCTGCCATCTAACTGGAGGTTTGCCTCTCACACCAGGTGCCACAACTACACTTCCATACACCTTCTTTACAAACTCCTCACCATGCATTCTCTCTACATGTCCAAACCACCTCAATGTATTACATTTCACTCTCTCAACCACCCCACACTCAATACCAATTGCCTTCTCACTCATACCACATCTCTCATTACTTTCTCCATCCCACCTAGTAACTCCACATGCTCCTCTCAAGTAACTCATTTCCACTGCACCTATTCTAGACTGATGAGCCCTGCTCCATGTCCATGTCTCTGACGCATATGTCAGTGTTGGCAGGATTATACTATTTCTTAGTCCCATTTTCACTTCCATACTCACACTTCTACCCTTCATAATCCTCCCCAGTGATCCTATGACCTGCCTACCCCTCACTGCTCTCTCCCTAATTTCTCCTTCCATACTTCCATGTTTACACAGAACTATACCCAGGTACTTGAACTCCTTCACTTCCTCAATAATCCTCTCACCCACAGAATTATCTCACATTTAGTCCTAGTTGGTATTCCCACACTATAGGGTTTGGCAAAGTCAATCACTTTAATTTCTGCCCTCTCAAATACCATCACCTTACTTTCATCAACATTCACCTTCAGTTTCCTTCGTTTACATATGGACTGAAACTCATCCACCACCCTCTTTAACTCCCTTTCACTCTCAGCCATCAGCACAGTGTCATCCACAAATAAATTTGCCACCAAGGACCAATTTACTACATTCAGCCTCAACTTCACCCCGAAGCCATTCACTTTGGCTTTCATCTCTCTCATACAACCATCCATATATATAATGAACAGCCATGGTGATATAACACACCCTTGTCTCAGCCTTACACTAATATTAAAACTCTCACTTAGATCATCCTCTACTCGCACACATGCTGTTGCCTCTGCATAAAAGGTCTCAATGCCTTTCAGCAAGCACCCCCCCCCCCCAACACCATAAATCCTCAGCATTTCCGTCATAGCTCTCCTATCAACCCTATCGTAAGCCTTCTCCAAGGCCCTTCCCAATATATTTCTCCACTGTTGATTTTAATGCAAATATCTGGTCCACACATCCTCTACCCTTTCTGAACCATCCCTGCTCCTCACTAACTTTATTCCCTGTTACTTCAATCAGTCTTTCAGTAAAAACCTTCCCATATACCTTCCCCAATACACTAAGAAGGCTTTTTCCCCTATAGCTACCACACTCATCCCTACTCCCCTTTCCCTTATAAAGAGGCACATTTATGGCTCTACTCCAATCCTCTGGCACATCTTCCTGCCTCCAGGCCAATGTGCATAAGAGCAACATCCACTCCACCACCACCACCCCACACCAACATTTCAGCAGTTATTCCATCCACCCCTGGGGCCTTTCTCATCTTCAACTTTCCTATTGCTTTCCTAACCTCTTCCCTTCCTAATTCTCCCTGTACACCCTGTCATCTACCAACTGCCTCCATCCTCATGCATGTCACCACCGCCTCCCCTCCCGTCCCCTCATTCATCAAACGATTAAAATGCTTCTTCCACACTTCTTTCACTTCCTCACTTCCATTCACAGTAACTCCATCCTCTCTCTTCATTCTCATGCTACCAGACTTTCCTTCTCCTCTTTCTCTTTTAAACTCATTCTGGAATAATTTCTTGTTTTCTCTAAACTTCTCACTCAGTTTCCTACCAAACTCCTCATCCACTCTCCTTTTACTCTCACTTACCATCCTCTTCACTTGCCTCTTACATACATTGTATTCTCTCTTCCACCTCCTCTTGACACATTCCTCTGCAGTGTTCTCCTATAAGCCTTCCTTTTCTTCTCTACTGCATCTTTCACTTCTTCTGACCACCATGAACTCCCTTTCTTGCCCCTCGTCTGTGTCTTGTATCCCACTACTTCTGCTGCTGTCCTCATCACAAGTGTCTTAAACATATCATACACATCATTCACTCCCACTCCTTCCCCTATACCCAGCCTTGCATCCTCCAGCACCTCACCCACCCTCCTCTTATATACCTCTCTATATTCAATGTCATTCAATCTTCCACTTGCCACCTAAGAACAGTGATGTGAAATCATGAGAGCATGGAAAGGGAGATCAGAGTGAGAGCAATGCAGAAAAGACAGGTCAAAAGACCAATGGTGAAAATAATGAGGGGAAAAAAGTGAAAGCAATGAAGTAAAAAGGAGACTGAAAAGCAATATAATCCTGTCAACACTGATAATTTATATGCATCAGAGATGACATTGAACAGAGCACAATAGTTGAGAATAAGTACAGAGGAACTAATGACTTGAGAGGTGTGTGTGGTTTCACAGGGTGGGATGGGGTAGCAATGAGAATGTGTGAAAAAGTAGCTTGGGTCTGATGTCAAATAGTGTTCAGTGTGGGGTGGTTGAGATGATGAAGCACAATACAGTGAGGTGGTTTAGATATATGGAAAGAATGTAGGATGGGGAGTTTACAAAGAAAGTGCATGGGCATAAGTCTGAGGAGTCTAGTGTGGAAGGAAGACCACCAACCAGATAGATGAACAAGTTGGAAGAGTATGTGAGGAGACCTTTGAGTGGAGGGGGAGGGCTTGATCAAGCAGGAAGGGAATATTGGAACAGAGAGAACAAGAGTGTTCAGTCTTAATCACACCCATGGAAGGGAATTCCTGGAGTGAGTGAGAAGAGAGATGGATAGGCTACATATGTAAAAGCAGAGATAACGGTAACACAGAACTTTTAAAATGAGTTTGATGCATTGAAGACAACATTATAATCTAGGCAACTGGAAACTTCTTTTAGAAACAAGGGATGGTGAGAATTTCGACAGAAATGGGAGAACACAGGCACCAGCAATGACTATTTTATTAGGGAAAATCAATGAGAAGGTGGGTGACATTATGGGGTTCAGTGTGAGCAGAGAAGGCTTACCAGATACCAAATATTATGAGGAAGCATTGCATTATACAATAAATCACTTGACAAGGCCTCAAGCACTATACTGTATACCGAGCCCTGGAGACCCCCATCCCAAATTTCTTACATATCTTGCCCTGAATCCTAACCATTGTTTATAACCATTATACACTTTCATATCCACTTTTCAACACACAGCTTTCTTATACCCAACTTTACTACTTCCCTAAGGTCTCTCTCAAGTCTTTTGCAAGCCCACAAAGACAAATTACAGTATATTCTACTTTTTCCCAGGAATTGTCCCCTCTACCAAACATGAAACCAATTTTCCCCCAACCAGGCTTGAACCTTAACTACAATTCACCAATATTCACACTTTCAATGACTTTCCATAATTATCATTGATTTGTCAAACAATCTCAAGCCACTGTAGTTACCCTTTCTACATCATCCCGCATTGTTTACAATTTTACATACATTTGTTCATATTCAAACTATAGTACAGTATATATGACTTTATTGCCCCAGTCACAGGAAAACACTAAAATGTTCAAATCTTGAATAAGCTGCAACTGCTTAAGCAATTTAAGAATAATATGAGAAGTTCATTTTTAGCAACAAAAGAGAGAAAAATTCAATATCCAAGAAAGCAGTAAGTACTCTAGGGGTAGAGCTTACATTTTTTCCCTTTCCCTGTTCTTCATTCTAAAAAGAACACAATGAAGTATTACAAAATATAGTTTTATCATTTATATATAAAATTTTGTTATTCGGCAAACACATCCATACAAACAAGAAAAATTGAGACAGATAATAATAAGTAGAAACTGGAATCAGGCCAGAAAGGTCCTATAGTATTAAAGAAATAGAAGAATATTGATACACATAGGAAATGGTCACACAGGCTAAAAATCAAATTACACTAGAAGAGCATTTGACAACATGTCTATCTTAGCAAACGTCAATTAAACGCTACAAATATAATCTTTGACAATAAAATGCCAAAATATATCGCATCCATTCTAGATCTTGATATTCTACTTGGAACTACCAAAATTAAATCACTTCTAGGATTTGCAATGTCCAATCACCATGCAAAGTTTGACTGAAATCTATTAAAGTGTTTTTAAGATACTGTATATAGTTCACTAACCAATAAACAAGAGTGAAAAAAATTACACTCTGTTAGTGAAGGCAATAAAGAGGCACGCACATAACATTACACATGCAAGATGAAACACAAATGAGAACATTTATATATATGGGGATGGGCCTGTCACAAAGGCAGAACACAGGGAGGAAACATACAACAGTGGGAACTGAGATCATAACAGTGAAAGTACAGGCAACATACACAAACACAATAAAAGGAACAAAAGGAGTCAACCACAAAGGCAGGGAGGCTCATCCTCCAGAGTGGACCCACCACACTAACTCAAATACAATAGGAAACTTAGAGAAGCGGCAGGGAATAACAAGTCAGAAGGGAAATGACCAAGGCAACTACAACAATATACAATATGTACAGTCACGAGCACTAATAAGTATACAGCTTTGGTTGAAGCTTTGAACAGTCCAATTCACCAACGAACAATTTCCAATGGAGATCTTATTGTGCATTTATTTACTGTATCTTCCATAGTATTCGAAGCACACTTGGATACTTATTAGTGCTCGTGACTGTACAAGGTACCCACACGGACAGAAAGACACCAAACCGATCATAAAACCTCCTAAAGCCCATTCCACACGAGAGGCAAAAGACGGCGGGCAGACACTGTTACTAATTATGTGACTGGGTGGTGGGCACAAGTAGCCAATGGATGCCGGGGACTGTTTGACCTGGTAACACTGGTAAAAGGCGAGAGAATTTCACTCAGTTGCCCGTGCCCGCCGTGTTTTTGCCACTCGTGTGGAAGGAAGTGGCTTTAGCAGAGGTAATAAAATTGCCCAACTGCAATTAATTATTCATAATTTAAATATCTGGTTTTGTTGCCCAGAAGTAAGATAGCTGTATACTTAAGTACATACAGAACAGGCGTATTATCCCTATAAAATAACCTATATTAAAAAGGGTAAAAAAGTAGTCCTAGGTCAGAGAGACCTTGTACCACATATAAGGAAACAAGAAAGGAGGGGCAGAAAACACAAAAGCATAAGAAGGAAAGGAGGGACAGATGAAGAGAGGAAAAGAAATGGCTTGAGCCCATAGGGGCACCAAACCCTTAAAGTATTACCCACATTTTAAGAGAGAGAGATGCAGATGCACAAATTTCTTGCTTTAAATTGATAACTTTCTGATTGAAGCTTCAGGAAACCATTTCACAAATTGAGGGACTCTGGAACCTTGAATACCCATTGTATTCAGTTATCCATGAAGGTGCTTTCATATTTTCGACTAGTTGTTACCAACCTACTTGCCTGAAAGATATACAGCAGTGCAGGTACAGTACATACAGTATAAAACTCATATGTCATTTACCTTCTTTACCATACTCATCTCTTTATTGAAGTTAATTCTAACTGTATCAACTCAGACAATCTTTTCTTATGATTGATTGTTTGATAGATTGATATTAGGCGCTGCAACAGCGAAGTCATATAGCACCAGAAAAAGGTGATAGAGAGGTGTGACAGCAAGCAGGAAGGAAACAGAAATAAAAGGACAGTTGAAGAACTGAAAGCTAGTGGCTGGAGCTGAAGGGGCACCAAAACAATGCAATACCCCCCTACAGGGTCTTTTATTATGATATTGGTTTTGATATTACTTGGCGTGTAATGGGCTTAGCTCCTTTATTGAACAGCCTGTCTACCCCTCCTTCCCAAAAGTCTGCCATTACCAAATACCAATTTTTAAAGAATGTAAAATACAGTACGTCATTTTTTTTCCTAAAACTTTTACGGGAAGGTTCTTACTGAAAGACTGGTTGAAGTAACAGGGAATAAAGTTAGTGAGGAGCAGGGAGGGTTCAGAAAGGGTAGAGGATGTGTGGACCAAATATTTGCATTAAAATCAATAGTTGAGAAATATATTAGGAAGGGTAAGAAGTTGTATGCTGCCTTCATGGACTTGGAGAAGGCATACGATAGGGTTGATAGGAAAGCTATGACAGAGGTGTTGAGAATTTATGGTGTTGGGGGGCCTTTGCTGAAAGGCATTGAGGCTTTTTATGCAGATGCAAAAGCATGTGTACGGGTAGAGGGTGATCTAAGTGAGAGTTTTAATATTAGTGTAGGGCTGAGACAGGGGTGTGTTATGTCACCATGGTTGTTCAATATATATATGGATGGTTGTATGAGAGAGGTGAAAGCCAAAGTGAATGGTCTGGGGGTGAAGTTGAGGCTGAATGAAGCAAATTGGTCCCTGGTGGCAAGTTTGTTTGCGGATGACACTGTGCTGATGGCTGAGAATGAAAGGAATTTACAGAGAGTGGTGGACGAATTTCAGGCTGTGTGTAAACGAAGGAAACTGAAGGTGAATGTGGGTAAAAGTAAAGTGATGGTATTTGAAAGAGCAGAAACTGAAGTGATTGACTTTGCTACACCTTACAGAGTGGCTGTACCAACTGGGACCAAGTGTGAGATAACTCTGAGGGGTGAGAGGATGGAGGAAGTGAAGGAGTTTAAGTACCTGGGTACAGTTATGTGTAAACATGGAAGTATGGAAGGAGAAATTAGGGAGAGAGCAGTGAAGGGTAGACAGGTCATAGGATCACTGGGGAGGATTATGAAGGGTAGAAGTGTGAGTATGGAAGTGAAAAGGGGACTACGAAATAGTATAATCCTGCCAACACTGACGTATGCGTCGGAGACATGGACATGGAGTAGGGCGCATCAGTCCAGAATAGGTGCTGTGGAAATGAGTTACTTTGAGGGGAGCATGTGGACTTACTAGATGGGATGGAGAAAGTAATGAGAGTGTGTATGAGAGGTGTGGTATGAGTGAGAAGGCAATTGGCATTGAGTGTGGAGTGGTTGAGAGAGTGAAACGTGATACATTGAGATGGTTTGGACATGTGGAGAGAATGCAAAGTGAGGAATTTGTAAAGAAGGTGTATGGAAGTGAAGTTGTGGCACCTGGTGTGAGAGGCAGACCTCCGGTTAGATGGCAGAACAGTGGAAGAGTATGTAAAGGAGAGAAACGTGAGGGGCAGAGTAGGGCTTGAACAAGTAAGGAGGGAGTGTTGGAACAGGGAGAACTGGAGACACTTCTGCCGTGGCCACCCCCTTGGGGGGAGTTCCCGGAGGGAACGAGGCGTCGGAGCTATAGATAGATAGATAGATAGAAACTTCCAGTTCTAGACAGGACTTTAAATTTTATATACTGTACACTCCTCGACAACTGTATAAAATTTTCGATAAATATGGATATGTAGTGTACTGTATTAAAAAAATAATTACTGAATGTTGATTAAATTAATAGTTCTAACTGGCCCAACTAAAGCAGATCTCAGATGACAAAGGCTTAACTAGAACTGAGGTACTGTACAGCCAAGTAACCGTAAGTAGAAGGTACATGTACAACTGTGCACACATAATTATTTACAGTAAATTCAACATTCTTTATTGAGAGTCTGCCCAAGATTCAGAGTTTTGCAATAATAAAGTGTGTTAGCTGAAGGGAGTACCCTTCCACACTTTCTCCCTCCCCTCCCCTGTAATCTGGCATCCACCTCACACACAGGGCTGGCCTAGTATTAACAAAACATTTCAGAGTTTGGACTTGTTCGTATATTTGCAATACTGACTTCGCCCTACTGTTTCAGGCTTATTTAAAAGTACAGATATGGTTTTGCTATTCTATTAGAATGATCTTATATTATGATTTCGAAGCAGTGCCAGGTCCTAGTCCTTGCCATGAATAAACGCTTACAAACAAAATTTTTAGCATAAGTGAACTTTGCTTTTGTGAATACCTGCCCTGGTCTCCACTCCCACTCTTCCCCACACATGCTTTAATACTGTTAAACACTGAACTCCGGGCAGACACTGGATTGACAATGCCGAATAAGCTATGAATGTGCGTCCATGACTGTAGCTACCCAGAACTTATTGAAATTATTTCAAACATGCACCTTCTCCATAATCATGCTGTCAGTACTCATCTGGTGAAAATTTCATACGATTACTTTAAGGCAAGATGATTTCTGATACTGAAAACATGAGATTTAGTGAGAACAGAACTTTTAGTAAACATAGTCAACAATAGCTGCTTTCATAGTCTGCCAATGGATGCAGAGACAATCACACCATTTGTCACTATAAATTCTGGGCTTAATTCATCATATACTTCACACTTTCTGATGACATAACAACCTGTGCTATTCCAGTTTTGTACTTTTAGCTAACTGAACATCAACTTTTCTGAGGGTACATGCAGGTAAAGTCGGCTTCAGGAATTCGTACACACCACTGGGACATGAAGTGTTCTTAAAGACTAGAAAATTTAGTACATCAATTTCTTAACACTAAACCTTATTTAATAATGTTATTTGGCTAATATTTGAATCAGTCAGCAGAACAATGCCTACTATATGTGCAGAATAAAGACCCCATTTAATCAATGCTCTGTGTATGAATTCCTGAGGCCGACTGTACAATTACAGTATATATAATTTCTGGTTTACATGTGTAGTCGAGTACTCTTAACTGTAAGGAAAACAATACTGGCTCATTCTATTCCCCTTGGAAATGCAATGGTGTGAGGCAGCAATATGATGCCCCCAGTGAGGAACGATTATAAGAAAAGATATGTAGGAGCAATAAATATTACCTATTAAAAGTGTTAAATGTGTAATTAGTAATTTATGAATTATGTATTGTATATTTTACTTTATTAAAAACTTTTGTGCTGTCTGACCAGCAGTTGTGTCATAAAGACTGCAATCTAGTCAATAATTCCAGTAAATATACTCATACTTCATTTGTCACAGTTATATTATAAATATTTCTGTAGTCCTGATGCTTACTGAATATAAGCTACACTAGAGGAAAACATAACACAATATGATTATAGTATGGAGAAGGTCTAGTGTAAGAATTTGGCCCATGTCAGTGAGGGGGTTCAAGGCCCAAAAAGATTAAAAAAAACTAAAGGATAAAGCAAGATGAAAACAAAATACTGTACCCAGTGAATTAGACTACACATAACTTCACTCCTTTCAACTCTGCCTCACACATCACATCCACACCAGTTCGTTCTTTATAGCACTTGCTCTCATGAAAGTAAAACTAGGTTCCTATCCTAAATGAAGTCCTTCTTGCAAATTCCTTTCACTACATTTTATGCACTAGTGTTTTTTACTTCATTTCCATTCCTTATCATCAACCATTTGTCACCTTGGCCCTTTTCATCATCTCAGTCCCTCATATTCACTCCCATATACTTTATCAGTTCCTGATTGCCAATGACCTTGTGGAACAATTTCTTCCACTTTGATACAACACACAATTAATAGTACCACAAACTAGCAACTATCCAGGGGCAAAATGGGAATATTCCAACAAGCCTTTATCACTAAACTATATGTATACAGTACCTATCTATATGTATACTGTATAGGTCAATGTATATATACATTATGTGGTGCTATCTCCTTTAACACCTCTGAGTGGGAAAGGGGTGGGTTTCTTTGTTGTTAACCAGAGTAATACACACAAAACATCCCACATAAGTTACTTACTTTTCGAGATTTTCTATATATTTTCGAAAATTGTTCACGGTCAACGGCTACCAATCATATACTAAGCCACCAATTCTAAACCCCCACTCAGCCTCCAAAACACCAGATACTCTTGGGAATAACAGGGCGTTTTTTTTTTTTATCTTAAAATCTTTTGTAATACTTATTAAAAACAGATAAACTACAAGGTACAACATGCCACAGCACCAGAATTTTCACCAACAATAAACTTAAATACAAAAAACGAAATGTGAAGGAACATAATAGAGAAGAATTTGAGGTCATGAAGAAACCCGATAAGAACACTATGTTTGAAAAAGAACTCCCTCGCACAAGATTATTCCTGAAAATAAAGTGTATAGCATGTAAACTTTTCCTAGAACATCTTCAAGTATGTGTACCTTAACAATGCCAAAAATACCAAATCTTAAATATGGGTAAATTGTATTTAAAATTTCATTGACAGTTAAGGAAACTGGGTTACATTAACCCTTAAAGGCATACGTTATTGGCCACACCTAGAATAGCATATGTTGAGTGTGACAGACTCCTATTAAGAAAAATCACAACACAAAGTTGTAATCAATTTTAATTGCTTTTCAGACCATGAAAAGATAGATTAACTCCTCTACTTTAGTATCAATCACTTACTTAAGTAATTGTGCAAAAATATATATTCTTAATGGGGGACTAGAGAAAGTAAACAAAAAAATGAAAAAAAAATGCAATTTCTTGACAAAAAATCATAACTAGGCCACTAATAGGAATTAAGCTCTGAAATTTCGTATGGTGCTTCTCAGGTCCCATAGCTGTGTATTGCATGTGTTAGCCTAATTTACCCATTTAAAAATAATGGAAATAATTAGTTATACCTTTACAGCATATGTGAGTCTGATGGACTCCTTACGCAATTTATCTCCCACCATGGAAGAGCGAGCTGGCGCACACACCCTTCCATAGCCAGGCCTAGCCAAAGACTGCACATAGCTGGGGTGCCTGGGTGGCATCTTCAAAAGTAGTCAAGCCACAACATGTTAAGCCACTTCCATATCCTGACAGGGGGTGCGAATGCCTTTGAGGGTTAAGGTATAACCACATACTGTATATCACATTTGCTAAAAATAGTATGAATTGCAGCACAGTACTGTCATAACCTCTATAATTGGCAGCCTATGAAAATGGGTGTGGTCAGATTGGTGTACCGTACTGGATTGCAATTTTTTTTTTCTTTCTTCAAATCAATCATCATGTTATTAAAACGTTGAAGTAAAAATACCAATAACACAGCACTTGAAATAATATTCATAATGTGTATAAAACTTTAGGATGAAATCTGGAATGATAATACATTTAGAGGAAGATAAGAGTTTCTACCAAGAAAACCAAGAACTCTTCTCTCCTTTTTATTAAGACTAAACGTATGACACAATGGCATTGCTCCAGCCATACATAGAAAAATAAATACCAGTATTTCACTATTCAAATACCTGAAAAGTAATTCATGTATTAGAGTAAAACAACATAAGCAAGTCTGATTAGCTAATCAGGTTTCTACAACATTCGAAATAAGAATTGAAGAAATGACAACCATTTGAAGCATTAAAAAATTGTGATATTTTGTGCTCAAACATGGAGAAAGAGAATTTCCACAGAAGACTGAAACTAAAAGTTTACTGAAACATGATTAGCTCTCAAACTGCTTGAAAAATAAACTACAAACCAATATACAACATTTTATTTTTTTAAAATGTTTCTTAAACAATATAAATAACATACCTTTTCCACTTTTTCAAAATTATATGACCTCATCTGAAAAGAGAGAAAAAAATTGTTTTTAGATACAATAGGAGTAGCAACAATACTTTCACAAAGTAATAATCTATACAGTAAATGCACACAGTAATTCTGTATGCAACAGCATACAAGTTTGTGGTTCAGCATGATCATCAATTGTGCCTCCCATGTAGGCATGTTCTCTGCAGCCCACAAAATCTGGCTTTGCAAGAGAAATCTGAGAGAGGAGGGACAGCAAGCCATGTGGGATAGCAGAAGAGCTGAAACTAATCAGCTAACTCTGAAGGGGCATTAAGAATCATTAAGTGTCCCACATTTGGGCAAGCAATTCTCACCTATAATATTTTAATACAGTACTTCAGAAATAGCAACCAAACAACAATTAGGTGTTAGGTGGGTGACTCTTGTGCTTTAACAACTTTTAGTCTAGAAATTACATCCATAGCCACATACCCTAAGGTTTAAAAATTATTAACTAACCCAAACCAAGATACAAACAACTACAAACTAACAATAATTCTTTCTCCTACGTTTACTACATTAAGTTGCATTCAACACTACACACAAAATAAATAAGAATATAACTTTTGTATCATTCAACTATATGATGTAAACATTTTCAAGTTAATAAAATTGCTATTATTTCAAGGTCAGCTCTAACCTGCAAATCCAAGATTGTATTGGTTGATTTACTAAATATTGAATTGTATGCCAATTATCCAACAATAATACATTGTATCCATTTTCAAAAAAAAAAAAAAAAAAACACAAATATAACTTTTCTCACATACCTCTTGCTCAATGTACATCTTCCAGAACTTGCCCGTTGTTGGGAAAGTTGTAACCAGGCGCTCAAAGATACAGCGTGCTGTATCGATGGACCTATTCTGAGCATCTCTGATGATTAAGCTCCAGGCCTCCATGTCATGTTGATTTGCCTCTGTGGTGGCCCAAGCCCGCCGCAATTTCTCAGACCCAAATTCCTGTATGTGTTCAATCACACAAAGGAAAAAAGGAAAATATATTGCATACACATACGGTACTGTAGATAAGGTGGTTATAGCTACATGGACAGCATAGATCAAAATATACTGGTATATCACTCATCATTATTTTGGTTCCTTGCAGCTTTGCCCATGACTTTTCTTATACATGGCTCTTACTACTTTTTTAATTAATAACTGTATTCTGAATACAATCAAAGAATCTAACTGCCAAATTACCTAAATCCAATTCTCAGGAAGGCGCTATAAATACTGTAACATGAGACAAAAGCAACTTTCATTTAGGATAATGAACATGCTCATGTAGTTTTTATAACTTTCATTTAGGATAATGAACATATAAAAACTACATAATATATCCTTCCACAGGGGTGCAACCTTTGAAACCTAACTTACAGGACCTTGGAGGCTGATCAGTGAGCAACCTATTCTGGGACATCACCTAGTGTCCTTTGGCCCTGCATCACATTTACATGACAAGCACTGGCTGAGATAGTAGATAATAGATATGACAAGTCTCCCAAAGTCAGCAAACTGTTCTCCCAAATACATATGGAGCAAATGGGGGCTTATATTTTCACAAGATAACGTTGTTGCTGACAATCAGGGTGCCATTTTGAGCATTCAAGTTGCACAAGGAAACAAAGTCTTGCTTGGATCTAATGAAAATCAAAGGTTACGTTAACTGGAAATCTGGGTAAAGTTTAAGAATCACAGAAACCGATAACTATTATTTTCCAACTATATTTGGATAACCCATCTTTCTCTGTTTTTAAATGAAGGAAATTGATGTCACTTCCTTCTCTGTGACTCTTCTTAACTCTTACCGAAATCAGTGTAGGATAAGCTGAACGTTATAATATATAAACTTTGAATTTCGCCTGAAATAACAATATACAATATTGGTATTAGTACAGAAGTGGACCTTAATTCAGCAGTGTTGCCAGATCCGGCTGGGTCCTAGTATTTTACCCCTGTCATTTATTCTACTTTATCATGATTATTTCCCGGTAGTTTGCCCAGGTTAGGTCCCGGTAGTCTAGGTTAGGTTAGGTCAGGTCAGGTAAGGTCAGGCTAATTTCAAAATGCCCCATTTGAATATGCCGTATCTTGGAAATGGGGCATTTGAGGAAGAAAAACACTTGGAAGAAAAGTGTCTTAGAATGGTCCCAAATAGTTGGTAATGACAGTAAAATATCTATTATACAGTAAGGTCCACTTCTGTACCTTTACCATTATATTACGCGAGTGAAATTACAATGAGGCTACTTGTCAAATACCTGCATTTATTAAAACTTGGTCCTTACAATCATTACATCCTATAGTAATTTAGGTAGGTAGGTTTCGATAAAAACAAGATAGCTAACTACAATTTAATAATGATTCAAGCTACTTCCTACGACACATATTACATCCTGTAAAAAGTAACTAATTGACCATGCATCATGTGTGTTCGTGTGTATCCGGTGGTGACATGTTTGGTTAACCATATTGTTGTTGTGTTGCCTCCCTAACTAACTTATCTAACCATCCAGCCTCTTAATACACATATATTTCTCCATACTAACTAAAATACAGTAACCACATGTTTGTATCCGGTGGTGGCATGTTTTGTTCACCATATTGTGTTGCCTCCTAACTAACTTATTAAACCACCCATTCTCTTATCACATATATATATACCTCCAAAACTACACATAAATACAGTGACTAACTTATCTAACCATCCAACCTCTTAATACACATATATATATCTCCATAACTAACTTACATTAAAATTAATATAGTAACTAACTTAACTAACCATCTTACATCTTATTACACATATATATACCTCCATAATTAAACTAAAATACATTAACCACATTAGCCCTACCGGCGTTTCTTCCATTTTGAGGTGTTAATATCGGTGCCTGGCTTCTCAGAATATAATAATACAAATAAAAATGCCGTCGGAGTCCGTCTTTCCCTTCCTTCCAATGGATCTCAAGCAGTGTTGCCAGCTCTGCGAGTCTGCTTGACGATATTCCCCCTGTGTATTCCCCAAACTTCAACAACGTCAGAATTTCCCTTTTTAACTAAATAATTCCATGCTTACTCTTGAACATTGACGGTCTGTTTGGCATTTCGACTGGTAGACATTTTCCTGTTTACTCTTGAACAATCTTTATATAATTTCCCTGTGTGGACTTCAAATTTTCCTAAAAAAAAAAAAATATATATATATATATTTATGTACCTGGCAACACTGATCTCAAGGTCTCTCCACTGACAGCGTTGCAAATGTCTACCAATTACAGAATTAGCCACACTGTTTAATGCAAATAGCCCAATACATATATCCAGGAAAAGCCGGTTTGTTTTGCCCGCGTTATTAATAATAATTTTTTGGGCCCAAGGACTCGCAGAGGGTTCTATATGTTAGTAATTTTATCAAGAAGCCGAGCAGTTATTGTTTGAAGTTACTATTATTACTGCAAGGGAAATTGGTGGCTGATAAAAAAGTGAGGCATTGAGTAGCTAGGATATCGGGTTAATTAATTAATTAATTAAACGATCTAGGAAGAATTGTTACATTAAAGTGGTTGTCTCCCAATATTTTTACTTGAATTGGGGAAAATCATGCAGGGAAATAGTTGGGGATTTAGGTTTAAAGTGGATGAATTATTGCAAAATATGAAGGTTGGGAAAGCAGCCAGCTTGGTTGTGAGGAAAATCAGGAGGTTTGGTAGATTATGTTGTGACTTGGCTTAGCACACTTTTCATTGCGGGTTAACCACAATCCCAGGAACAGGCATGAATGTTTCTTCATAAGGGAATAAGGGCAGAAAGAGATGATAAAAGAGAGGAAGGTTCGAATTTCTTGTGTACATGAATGTTTATAGCTGGCTATGTTGGGCGTCAGAAACGAGGAGTTGGCACCAATATATTACCATTGCTTGCGTGGTAATGATACTCGAACCTTGCCCGAAACCCAAACACTCTACTACCCACCTACTCTATTTTCTGCTGTATAATACTACCATTAACCTTTGAACTATCCTGAACATACTCTTAAATGGCTACTCTTGTGTGTGTCAGTGGCAGATTCACTATAAGAATTTCTTGTCAAATAAGAGTTCATTCATAGGTGTTGAGCTTCATTTTAATTAAATTCAGATTTTTATTATGGTGAGATAATCGCCACCTTGTACAAACAAGGATCTTTCTTCTCGCAGTATAATGCTATCTGAATGTGTTTTAGCACCAGCATTTAGAGCTACGATTGTTAAAATAATCAATTTCACCACATTCCTTATTGACGTGTCTGAAGTGAACGCGGTTTCTGAATGCTCTTTACAGAGTTTTGACACTACTGCAAAATTTTTAATACACAAACGTCTTATTGCTTATTAAAAAGTACATTTGTTTTGGGTAGTCCAAAGTTATCAATATACAGCCCTTTTCATATATATTGCAAAGGGCTAAGCAATCGATTCATTGAATTTTCTGCATCGGTTAACAATACAATCAAAGCTACATATTATACATAATTTAGTATACTAATTTGCTGATTAATTAATTAAGTGATTGGATGTCTTCAGAAATCATTTTTTATGATACTGTATTTGGCTGCATTGCATCCATATGAAAACATTGTTTCTGTTTTTCAATATATCGTCATACAGGTGAGTGTGATTGGGACATTTTGTGAGATATTTAAAAAAACCCAACTTTCCAAGTAACGACTTCGCCATTTACTTTGTATTACATAACTATAATAGTAGAATTTCTTTTGTAAAATTAATGAAGATAACCCAGACAGGTCGGCAGCGCAATCCCCCCCTCCAAGTCAGCAAGCGTGTGCGAGTGTCAGGAGCCTGAGAGGGATCCTTGGTGCAGACGCTGAAGTATCGATCCCCACACCTTTCTTCATTTTTCATTCCCTCTCTACACTTTGGACGCCGTCTGGTGCTCTCCCAAGGTAGCTAAACAACGAGTGGTTATTTTGATGTGCATGTTGTACTGTGGATTACTGAGATGGAGGAGTATGACTGAAAGTGCCGTGGTGGTGACGATGCCAGTTGCTGGGGGGTGGAATAATGTCTGTAGTACTTGCCAGTGTTTACTTTAATAATTAATAGCAGGTTGAAGGAATTCTTTCGGACGGCCGTAGTGCATGCCACGCCATTGTATTTCAGTGTTAGCGAGTAAGAAGGAAGCGTGGTAAGTTGGTTGAGTATCTATAAACCATATGCTATTAGATTGAACCTGTGTGTGTGTGTGTGTGTGTGAAGGTTTTATCAGTAATCGTGACGTGTCGAGTATGGCTTTGAACATGAAGCCATCAACGCCCCTCGCCAGTAGCATATTATCAGTTCAACAACTCTCATTATGTACATTGGTATTGCTTTAAGTTACGCTTATTATTTTGCCTTTACTATTATTTTATAATGCACTGATACTGTATAGGAGTACTAAGCCCATTTCGTTCATATTAAAAAAAATGTTTATTTCTGATGTATGTGTCTAGGGTTGGTAGGGATATGCTTATCTACAGATAATTGTCTTACCTCCATAATCTCTTTGGCATTAATATACATATTAATTGTTGGCATTAAAGTAAGGAAATATTCTACATATTCTTTTTTCCTATCAGTCAAGCATTCATCTTTGGAAGAGCCAGAGAAATAAAAATTTGTATTATAGTTCCCACATTTTGGTGTACAGGGTTGGACCATAAGACTAAGTTAGGCAGTGTGGGCATTAACACTTGTCACAATAGGTCAGGGCCATGCTGAAACACTGAGCTGTGTCCATGTATAATTCTTGAAATTTATATTCCTTATTCATATCAATGAGCAGTCGTATTCAGGATTTTCAGTTACACAGATCCCACTCCCAGGGAGTGATCCCCATTCTGTTGAGCACAACTTCATAAAAGATTTTTTTATTTTTTTTCCCCCCCTTTTTTCATTGAAGCATGCATTAAAAGCGCTATGAACACCAAGCAACAAGTTCCATTGTGGAAAATCCATGAGATATCCTCTTGTGATTTCCTTATTTCCCACCACTCTCTTCAAGTGGCAGGGGTCAACTGTATTATTCTCTTGCACTGGTGATGCACGTGGATATCTTAAATGACTGCTTTGTGCAGGGCAAGTTTTCTGGCACAATAGACTGTTGATAGGGATGTTCTAATGTGCAATTTTTTTTATAATTTTTTAGATGTCTTCTGATTCAGAAGAAGAAAATGGACCCAAACGTGAGCAAGAAAAAAGTGAGCGAGACATGTACAAGAGGCAGTCCAGGTCTCCACCATCTCGGTCCCAATCCAGATCCCGCTCTCGCTCGCAGTCTCGTTCTCGATCACGGTCCCAGTCTGGTGGAAGGAGCCACCACTCTGATGATACTGAGGAATTCCAGAGTAAAGAGTCAGCTAGGCAACTTTCTCCAAATGAAAAGGAAAACGGCATGAGGGGTGGAGAGATTGATGGCACGAAGGATGAGAGACGATCCAAGACCCCAGAAAATGCTGAGCCAGAGCGGAGGAGCGGTGCAGTAAAGCGGAGCTCCCGTAGCCGCAGCAAGAGCCGGCAAAGGGATAGAGAGAGGGACAGGGACAGAGACAGAGATCGCGACAGAGACAGAGACCATGAGACAACCAAGGAGCAGAAGTCCAGCTCCTCCTCCTCCAAGAAAAAGTCAAGGTCGAGGAAGTCGCGATCCAGGAGCCGACGACGATCCCGATCCCGTAATAGGCGCTCCCGATCCCGCAGCAGGAAAAGGTCTCGATCCGCTTCACGCTCACGACACTCCAGGTATAATATATAATGGAATTAAAGAGTTCTTCCTTTTTAATTCGGCCACTATTATAATGCGATAGTAGAAGGATACTGCCTGGCCATTGATAAATATATGGCTGATATTTTCTCATTGAGAGCCATGCTGCACAATATTATTACTTTGTCATCAGTTATATCTAGCTATTTATACTGTAACTTGATAATGAAATGGCTTCATAATACTGAGCTTGAATGTAATGCTTATATTATACAGCAGTTCTTAGTTTTATGGTTTGATTAACTTTTTTTTTTCTAGTGGAATAATAAATGAAGATTTAATTTTACTGGTGTAGAAATACTCTACTGCATACGAGTAACCCTTAGGATGCTATATAAATAATAATGACACTATTTGGAAACAGATCAAGATCAAGAAGGCGTTCCCGATCAAGGAGGCGATCCCGTTCAAGGTCGAGGTCAAGGAGTGGAACGCCTATAGACGGGGCACGGCTTCACGTGGCTGAATTAGGTCAGTATTTGTAAATAATGGTTTTATTCCTGATGAGTATTTCAGTGTAAAATGTATACCATATTGTAACTTTCATCTTTGCATTCAACTTTAATTGTAATGCAGGAGACACCCATGAATGCGGGTACATGCCAGGTCTCCTCATAAATAGATAATTTTAACAAATTAAACCGGACATTCCCGAAAACCACTATTTTAACTGTTAGTCTCGAGATGAATTACACAGATACATATGCTGTCCATGGTATAAAATGCTTCCTGAAATTTGTTGCACTGCATTGGCAGAGGGTGAGGAATAAATGTAAGAATAGGTGGATATGTTTTGGGTATATCAGTGAATAAAAATTCAATAAATGTTGGTGTTCAAAAAAGTAAGAGTAGAAAGTATTGGCTTTTCTCCACCGTATAGGGTGAGACCATTGAGTGGAACAGGATGCAAGATAGTTTTGCGAGGATGGAGGATATAAATAACTTTAAGTGTTGGGTAACCTTTGGGAATACGGAAGAGGAGTTCTGAGAGAGGGAAGGCAGATAATGGGATCCTTCGGGAGGATCATGAAGGGACTGATGTGAGAGTGGCAGAATGGATTTGTAGAACTGTATATTCCTACCAGTCCTCACTTGTGCAACAAAGACATGGGCTTTATTGCTCTGCCTGTTTTTTGTATTAAGTTACAGATAATGAAGCCACTGAAATTATAGTAATTTATTTGGGTTTGTTATAGATGTGGACACAAGAAAGCGTGACCTGGAGCGGGTGTTTGAAAAGTATGGGCGGCTGAGAGAGATTTGGATGGCCCGCAACCCTCCATGTTTTGCTTTTGTTGTCTTTGCTCATCAAAAGGATGCTGACCGAGCCCTCAAGGAGACGGATGGAATGTAAGTATATAAATGTTGGCAAATTACAGTACTGAAGAATAACATAGTATTCAAAGTTTTCACAGGTACAATTCACCAGGACATTTGTGTCATAGCAAGAAGTTGGAGTTCCTATAATGTAAATACTTGTAGATAGTAATTAATTTTATGTTTTCTAGATTTTGGTGTACTGTTCAGTGACCAGGGAAAAACAGCAACAGCTTCTATCTATCTGTAGCTCTGACGCCTCGTTCCCTCCGGGAACTCCCTCCAAGAGGGTGGCCACGGCAGAAGTGTCCAGTTTTCCCTGTTCCAACACTCCCTCCTTTCTTGGTCAAACCCTACTCTGCCACTCACGTTTCTTTCCTTTACATACTCTTCCACTCTGTTCTGCCATCTAACTGGAGGTATGCATCCCACAACTTCACTTCCATACGCCTTCTTTACAAACTCCTCACCTTGCATTCTCTCTACATGTCCAAACCACCAACATGTATTAAGCTTCACTCTCTCAACCACTCTACACTCAATACCAATTGCCTTCCCATTCATACCACATCTCTCATACACACTCATTACTCTCTCCATCCCACCTAGAAACTCCACATGCTCCTCTCAAGTATCTCATTTCCACTGCACCTATTCTAGACTGAAGAGCCATGTCTCTGACGCATATGTCAGTGTTGGCAGGATTATACTATTTCGTAGTCCCCTTTTCACTTCTATAAGCCTCTTCTACCCTTCATAAGCCTCTCCAGTGATCCTATGACCTGTCTACCCCTCATTGCTCTCCCTAATTTCTCCTTCCATACTACCATGTTTACACAAAACTGTTCCCAGGTACTTAAACTCCTTCACTTCCTTCATCCTCTCACCCTTCAGAGTCATTTTACACTTAGTCTCAGTTGGTGCTCCCACTCTGTAAGGTGTAGCAAAGTCAATCACTTCAGTTTCTGCTCTCTCGCTCTCTCAAATACCATCACTTTACTTTAACCAACATTCACCTTCTGTTTCCTTCATTTGCACGCAGATTGAAACTTGTCCACCACTCTCTGTAACTCCCTTTCACTCTCAACCATCAACACAGTGTCATCCACAAATAAACTCGCCACCAAGGACCAATTTACTTCATTCAGCCTCAACTTCACCCCCAGCCCATTCACTTTGGCTTTCATCTCTCTCATACAACCATCCATATATATATTGAACAGCCATGGGCCCATGGTGATATAACACACCCCTGTCTCAGCCCTGCACTAATATAAAAACTCGTTTAGACCACCCTCTACCCGCACACATGCTTTTGCATCTGCATAAAAGGCCTCGATGCCTTTCAGCAAAGATCCCTCAACACTTTAAATCCTCAACACCTCTGTCATAGCTCTCCTATCAACCCTATCGTATGCCTTCTCCAATTCCATGAAGGCAGCATACAATTTCCTACCCTTCCCATTATATTTTTCCAATATTGAATTTAATGCAAATATCTGGTCCACACATTCTCTACCCTTTCTGTACCCTCCCTGCTCTTCACTATCTTCACTAACTTTATTCCCTGTTACTTTAATTAGTCTCTCAGCAAGAATCTTCCCATACACCTTCCCAGGTACACTGAGAAGGCTTATTTCCCTATAGCTACCACACTCATCCTTACTCCCATTCCTCATATACAAAGGCATTATTATGACTCTCCTCCAATCCTCTGGCACCTCTTTCTGCCTCCAAGCCAATCTGCATATAAGCAACATCCACGTCACCACTACCTCCCCCCCATACTTTAACATTTCAACAGTTATCACTCCTTGCCCACAGAAAGTTCCAGTGGGAGTTTGTGTAGCAGTGTATTGTGTTGATTTTTCAAGTACAGTATTTGTAGGTATGGTAGATAATTATATATTGGTAGGTAATTATTTCCATGGCTGGCTGTGTATGATGTGCAACTAAGACTAGACTGATACCCCAGCCTACAATACATTTTTCATAAGTTTGAACCTCGTGTGGGGTATTACCTGTAGTGATGTGGGCAGTACCCCTACGGCCCCAGCCACTCCCTTTCAGTTCTTCAACTCTCCCTCTTTTCTTTTTATTTCCTTCCTGCTTGCTGTCTCACCTCTATCACCTTCTTCTGGCACTATATGACCTCGCTGTTGCAGCGCCTATTATCAATCAAAGTTTGGAAAAGACAAAATAATAAGTTACAACTGCATATCACTGAACAGTATGACCAGATTAAAAATTTGAAAGGTTTCCCAATAGCATAATAGGATCCGTACCTGTTATAGCTACCACAGCCAACAACATAAACCACTCCTCTTCCCATCCCATTATTCTTTATTCTCCAGCAGCAGTTACAATAGTTTTAGTATACTGTATTGTTGGATTTAGTATTTCATTGTAACTAGTTTTTGGGCTTAACAAATGCAAATGTAATGCCATTTTTGTATTATACTTCCATTTATATAATCTTTCAGAAATTCATATTTGTTTAATTAAACATTATAGTACTGAGAATATGTTGTGGTCTGTCATCTCAGTCAATGGTAAGCTTTTTAACACTCAGATCCTGAGTGGCAAGCATGAGTGGCAATTATTGTTTTCTCCTCAGCATGATTGGTCACTGCCGCATCAAGGTAACACAAGCAAGACCTCGTGTTCGTGGAGGCCGCATGAGAGGAGGGTATGACCCCAACCTGCGCTGCTACCAATGTGGAGAATTAGGTCACTTCTCTCGCAACTGTACTGACACCAAGTTTGGCTACAAGAGACCCCCAACACCCCCAGGGTAAGATCAGCAGCTTTGTGGTGATGTGGCCTCAGGCCCCAGCCTTGGGGTAGGTAAATAATTAAGTTGTAACCCATTCATTGTTCAAAGGTGTAAATCAGTTACCATATTCAGTTGGAGCCGGTTAGCAGGATCACTTGTTTTATTTCACACTGCATCATTTACCATTATGGCTCCTTAGAACTAATGTATTATTGATTAGATATGTTGTCCACTTTGAACAAAATCACGGTTCACCTCTTTGGTTTATACATTTTTTTCCATTGTGTTTTCAAGGGTTTGTTTGTATGGTAATACTGTATATTGTCTCATTAGGTGGCTTAGGAAGTGAAATTGATTGTTTTATTTTGTAGCAATGATATTTAATGAGCACTGTTCTTTTACCTATACCATAGCACTGACTAGTATTCCTATTTCTGTGACATTGCTGTGAGAGTTTTTTTCTTGGGAAAGTTGTAGATTATATTGATTCATTCTTTTTCTGTTTATTACAAAATCCAGTTATGAAGATGTTAATAAATTATATTTGAATTAGTATTCAGATACAGCAGTGTTGCATGTTTTACTTAGCGATGTCATAGAATGGGAGTAGAAAAGGCTAGGGTAAGGAAAGCGTGAGGCTGTGGTGTGGGGTCGTGCTAGTAAATTACCCTTGCTCTGCCGTAGGATGTGTTATGGTTTGGTATTGTGGTCATTGGTTGGGTAATTGGTGCGGTGGGGAGAGGATGCGGCCCCAGAGTAGTGCCTTGAGAGAAGCGTCATGGTGGCACAGTGACAGTGGTGGCACTCTACCCCCGCTGACTAACTCCGCATGATGTAAGTCTACCCACGGCATCTCTCCTTAGGTGAGGATTAGCCTGTCCCAACCTTAGCATAGGCATATTTTGTCAAGGTTCACTACAAACACCACAAACATGGACTCTGGCTGTTTGCATGATACACATTTATGATGTAAAGTACATTGTTGCACAATGCACATTAATTCCAGCCACATTGATTTTCCATTTAGTACTGATCCAGTTTTATTGTACTTTACACATAAACATATCCTGAACCTTTAGATTTAAGATTGATATTTGTTGCCTTATAATTACATTACGGTTCCATTGATATATTTTGAAGCTGTATAGAAAAGGGTGTTACAATAGAGTTGTCAGTAGTCGTTTTCATTGAGCCACTGCAGCTGAAAATACGCTGAATCTGTAAAATGTAAGAACTTGCAGGTAACTCGTATATCAATATTTTTTCGTGTACTTTTTGCTCTTCGTATAGTATATGGAGTTCACTATGATTTAAGTTTAAAGTGATCAGTAAGATTTTGCTGACCCACTTTCCCTTATTTAGTGACATGATGCCATTTATCTTCTGTGTTAAGCTTATCACTGGGATCTTTGCTCCTCTGCCACCCTGATAGCTAAGTTTTTATAGATTCTCAATAATGGAATTTGTTTCAAGTAAATAAACATTGCATTGCCATGGGCAGTCTTTGAACTTGCTTGATATTCAATGCAATACAAGTCATATTGTACTTTCATTGCATAAATTGGATGTACAAGGAAATGTTAGATAACATTTGCTAAAGATACCCAGTATTATGCCATTAAATTTTTGTTGCATATTGTAAGTTTGTTTCGATATTATATATTCGACTCAAGCTGTATATGATATAAATGAATATTAACAGTGATAATGTGAAAATATTTGTCAAAAATGTCAACATGTAGTAATTAAAGCTAAGCAGAACAATGATGCATTTTATATTCACTTCTCGGGGTTGTATGGTAAAACTATTTGGCTGGTGTGGTTTTAAGGTGTTGCCAAGTTATTGTGTGCAATATGTTGTAGCTATGAGTGAAAGATGACATGAGTGGTAAAGGGAATATGTTATATTTGGAACATGTTTGGCCATCAGCATTTCTCCACACGTTCATCAGAGCTGCTTTACTTTTTTCAAGCTTCATCGATTGTAGGTAGTTTATACATACTAGCATCTCCACCTTGTCCCTCCAGTTGCACATATACAACTTTCAGAAGTTTCCATATTGTAGCAAGAAGTTATATATTCTTTATATTTTTTAAATAATTATATTACTCATACATCAATTAATTTCAGAAATGTGAAATGGCGGGGTCCACAGCTTTAGGGGTTGTAATTTGAGTCGTGTGTTAGTGTGTTACTGTTGTCCAGTGAAGAGGTCGACAGTGGTGTGATATCCTACATTGGAGATGGCAAACTTGAGGCAAAATGGACTACAATATGGTTAGCCACCCTGCTTGAGCAGACCATGTTGGCCAAACAAACTTTCCTACTTGTATTAGAGAGATTTGAGGATGCCAGCTTTAAGAAAAACTGAAAAAATACAATTTAGTATTCCACCTTTATAGTGGTTGAATTAGAATTTTCACATAGAAAACATGTTAGTTCCTGTGAGATCACTTCAAATCAGTTCTCATGAACACAGTTTTGAAGTTGGGTTACATTATGCGAAGAAGGCTAACTTCCAAGTAAACGATATATATGCATAGCCTCCCAAAATATGAAGTGTTAGTGTTGCCTCATTTGTTGTAATGGTTTTTGAATATGATACTGAACTATTATTTCAGCCAATGCTGTTGAAAGTGAAGTTCAGTATAACGTGCCATGATTGACTTTCAGTTACAGTAATTTTATGAATCATACATCAACCATTTGTCATTGTCTTCCTTAATTAGAACAATGTTCATTGAGGAATATCTGATATTCTTGAGTGCTTAGTTACACACACACATACATCGGGTGAGGTAATTAATCATGAAGTGATATTTAAGTTGCCCAAGGTCACAATATTCAGCATGAGGAGAAGCTGTATTTTACATGTTTGCATTTATATTTACTCGGAGCACTTTTGACTCTGATGTGTAATCTGATGAAGAACCACTTTTTACACTTGTAAGCAAAATCTACATTGGGATTCAGATAATATGTGTTAACTGAATCAGAAGTACTAAAAGGAGTATTTGGAAAACTCATAGTACTTTATAGAGTGTATTGTTGACTCTTCAGTGTGATTACATGAATGCAATACTGTATTTTGTCAGTGACTAGCAAAGTGAAATTTTGCAAAGGAACAGAAACTAAGTGGAGAGACCAATTGTACTCTTGTATTTTATTTTGTGTCCATAGGGAAACAACACACAAAGCTCTTATTGAAGAAATTATTTTAAATTTCGATGTCAGTATTTTACAGGGTGTCCTCAGAATGAATGCCAATCTCAAGGAAGTTACTGTTTACCTTATATGCCCAAGTGTTTCTATAAACAATAATCCCATTTGCAGCAATAAAGCAATTACTTGATATTTTTCATTGCTCTCATAACCTCTTTGGAGTACCAGTGATCAAGCAGTATATTTTGGCATACATGATATGTATTAAAAATATTTTCCTACCTTTACAATAGGTATAATATGCAGAAAGTTCATACCCATGGGTAAACACCATTGTTCAGTCACTCTAGTAGGCTGCAGAATTAAGTTTTAGGACTGCTGTTGGCTGAAATTAAAAGTTGGCTGCAAGAAATAGGCATGGAAAGAATTGATGAGCTATTTCTTTCAGGCAAGGCACCTAATTAGTCATGTTGAATACCCATTAATGGATGATTAATATTGCTTCTCCCCCCTTCGAAAAATAGGAAATGGGCCATAATGATGAGGATCATCATATTTTAATCTTGTAGGAATAATATTACCAGCATTTTACTTGGGTGAGTTCGATCCTGTTCTTCAACAGTCCTCATTTTAGAAGTCCCTTGCCTTGCCTCAAAACTATTACCATAAGTAAAATGAGTAAGACAGTTCTTGTTCTCTTGTTGCAAACCCAACTTTGGTTGTATAATACTGTAATATGCACAAAGTATATTATTGTCTTGCCTCTATCATAAGCATTTTCATACTCAACATTTTATGTTGAATATTGGGAATGTCTCCTATATCACAGTACTCTGCATGATGAGGGAGAGCCACAGGATCAGGCCTGCTATTTCCATTATTGTTTCGGTCGTTTATGAATCCCAATACTGTATGCAGTATTGCTTATCGTCATTATTTATCATATTTATGACTGGTAAGTATTGCCATAATATAAATGTTAAAAATTAATAATAGCGTCTTCAACCTTGATAGGCGATTTTCCATTTTTTTTTGTCATTCACTTGATTCATCTGAATTATCACAACTGTGCAGTTAACCATGACAACATGGGACATTACTTGTCCAACCAATAATCTACATTAAAAGGATAGCATGCAGTTTTACTGTACAGTACTATGATAGTAAAAAAAAGAAAAATGTATTAACAGAACACTTCATTACCATCTGACAGAATATATTACCATCCCCAATTATCAAATTCTATCAGTCATAAGTATTATAATGAAGATTAAATATCTGCTTGTTCAAAGTATAAGCCAAAGTAAAGGAAATATAAGATCACCAACATAGGAATTGGTGACATTTGCAAATGGTTTTTTATTATACATTTGTTATACATTTAGTGTTTTATGTGATCAGCATATTAACTGGCTGTACCTACAGTACTGAAATATCCTAAATGATCACATATGAAAATTTATTAATTCAGAAAATTATATCCCCCTTTACCTAAAACAAACAATAATTCTTTAGCTTAGATGTAGAATCATGAATACATTGGTCCATGATGGTGTCAATATTTAATTTCCTGCCTTTTGTCATAGACCATGATAATTGTATTGTGTACCATACTGTACTTTGGTATCATCATCTCGATGGACAATTAGTTATTAGAAAAATCCAGATTTTAACATCCTTGAGTTTGGCACATATTTCATGGGAAATGGTATATAAACCAGTACAGTTTGATTGTTATATTATACAAGTTTAACTATTTAAAAATCAGATGTTTTAATTCTGCTTTTGTGATGACTTGCTACATCATTCTAACTTTTTTCAGGTTATTATGCAAACCAACACCAAAATTACTCATCATCAGAATTACACTTGCCTACCATGTATTTGCAACAACATTTCCCTTGCCCTCATTATTCTCCATTACGCTATGGTACAATTTTCTCTTTTCTTCAAATATGTTCATAGATTACTCCTGTTCTAATTCTTTTCCCTGTGCTTCTTATAGTTCATCTTTTTTCATTTTGATAACCAATGCATTTTCTTCATCCTTTTGGAATATTCTCTGTTAATGTCACCCATGATCACATTCAACCACAAGTGTTTGAATAATTTTTTGTGTGATTATAAATTGATTGCCCAGTTATATATAAGGTAACTAGATTCGGTCTTCAACTTCCTAATTATGTTGTCCATTGCAGTTTCTTTAAGATTTAAGTGACACAGTTATGTCCTGCATATTCCGTATGCTTTTTCCTTCTGTTTTCTTAATTCATCTTTTCTCATTTCTCTTTATTTCTATCTTCATATTAATTAATTTTCAATAGCATCTTTTTCCTCACCGCCCTGGAACCATGTATACATCTTCTGTCTCGACATAAACTTGGGCTATTGAAGTCCTTTACTTCCTTTAATTTCCTTCTAGTTAATCGAGTACACCCCTGTTTAATTTTCTTCTTTTCCACCTTATTAGCTGCACTTTCAAATAAGTGGATGATATTATTTATTAAAGTTCATCTGTTCTTTGAATGTGCAAAGATGGCGACTACTACAGTGGTATTTTCAAAAGTCTGGAACCAGCATACTGATCAAAGCCACTGCTGAGGCAGATCTCTTGCATATGCTCCGTATGTCTATGTAATTCCAAAATACATGTCTTGAAAGCAATCTACTTCTAGCCCTGCCCATGATGTATAGGATGCAATGGATGGCTTAATGTTACACTGCTCAAGAACTACCAGAACAGATTTGTAAGTCTAATGATAGTGAATTAACAAAAATGATCCAATTGAAAATTATCACTAGCACCCTTACTCCATCCCGGCCAGGAATTTCTACCAGGGGTAGCCATAGCTGTAGATTATCCTATTTTCTATGTTCAAGCACATTCTCCTTAGAAGATGGAGCCTTTAATCCACTGTAATCCTGTCCCTTATGTACTCCATTACTCACCACCAGACTGGAGGTCTTCCTCTCAAAGCATGCCTTTCTGTTCACACTTATTCTTTGTAAGTTCCTCATCCTGGATTCTCGGTGTGTCTAAACCCCTCATACACTCTTTACACATCTCTTACTGTCTCTCTGGTCTTCCCTTGTATACTCAGTATTTACATATGCTTTTCCCAAACTCTTGAAATAATTTACTTCACCCTTCCTTTCAAAGGTGTCTTACATTCTCACCTATTTGGTGCCTTCATTTTGCAGGTAGTTGAAATCATTCACACTTCTACTCTTTTGGACGCATCTTTCTCATACCATAAAATACTTTGCTTTTCTTTTCTTACAAGGATCATAAAACACCCATTGCGTCCTTTACAGTTCCTCTTCACACTGCCGACATCATTTTTATCTGCAAATAGATTTGCCACTAGAGACCACCCACCCATGTTCACACTATTTTGTATCTCTTATAACCATCTTGGTACACATTGAATAACCACGGCAACATAACACTGTCTAAACCCTACAATTGCTGTAACTCGGGAAATGTTCAGTAATATGCAAATGGTGGTCTTTTTGCCATTGATAGTTTTAATGATTTGTCAACAGCATCATTTATGAAAAAGACAAACATCAAGCAAACATAGAATTTTATTAATGATGTAAAAAATAAAACGGGTAGTTCAAGTGTTTTGCAGTGTAGGGAGAACATCATCTATAATTTGGGAGAGAATGCTATGTTGAACTAAACTAATTTAAACTATGCCAGTTTTAGCATTAAATCATTTACACGTTCATAGAATGTTCTCCATTAACCACCTCATGAAGCTTTGGCGCAAGACAAATGTATGTGAAGCAACAGCCAAACCTCACTTCCTGGTAAAAGCTTATTCACACTAATAAAATCCTGGCTTCTAGACACTGGGTTTGGCAAGTACCAACAAAAATCCTGGGATCCAGACAGCATACACCAACAAGACTATTTCTTATTTGCTGACAATGGAGGGAGTTCCCGAGCCGATTTAAATGATACTGCCAAGTCAACACAAACAAAATACGAAACCAAGTGCTTTGCTATTGTTAACCTTTTCCAGTAGAAACTGCTTATCTCATATTTGGTGTCCTGCTGTTCAATACAGTAAATGGTGTCACAAGACAAAGCAGATGTTTAGAGTCTGGGGATCCTCTAGGCTTAGCTTCCTAACCAACCTGTAATAAACACTCCTGCCTTCTGGAGAGCCAAGGACAACTATAAATATGTGACAGCTACTCCTTGTCCTTCATTAGATAGAAGGCAAGAGTAGGAGCTGCAACTGCACATGGGTATGGTCATATACATTTAATTGTTATTCTTGACTTGATGATGGTTAGCATTTTGAAGAAAAAGCCTTTTCTACTCTCCAGTTGGAGTTTTGTTCCCAGTTTCGACAGCATGTGGACTTCATGTGCGAACTTTTTCCTGGAACCAGACACCAGGATGGACAATTGGTCCCAATTTAAAAAATCCAGGATTTTGCCAGTGTGAACTAAGCCTTAATTGTGAGTGTAGTGGGGGAATGAGGATCAGAGGAGGGTTTGGTGATTGGATGGGAATCATGTGTACTGTAGGTATGTAATGCATGACTGATGGTTTGTTTTGATTTAGTTTAATAAGTATAGATGACATTTTGTAAGACTTATGTAGATGTCATTTCCAACAACTTGATACTGCGATGTGAAGAATTATCTAACCCTCCCTCCCACTCAGTTACTAGACGTGGCGTCTGACTGCTGCTTTGCTATCATTCACCCAATACCAATGCCTCATAAGGTGGGTAATCCTAAACATTTTGTGAGTATATATTATATGTAGGTATAGTCAAAGACAATAGTTACAACACCAGAGGTAATTATAATCACTTGGTTCATCATGGAGCATTGATTTACTTTTGACCTCCCAGATTTAGCTCTTTTGGGAACGGTTTGGGATATGTATGGACTATGAAGAAAACATGGCACCAAATGTCAAGTAATCACACTCAGTTCTGCAGCAAAGGACATAACTTTTATTTTTAACCTGTTCCATTTCTAACCATTTTGTTGCTCTAAGCGAGATTAGGATTTGCTACCCTCCCACACACTAGAGGTGGAGGAGTCCAGGCCACTACAAGCAATCAGTGTGAGGAAGGGGTATTGCCCCTCTGTACCCAGGGTAGAGCTACATTGCCTGTATGGCATTGGAGAGGGAAATTCATTTTAAGGAAAATATAAGTAACACTCAGGATTTTGAGCTTTCAATATTTAAATTCCAACTGACTGAAACAACATAGTACTATACTTTTTACCAACAACATTTGTTCAAATACTGTATCAGTCTTATGAGAATCGGTATGAGATGACATTAATAGGAACTCAAGACAAATTATTGGAGTCTGGATGTAGTCTGGCTCCTTATAAGTTGTCATGGACCATACCGATATACAGGATAAACAAATTTATTTCTCACAGAAATATACACCAGTGCTAAAGTTGGACAATTGAATGTGTAGTAGGGATGGCAAATGTTCAGATTATATTTGGCAAACGGTATGTTGTCTGCTGACATTTCTGAATGCCATCATCGGGGCCATGCTAAGTTAAAAACAAGGGTGTAGCAGAGATAGGAAATTCTGAAGAGGAAGAGTTAGGAAGAATATTCTCTCCATGGTTGTACAATTAGAAGTACAGTATTGTAGTTATTGGTGGAAAGAAACACTTATACTTTAGTTTTACAAATCACTCATGAATTGACATTACATTTCATCATGAATATGTAAAATCATCTTTACATTAAACAGTGAAAGTAACAGCAGTTATCACAAAATCAGTTTGTAGGTACTGAATTTTTCAGTATGTTTCAGTGTTGTTTCCCTTGGAAGAGGTACAGTACAATATTTGTACCTCTTTAAAGTATATAGCTGTGCCTCCTGATACTGGGTGTGAAACCTTGGTTTTGTATTTATGTTACAGGTCATACCGGAGACGCTACCGATCACGTTCCAGGTCACGGTCTCGCTACCGCAGCAGGTCTCGGTCTCGGTCTTAAGGATCCAGGAGGTGTGGTGGCAGTGGCAGCACCCTCATGGCAGCTGGAGGTGTGTGAGGGAGAAAGAGAGCCACGGGTGATATGTAAACAAGGGGCAAGTAGAGGGGCATTGGTGATAAAAGTGCATTTTGTAAGGGTAGTGGTGGCTGGAATTGTCCAGTCTTCTGCTATGGCCAGTCTATAAATTTATGTCAAGTGATTATGAAGTACAGATTTTTGGATACCAGACAATCCATTAATTAAATACTTGAAAGTAGTTTGCATGGTCATTCTGGTAACTGTGTACAATATTACTGTACAGTTCACTTACTTCATATAAAAAAATTAAGATTACACAGAAATGTAAAAAATATAGTGGAAAATTATATAGTCCTCAAGATGGCCTGCTAGTGTGAGATAGAGAAGTTGTGCAGTTAAACTTTCCCTTACGGAGAACCACCCATCATTACCTAACAAAATGTACTCTACACCTATATTCGAGTTGGTGGGGTGAGGGTGTTGAGAAAGTGTTAGCAATGAGGCCTTGGGAATGGGAAATCATACCAACCAGGGAGCATTCCTTGATTGCTCCTTCATGAAACATTGGGCCATATTCAAAAGAGTGTCATGATGTACAGTATGTAAAGCTGTAGGAGTCGACAGTTGCATGTTGTCATCTTTAAAGTTGTATGGAACAGATTTCCCTCCAAAATAAAAACAATGTGAAATTTAGATCTGCACTTGAATACAGGTGTATCATAACAATGGAAAAATCCTGTGTCGTGTTATTCTTGGCCAGTATGCGAAGTAATAGCAGATTTTAGGCATTACCGTACCAACCAGTTAAGTAACTTCCAAGCTATGTACTAAATTTTTAGACACATACAGTAGATGCTGTCTCTGAAATTAATTGGCCCACTGTCTGATGACCCACAGGGTTTCTGAACCAAGAGTGGCAGAAAATCAACCTTCTGTAATTGTGTTGTGTAGCAGCCAGTATTGTAATGGCAAATCATTCTTATTTGAATCTCACTACCCAGGAAACGTATCTTAGCCAGTCAGATACAATGTGCATGATACTTCATGTGGACATTTACTGTATGCTGTAGTAAAAAATACTGTTGTGCATTTACTTTTTAATGTGGCAAAAATATACAAGCTCCCTCAGCTCATATCTTCGCCACGTTTTTGGGAAATGTAATGCAAATCAAGACCATTTAAACCGAACACTTTATTCACACAAAAAGGTACTTAAAATCTACTATAAAAATATATTGTAGGACATCAGGTGAAAGAAAGCCAGTGCGCTTTGTGCTGGGTTGTAGAAATTGCAGTATAGTTGGTAAATATGTAACTCTTGTTCTAAAGACCTCATAGCTGTGTTAACACTTTCTAATAACATACAAAGAAAGTTGATGTTTGCCCACTAGTCATGAAACCTTTTTGTATATTTCTTATTTTTCCTTATATGTTAGGGAAATCCTTTAAGACAATACAGTATATCTATAGTTATCAGCACAAACAGGAAATGTAGGTAGATTGATTTTTTTTTTTTTTTTTTTTTTTTTTTTTTTTTGTTTGATTCCCCAGATTTGAAACAGCAGATGCACATAATTTTGCACTTTTCCATATGCATACAAATTGAAAATAACTTTAATCCTCTAAATGTCTGTATTCTTAATGTGTCAGTTTGAATATACTTGCTATAAATTATAGTACATTACGGTATCATGAATTAATTTATAGTACTGTAGTAAGGAACTTATTGAAAATTTTATTTACTGGGAATTACAGATATTGATAACTGTTCTGTTCTTAGGATGCGTAGAAAGTTTTTGTTATTACTTACTTCACATAATTATTATGCTTTATGTTAGTCAAATATATCTTTATATTTTTTGTAGAGGTGATTATAATAGTAATAATTCATTTGGCAAAATTATAGCTTTTGTTTCGACGGTGCAGTACCCGTAATTGATATGGAATCAGTTACATATATCATCTTCACTTACAGCCAAGATTACTAGATGCTGGTAATCTCCTTGTGCTGTGAAGGACACCACATATATTATGCTTGACATGATTAAAATTCTCCACATGGAGGTGGTCTTTATGTTCACCAGAATTGAAGCTTGTGATGACTTGTAGCGATTGATATGATTAAATGTTTAATTGTCAGTGCAGTTTCTATCCAGTCTAATATCTTTTTACTTCAATAAACCCATTAAGTTTTTATGCCCCACCATGGAATAACAAGTCCCACTGCAAATAATAAGCCCCATTCTGCTATGTGTTTAGGAGGGGGTGGATCCCTGTTAACATTAATGAGCCATTTCATGCCTTCTTAAGTACACACTGAACAATATTTCAGTGTGTATACTGGGGGTAGCACTGCAATTAAACTGTAGGTATAAAGTGTTGGTGGCACATCTGTTTGGGTGATGATGCAGAGTTGATAGACCTGGTACTGTACTGTAGCTTGTAATAGCAATCAAAGTATTGCACTGAAACCTTGTGACCAGGATAGTGCCCTTCGGTCACCTTAATGGGCTACATGACCTGTATGTTTTATCTTTGTATAATTCATTTCCACCATTTCATTGGCTTCTTGCAGTGGAAATTCAAGTACTAAACCTTCACCAGGTACCAGTAGCAATTCCTCTAGGTTCACCACAGATCTGTAAATAAAGAAAACAGCAGTTACCACCTGTTCCTATGCAGTTCATATTTGCTACTAGTAGCAAGCTCACTTGTGCATAGAGCTGTGTCTGGTTTAGTTGATACACATGTAGCTTCTACGCTATTGCACCACTAACCCGATTTCGTTGTGTTGTGAAGTGTCATTGATGGATCTCAGAACTACAGTGCCATGTTCAGGAAGCTCAAAGTTTGAATTTTGGTGTAGGTTGACCTCCACCTCCTCCACAGCAGTGTTGATCACCACTAGATATTCCTCGCTGCCTTCTAGTGTCCTTCAGGGAGCAAAACATTTAAAATTTCCAGAGTATTACTTATGATGAATGGAAGATAGTGCACAGATGTAAAATAATAATGATATGGTTAAACAAGTGAATGAAAATTTATGTGGAAATCCGTGGAGCCAATTGATGTGGGGAAGGGTAATGTCCTCCAGTAATCTCTGTGGGCTACATGACCTGCATGGCCTAGCTTAGTATTCGGTCCATGAGATAAGGCAACTCATTTTCAGTATCTTGAACTATATCATAAAGGCCTTTTAGCTCTAAAAATCATGACTTAAACCTTATAGGCTACTTATCGTTCATACCTCGTAAAACTGAAGATGTCCTTCGAGGTGAAAGGAAAAGCAATTTCTCCTTTTATGAATGTTTGAGTTTTTCTCAACTCTGCAAGACTTCTGTAGACCTTAAGATGACTCACTTCTGCCTCTTCTTGTGCCAGAACATTTAAGTATTCATAGTTGGGATTCACTGGTAGCCAGGTATCAGAGGCTGTAGTGAAGCCTATGGAAGTTCATTTAGTATATTAGTGTTGGACAGGGTAGTGTTAATTAATGAAGATTGGACACATAATCACCTGCTGTGAATTATTACCTACCAGTTCTCACTGTAAACTTAATACCCATCAAAAGTTTCAGATAGTGTTACTGAATATGGTTTTACATAAAACTGTATAATTATGTACTTGTATGTGTGTATGTTTAAGGTGTACAAGTAACTTTCATCAATCAATCAGTCCATAACTTCTGCAACTCCCAAGGGGATTCATGGGGCCTCCATGAACTCACCACCAATATATATATATCTCTTGCCATCTCCCTCAAATCCTCCAAACAGTCCACCTCTACTTCTTTCTTCATAGTCTTTAACACTCTCGTGCACGGCTGACACCTAAGATGCCTTTTAGGACAAAAAAATAATAACTTTACATTAGCACACCGACGCCACTTTTGTGTCCAAAACCCTAGCACTGTACCCTATTAATCTTTCTCATTAATAATTTCTCAAATCTTTGATGTTTCCACTGTACTGTACCAACTCATGCCCATAGATTTATACCATGGGACTGTACAGTATGTACCGAGAGTATACTATTTTTCCATACAGAATGTAGTATTCCAACAGCTCTCCAAAGCTGTCTAATCTTCTCAGTTGCATTGCTTGTATATGCATAGTAAAATATCCATATTATCATGTGATTTATGCATGTTTGCTGATTAGGTCTGTGTGTGTGTGTGTGTGTGTGCATATCGGCAATACCTGCAAGAGATGTTTTGTTCCACTGCATGGGTGTTCTCTCAGGGTCTCTGCTGTATTCCTGGTAGTGTTCTTTGCCCCAACGACACCCTTTAGGGTCCTTGGTGTCCTCCCAGCTGATGAAAGTATTCTCCATACCTGTATTACAACACTGTATCCATCCTCCAGTATACATGTGTGATAACTTTTAACCATTTTATTCTATGTTATAATGATATTTTCTGTATGGCTTAGCGCAGTAACACCAACCCTTCAAGGTTTGTTTCATACATACAAATCCTGTTGACTTACCAAGTTCTTCTCCATAGTATGTGGTTGGGGTGCCTGGCAGAAGAAGATTTAGCATGTTGAGGGCATCCACCATATCCTTGCCCACCCGTGACGCCACTCTCCCGTTGTCATGGTTACCCAGCTGCAGAAGGGGAATGGGTGAAAGTGTTTTCATATATATATATATATATATATATATATATATATATATATATATATATATATATATATATATATATATTCTTCAACTGTCCCTCCTTTCCTTCCATTTCCTTCGTATTTATTGTCCCATCCCTCTGTCTATCACTTTTTTCCTTATTCTACGGTGTCTTCCAGACTTTTCCCAACCTAGGATCAATTGTGTATTATAAATTTACCACCCAATTTGGCCACTTGTTTGGAGGAAGGTTGTCGAGCCAAAGGTTAACGGTTTGCTTCAAAGAATCGCCCGTGAGTTCACTTCGATTCATAAGACTGTCCAGAAGGAAGTAGTTGAAAGAGAAGTCCGCCAGGGGTACAGTGTCGTTGCCATAGTACCTCATAACATCCTCCACCGCAGTGTACACCTCCGTAATCAACACTCTGGAATAAAGGCACACATTGTCTCAGGGATAGTAACAAAGTATGAGATAACATACTTTGGTATAGAAGGGAATGAAGGTTTGCTATCAAATCCCGCTCGATCCAATAGGTCGTCAAGCTCATTCCTGTGGTGTGAATTACACGAAGTATGTATTTGTGAATTACACGAAGTATGTATTTCTGTCGATTTCTACCAAAATACTTATGTCCCCAGTGGACACACAACACTGACAAAGTGAATTTCGTTGACCTGTCAACAATATGCAGTACAGTAATTAAATGGTCCGTTCATGTGCATGCGATACTACATCCAATGACACGTTCATAGTGTGGCTGTAGATGATTCACAGCTTGGAATGCTTTTCCATTGTTACAGCTGGAGAACATTTACTTTACTATAGTGATTCCCATAGTTAAGAGTTAAGCTGATAGCGTGGCTGGCTGTGTGTTCTCGCATTGTACGAGTATTGCCCGGTTCACACTATTCCATTTGGCCGGATACTTCTCCGTTCGTCTCTCGAACAGTGACGTCACTGCCCCGAGCACGGACAAGACGGAGGAGATGGATTGGACGGATCGGGGTCGGATTCGCCCATAAATAATAATATATAGTGTAGTGTTTGTAAACTAAGCAAGCGTGGGAACGCAAGATGGAGTTCGATTACGATGATTTACTGCTGATTGGTGCACTTCTGGTAGGCAGGACGAGTGTACAAGTGTGTATGAGGCTGAGTGTGGCTGAGTCCAAGACCAATAGACTAGACTCTTATCACTCTAGTACTAATTCTATTGGTCTAGGGGCTAGGGCTCTAAGGTGGGTCTACGAGAAGTGATGTCGTCTGTTTGTTGACATTATTGCTGTGGTGCCACATATCAATCTGAATGACAATCACTCGTAATTTGCCACTGAATATTCGCATATGATACAATTGTTTTTATATTATTTTCATATTACAATGGTAGGCAACATTGTATATCAATCATAATGTCAAAAATACTTTATAACGTAATTAAGAATATTGAACTTCATTTGCACGGACAACACCGCATAGGATAAGTTTTTATCTCATCATCCGTGCATGGAAGGGTATCAGTTTCCTTGAGCCACGTAGACCGGTTCCCACTGCTAGCGTCTGATCGGAGAAAGTTGTGACGTTATTGTTTGAGTGACGAACGGAGAGGTATTCGGCCAAACGGACTAGTGTGAACCAGGAATATCAGTGTTCAATCCCAGTAGAGGGAGGGAAGGGAGAGACAGGACCTTATAAGTGGGTTCAGGAAATACCTTAATTACGTATATAAAAGATAACATTTCCACACACACTCACACGCTCTGAGTACACTGCACAACATCAGTTTACATCACTGACTCATTCCTTTTACTTCCTTGCTTTCCCACCTCTCGCTTGTCACCCTCTCCAATTGCCCTACTGTCTTCCAGGCCAAGGGCGATCTTTCATCCTCATTCATTTGCCCCCGTAGGGGGTTATTGCCTGTAGTGATGTGGGCAATATTTTAAGGGTTAGGGCGCCCCTTTGGCCCCAGCCAGTAGCTTTCAGTTCTTCAACTGTCATTTTTTTTTCCTGCTTACTGTCACACCCACACATGTCTATCACCTTTTTAAGGCGCTATATGACCTCGCTGTTGCGGTGTCTAATATCAGTTAATCAATCATTCATTTGCCACATACACTGTAACTCCACAAACTAACTCACTTGTTCGGGTACTTATCCACCAGGTGTCTCCACTGCGCCAACACCTCAAACGTCTCTGGTTGGTTGAGTGTGTAGGTGTGGTTGAGATAGGCATGGTCATCAGGATCGTCGGTACCAGAGTCAGAAGCCACGGGTTCGTCCAGGGTCAAGTCTGTATAGTTTGTGCAGGTGAGAAAATTGGCAGAGCTATAAAAATGGAAATGCTGCGGTTTAGAGCTATAAACCCACTACCCTCCCTGCATATCCATATAAGAATTTAGGAGAGGGGTATTAGGGAATTAGCATGAGATAACAGAGAAATAAGTGGGGATATTTTCTGATTAATGCATACCTTCTACTTCAAAGAGAGACACGAGGGCGTCAATCCTGAAGCCGTCGACACCCTTTTTAAGCCAAAAAGTGAGCACATTCTGACCAAGGAGAAAGGGAATTAAGGTGTCGTAACATTATTTTTATAGTAATAATTATTCAGGTTTTCTATTAAATTTGATTAATGTAAGTGGAACCAAATCTTCATTCATATATTTAAGTAAATATTCCCAAAAATTAATGATATAATAAATATTTCTAATATCATAATTATGTTGCCAAAGTTCGAGCAAGAAGAAGTGAGAATCCGACGTGATAATCAGTATGTATAATTGTTTAATTGGTATGGGGGTTGTAGTGCGATTCCTACCTCCATCTCCTCTTTGAGGTTAGGGCTGCGGTAGTTAAGGTCTGGTTGCTCCTTCAGGTACTGGTGATAATAATACTGTCCCCGCTTCTCACTGTACTCCCATGCTGAGCCACGGAACTTACTCACCTACCACACCATTCAGACGCCATAAAGAAAACAATTGAATTTGGCATTACAACAGAATAGGAAGGAAATCAAACAGCAGCGGACCTGTTGGTCCTAACGATGTTATTTGGATCTAAGCTACTAAGTACTAGTAGAGAGAGAGAGAAGATAGAATAGTGGAAGGCTCCTCTCCACCCACCAATCCCTCCAACTTTCACTGGCAACGAAACAAGTTGATGGGAGACCACGCAGTAAGGAAAATGCTGTGAAATTTTGGACAGGAAAGAACGAGGGAAAATGAGCAAGACAGAACGAGGGAAACAAAGGAAAGACCGATAACACAATAACATCAGATGTTACACTTTCATTTATATTTTACTGTCTTAATTTTTTGCATTACAATGTGCAATGATAGATCACCGACACCAAGCGTTACACCTTACTCAATGATATTATTCTTTATATATACTGTACAGTAGTTCGAGCCTATTATCTTAACGAAACTGTTCATAAATTCCTAGCTGTGGTTGACTATATAACTAACCCTATGATCCCCTATTGGTTGACTATAATTAAACCTTCGATTCCCTATTGGTTAACTATAATTAAACCTTCGATTCCATATTGCTTAACTATAATTAAATAAACCTATTGTTGACTGTAAACCTTCTGTCCCCTCTGCCTGACCGTAATTAACTAAACCTTTAATCCCCTATTGTTGACCGCATGTAAACTTTCCATTTTCTCTGATTCAAGTTATCGGAATCAAATGATTAATGCACGGAACTTACCCAATTGTTGGGCGGGCCTCTAGTGCCATTGGCCAGAACCTTCCCGTCGGACCAGACATAGTAGTTGGTGAACGGATACTCTCTGTTCACAGACTTTATGAACCACTCGTGCTGGTCGCTGGAATGGTTGGGCACAAAGTCGAGCAGGATCTTTAGACCTGTAGAATATATTTAGATGTTTATCTGAGGATGAAAGAAGACCGTCCTATAGGAAGAGGGAGATCGAAAGTGATAGAGAGGTGGGATTTGATTGATTGAATGAATGATATTAGGCGCCAGAACAGCGTCATAATTATGGCGCCCGTAGAGAGGTGGGACAGCAGGCACAAAGGAGAGAGAAGACCTATTTGGATAGTACTGTCTATAACCCAATTTGTCTTTTTTAACATGGCGAAAAAGAACCGGCTCCATCTTTATGCTTTTCCGGAGAGAGAGAGAGAGAGAGAGAGATATACGTTGGAGTGACTGACCATGGCGGTGGACTTCAGCAATGAGATGATCGAGATCGTCCATGGTGCCAAAGATGGGGTCGATGTCGATGTAGTTGGAGATGTCGTAGCCAAAGTCCTTCATGGGAGACTGGAAGACGGGACTGAGCCACACCACCCCGATGCCCAGGTGTGTCAGGTACTCCATTCTAGAGGAGATCCCTGAGCATGAAGAGAATTATTATAGTATACCGGTATGTTTGTAATCACTCATTATCATTATTATATTATTATCATCAAAATTAGGTGTCCAAAGCTGAAGACTTTGGAAGGCCGAGCGGAGTTTAAAGTCGTTGCTGATGATTAAAGTCACTACGGGAATATTTTCCTTTTAATCATTAGGTTATGTTTATTTATTGGAAGAAAGAATATGATGCACAGGAACTGAAGTTGACCACCAGGCTAGTTCAAATAAGTTTAAAACCTTCCCCAAAACTGAAGAGAACTTTCCTGAAAGTTTGGTGATGATATCTGGTATGATCTACGAGGAGTTAGGTTCAGACATTTTCCAATATCTGGGGCATAAGAACTGCATGAGGTTGACCACCAGGCCAAAAAGCTTTTCAAAATCAGGGGCAAGAAAAATGTCTGAAAATTTAGAAGACGAGCTTCGCTCGCGAAAGCGGCCGCTCCGCTTATTATTATTAATATCTACAAAGTTGTGGGTAATAACACTTTAATCATCTTTTTCCTCTTTATTTTAACCTACCCCTCTGCATGTATATATAATATATAGTAAGTATGTATTTATAGTGACTGACCTGCCAGATCTCCAGTACCATCGGGAACGCCATCAAAGAAGGAACGTGGGTACACCTGATATATGATCTCAGTCTTCCAGAACGGCAGCACTTCTTCTTCCACTCTCTTGCCGTTCCTGTTGAGAGTTGTAGTCATGGTAAAATAACTCTAATCTTTGTTATTATACCATGGTTGTAATGACCTGTTATTACCTTAATTTACTCTTCTTCACTTGTCCCTCCCTATTTCCTTCGTGTTTGCTAGCCCACCTCTCTCCCTATCTCCTTCTCGTCCTACGCTTTTTCGCGTTTGTTAGCCCACCTGTCTATCTCTTCCCTCGTATTATTTTTTTTTTTCCGTTATTTAATTCGGCCTATCACGGTTTTCTTTTTTCCTCTTCAACTCATTTAAGGGATTAAAACAGTGTTAGTAAATCTAAGTAAATGATAACTCCAACTATTCTAAACAATAGGCCGCCATTATTTTCGTTAATCGGGTCCAGTGATGTTTCCAGGCATAATTTGGAGTAATAAAGGTATTGTAATGTAACATAAGTGTATAACTCCTTTAACCTTCAGCCTATCGGACCCAAGGAGTTAAAAATATTGTCTGCGTTATAAATAATGTTTTCTATAATATACAAGCTGAAATGAAGTCTTGATAACGGTTATCAGTCACATGAGGATAAATTGAGGTTGGATTCCATAATGTAGTTTAGATGGTTAAGATATACCGTAAATAGAAGAGTAAAAGTCTGCTGATGCCTCCAATCTACGCCAAGATACAGGCTGCCTTCTGGTCTGTCTCGATCATGGCGCAGTTTAGAGGAATCATTATAGCCCCCAGTTAAGACAAAACCACAGCCTCCTTAAGAACACTGACAACACGACAGATAAATGAATACTGAAGTATCACTCAGAAGATAAAACATATTTATCACGGGCTTGTGTACGGTCAGTGCCAATAGTTATCCACTGTACCAACCCGAAATGAGGTTGAAATAAGACCGCCCTGGGACAGGAAGACCCTTTAGGACGAGGGAGGTGATAAACAGGTGGGACAGCAAACACGAAGGAAATTTGGGACAGTTGAAGTGTAGTAAGGGAATGGCTTTCTATACTTTGCTTGGCTATCTTTCCGTGAAGCTGTATCAAAGTGATGACAATCATTAGCCCTTCAACAGTCAATGGCGTCCTTTACGTTATCCTCTGACACGACTAATAGATGGAATTGGGGTAGCTTTTTAAGACACAAAGTTGAGGGCTATACTACAAAACTGATCCCCTACTCGTGATCTGATTCGTGACACAGTTTGAAGGAAGCACGGTATCTCGACTGAGGAAGGAAGCAGCAGTTCTTCCCAGACAAACTTCCCCCTTTTATTATAAAAAGAATGACATATGATCGACATTATCAGTCCCCGTAACCCTCCTGACAGACAGACGTTGCGTAACTGTCCATCAACACACATTCATAAAGAGCCGCTAAACCTCTACATATGAGGTGTCATTCATTTACCTCCAATTAGTACCAATCAATTTCAATTTGTAGGCCACGCGGGATTTGGTATGCAGGGTGAAACCATCGAGATGGGAGTACCGGTAAGCAAGGGAAGAAAGAAGACTGTTGTGCTAAGCCACTTAAAGCCAGAAAGAGTTACTTATACCCTAAGGACAGCGACAGAGAGGAGTGATAGCAAGCACGAAGTGTGAATTCCGCTTACTTGGCAATGAAGCAGACGACGATGACAACGATGACACCCACGAAGAGGAGAGTAAAGAGGGTGGTGAAGATAATCCTCCTGTTCATTATTCTTTACCGTGGAAATGAGTGCCTCCAACAGCCTTGTATATACTCAAGCACAACACCGATTACACTGATAGCAGGATAAAAAATTATTATTATTCACTCATGCCACGTGACGGATGCTTTCTTGGCACGCGTGGGAATGAAACTTAAAGTCGGCGTTTTTTTTTTTTTTTTCTGTTCTCCCTACCTCAAAAAAGAGTACTCTCACTCTTCCTGCAGTTGACCTTGTGCTGATACTGGTCTGACAGTGGAGTGTATACGACGGCGTGGGCCCCGAGGTGTTGGGGTAGATGATGCAAGCAAGGGTAATGGAGTAACTGATGATGTGACGCACCTCGTCTCACCGTGGACGAATAAACTTGTGGTGGTTTGATAGTGGTTACGATTGTGGAGGCCCTTCACTGATTGAACCTTCGCGTGGGGGGGCGGGGAAGGCTGATTAGATCACGGTATAATGACTAGAGAGGTATGCGCATGGCGGATATTATTGGAACCGCGGGCTTTCTCAGACCCTGTTGTGACGTCACGTAGTCAAGTAAACATCCTCGGTGTGGTAGATGTGATAGCTCTGCGTTTTTGACCCGTTTTTGCCTTAATTTATTTATATATTGACTCATCTGTGCCTTATGTGGAAACCAAGAATATGTGCAGTATATGGCTGCACACCTGCCAAAACCAGCAATCTGAAATATCATAAATTCCCCAGAAATGTCAGGAGGTGGTGCATGCAGCTGGGTGTTGTTTTTGAGTGTTTGGATGGACTGATGAGTGATATGAGTATGGATATGTTTCTGGAGATTGGTTTGGGGTGGGCAGGGTGTAAGAGATGATAGTATTTGTGTATGGTATTGTGTACTGGGTGTTGTTTTGATGTTCCTTGGCATGTGTGGGTGTTGTGCCATGTAGTGTAGTGGGTGATGTGGGTTTGTGGAGGCTGCAGCAAGTGTTTGTGTGCCTCTCATGTCAAGATGATCCTTGATTTTGAGGACTTTGGTTTCATGGTGTAAGTGGTCTGTAGGTATGGTAGCTGTGCAGCCTGTGATTATCTTTAGGGCTTTATTCTGTATGGTCTGTAGGGTGTTGTGATGAGTCTCAGTGAGGTTTGAGGCCCTGGCAGGGCTTGCATAATCCATCACTGATCGAATATATTGTTTGTATACTGTGGTTGTGGTTTCTTTATTGTGTCCAAATGTTGTGCTGGCAAGTGATCTGAGGGCTTTAAGTCTTTGCATGCATTTGTTTTTGATGGTCGTGATGTGTTGTTTGAATGTCATGGATGTATTGTATGCTATATTATGAGAATAAAATGTAATTTCAGCCTTTGTTACATCCATTTCCAATACTTTAATAAACGGTTTGAAAAGAAAATATGCTATTTCTTATAATATGGATTAGAGAGAAAGCATGAAATGCCATAATAACTTGGGTGGAGAAGGCTACAGGATTTTTTATTAAAATAAATACTTAGAGGTGGTTTGCTCACTAGCATAGGATGGGAGATGATATAGTAGCCTAGCCTATACCCAAAAGGGTGTCAGTGTGAAGTAGAAGTTAGTTAGGGAGATCATTATTAATTTTAGATTTTGATGTAAAAATCTAGAAGAGGAAATACTATGTACCCAAATTTATGAGATCAACAGAAAAATAATGGTAATAAATGAATTGTTAAGCTTTGCAGACTTTTTTGCAGCCCATTCCAGCAGAACCCTGGGCTGATAGCAGTATAACAACATTAATTACTGTATTAGCATAAAGGCCTCCATAGACTATCAATCATGCCTGTACAAACTGGGTGGTTGTGCAGGCATAAACGTCGTGTGGGTGTGATTGATGGTTTGCGCAAATGACTGAACCATATCTAACAAGCTCTTTGGTCAATCACACGTGTGTGGCAAATTTAAATGATTGCACAGTCACCTAGTTTGCTCAGGCATGAATGATAGTCTATGGAGGCCTTAATAAGGTTGACGAATCCACTACCACTGTCCATGACCCACATCTATCTGCTGACATTGTCCCTAATATTTCCTTTCGAATTCAATGTGTCGGTATGAAATGCCAAACTTAAATAATAAGTCACTATATATCTTCAACTCCTACCTACTAATGGCGAGAAGGATGTCTTATAATTACTTATTTATCATTTATTGGGCAAAGAGACTACCGAGCACAGAGATGGTAGCTTTACTACGTGACGTCACAACCCATCTATGTTTTGAGCGTTTTAGAAGACTTCCCTCTCGGGCAATGATTTTAAGGCTCCCATGCGTATACCTCTCTATAGTTATTATACCGTGGATTAGATAGCCCCTCCGTACGTCCGGCATGCCTCTATTTACAAACCAATAGGACCCAACAACTTAGTGACATACAGTATTATGCAGGGAATCGGCAACAACGAGAGACGACTGTGGGCTGGGCTGGGCTGAGGCGTAGACTGTGGGCTGGGACTGAAAAGCGAATCTGAACTCAAATAATCCTTACTATTGCAAATGTGGCTTCCATATTTCACAAGGGAGATAAGGGCAGTGACATCAGATTATTGTCCAATTCGTTTTGAAATGTACTTTTTTTTCCTGTACAACTTTACCAGCTATTCTTACCTTTAATTATTCAATTGATCACATCTGCCCTCATTGCAACAAGAGAAACTATGACAAAGCTATCTAGGACTTTAACTCATACTGGTTGGGTAAGGATATTCATTGACTTTGTTCTTTTACCTTTTACTGGAAATACTGTACAATAGCCACAGCCAAGAAATTAGAATAAATTACAATTAAGAGTCATGTGATATCCCATCACAAATAACAAAATGAGCTCAAGCCTCATTTTGCCAGACTTTGAATTAATTAAAGAAAAAAATGGCCTAGGCCTGGAAGACCTTGTAGGACAAAGGAGATGATACAGGGGAGGGACAGCAAGAATGATGTGACAAAAAGGAAAGGTTAGGCCTGTTAGTTTCTTGTGTATTAATATAGGATTATAGGTAGATAGGATAGCAGAGGAAGGAGTATGATCGAAAGATATCAAGGAAGTATTAGAATGGAAATAGGGAAGTTAGGTTACAATAAAAATTAGCAACAAAAAATTATATAACCACAAATTCTCACTTCTTACAATTAAATAACCATCTTCTGGCCTTTTGGTTATTAATCTTTTATAATAAATCACACTAAATTTCATGGCAATTAGAAGTCACAGTAACTGACCCTGTACTTTTGATTGGCCTCTGTCATGTTAGACCAAGCATGGGTAAACAACACTAACGTTAACACTAATGACTTGCAGAGATTTGTTGGCTATGGAAGATACTGTAGAGATACTCGTACACAGATATTCATTTCCTAACACCCCAGCATATAGAATTATAATACTATACTGTACTTTTTGACCTTATACTTACCTTCTCACTAATTTTCCTCAGTACCTTTAACATATATTCCTCTCCTGAGCTTAAATGCAACACAATATTTGCTTTGCATCAAGGTCCAGTCATGGACTAAAGTCCTATTACTCATGCCCACCTATAAACTCAGATATTACATAGAAGCCATGGTGATTTATAAAGCAGTACAGTATTTACATATCAGGAGAAGATGGTGTTAGGGTGAGTCAAGAGGCATATGAAAGGGTGACTGGAACTGGTGAGGGTCCAGTTGTTGAAGATTAACAGAATGGTTCTGAGGTGGTTTGTTCATGGTTATCCCATTATAGATGAAAGCGTCTGGTAAACAGATCGCTAGATGTATGAATAATGCTATCCATTAAATCTTAACCAAAAATATATATCATTTAAGCAGTAGTGTGACCTGGAGAGAAAACATATCCCTAGCTGTACCATAACATAACAATAAGCCCTTGCTATAGTAATGTGAATGTGAATTTTTTACAATAATGGATCTCAGAGGCTTGGGGAAAATAGTTGGGTCCTGTATGAGGAATTTAATATTAAATAATATTAAAAGAAGTGATGATACAAGTATAGTCACCTTCAGGTGTATCGTTCCCCTTTTAATTTGGGGTCAATTTTCACTTCTGGGAGAATTAAAATTGATTCAAGTAGATGAAACAATATTCTCAACCACTTTTGAATATTTTTGCTCTGTACATTGTGCAACATTTCCAAATCAGTCAGAACAGTAAAAGGAAAGGGTATATCTGATGGTGAATATACACATTAACATTACATTGAGGATCTGCTGAATCCATTTGTAAATTCCTTAAATATCAAGCAGTGTCAGGAGCAACCCAAGTATAAAAAAAAAAAAAAAAGCACTTCCAACCACATGCAAGAATCCTTATGGGCTTGGGAATGACGATGTCCTGAATTATACTCCTGTGTAGTATTTATGGAATCTTGGTGAAAATAGTCATTATCCAGCCCACAACTCACTCTTGCGTGTAGCCCTTAATACCACTTAAAACATGATTAAATATTTGTTTTTCTGCCATCCATACAGAAACCAATGTCCAGTGCAATAATGTGGGGATGTAAATTATTCGTGGATATCAAAAGAAATGAACTGAAGCTTAGAATAGATCAGTGCTGTGAAACTTGTGCCAATGTTGAATACTGGAAGACAGTAAAGGGTCCATTATAGCTCTTCTTTCTTTTTCTTCTTTTTCTTTTCCTGGGATTTCTTTGCTTTTGCCTCCTTTAATTCCTTCTTGCCCTAAAGCAAAATAAGAGGAGCGTTATGAAAGATTGGTATTTTTCATCATAGACATAAAATATAAAATTATCCAGTCAACCCAGACATACTAACATTCTGAAATACAGGGTTTACTTACTAATATTGAGTACCAGTTGCATTTACCAAAGACTTAAAATTACTGCTTATTACAATAATTGTACAGTAATGACAATACTACAACCCAATAAATGTGAGATGTATCTGTAGTATAGATGCTACTTTTGATTTCTATCAAAATAAAGAATTGCTACATAGTCTAGTCTTAGTGTCTGACAATAAACATACTGTAATGCATGTGTTAAATAGACTTACTTCTGGTGTTAAGTGTCCATGGTAAATCTTGTTCTCTATAGAGCACTCTTTCACCTCTTTTTGTTGCACCAGGAAGTCCTTGGCATCCCATGCCTGTGCTCCATCCTTGAACATAAAGATGGCTCTTCGCTGGTCAACCATGTACCTGTCAATGATCATTGTTAAGCATCTTGCAATTTCAAATATCCATACATATTAAAAATATATTTTAGTTTCTAATCCGATTCATGGAGTCCCTCATCACATCCAGACACCAACAGGAAAGTCATGCTAAACTCTTGGGGGGAATTAGGCGGCCAGAGAAATTCTTTCCATCAGCAGAAGGTAGGTACTGTACACTCTAGGATGAAAGTCATGTCTGTTACCACCAGAGTATTCACAAGGCTTGTTTGTGTAGTAGTTATGTCTCAACATAACATATACAGGTATTGCTCTTGTAGAAACAGTTGGGCTTATGCTCCACAGCGAAGAGGAGGAAAACTGAAAGAGGGCAGGCTGTACACTCAACTTATGAATGAGTAACTGGGTAAAGAGACTTTGGCCACGATTATTGACATTATTCCTGACTGTGATAGCATGAGGAGGAGGTAAATCAAACTGAGATCTGAGTCTGAGAAGGAGAGGAGGACATGGTGAATGGGTTATGTGCCTCCATCCAACCAATGATGACTTTGACAACTTCGGCACATGTTAACATATGCTCGGTAAAACCGCAGTCACCCCTGGGAAAATCATACAAGTTCCTAAGGTAACATAATTGACAAGGATCATTCAGCATTAACTGCATATACAATTCCTCCTTCCATACCTCTCAGCCTGGATGTGATTGTTATAGAGTGCCCCTTGCCATAGCTTAGTAACTTCTTCTGCTCGATCTGGATCCAACTCATCCTTAACCTGCACAAACATCATCAGCGTACGTCCTTTCTTGCTCATCTTCAGGAGTGACTCTGGATCCCCAATATTATCGGGGTCAAAGGTCATCTTAGGCTGAGGTCGCAGATGTTCTGGCAACTCATCCTCAGGCAGAGGTTCTTCATCTTCCTATTGTGGATAATCATCCATACAAGTAATCATCATACATCAAGGCAGTGAAGTAATTAAGAACCACAAAATTATTAAGCAAGGTAAAAAAAAACTCTTGCAAAACTGATTATAGCCCACTAATTTACTATTTTTGTAAGCAATTTGGATAGAGGAAATAATCTAGAGCTATCAATCATCCTCCAGGAACTGAGTAGCCATTAAGACCAAACAGTGTTTGATACCCCCTACAGTGTCTTATAGCCTATCAGAAATAGTTTTTCTTGAGTGCATAAGCCTGACCACAAAAAAGATTTGGAGAGAATTGGCATAGAACAAAAGGATTTTTAATGGTCTATAATATGGAAAAATCCAATTAGATTATTTATTCTCCACATCAGAAATGGTTGGCCAACACTGTACACTACCTGCATATAACCATGAGAGAAAGACAAAAAAAAAAAAAAAAGAATTAAAAATTTCTGCACAAGTGTCTGCTACATAAAAATCAAACAATTATCTTTGAAGAAAATTACAGGTATATACTGTGTAGTATATATTTTCAAGGGCAAGCATCAATAGAAATATGGTACTTTGTTATATTTTCATATTTCTAAGAAATAGTAAAGACATTTTTACAGCTTTATCAATAAATGGAAGAAATTATGCATGCTTATTCTAACCCATCCTTCTCAATTCAAACTGGTCAACTTGGGGTATTTCTTGTTGCCAGACAAACCAATCTAACCTACCCTAACTTGGATTGTGGTTAACTGTTTACTTTTGGGAACTAACTCAAATGCCTTCGGGTTTTACCCAGATAAAAAATTACTAATCTCAGTGATAGGATCAGCCTGGGTAGCCAAGTTAACATTAATTTACTATTACCATAAATAAAATTGAAAGTAACTACTTATCTCCTTTATTGGTTTAATATTACTATCGGACAATACACAACCAAAATTAACCCAACATTTTTCTCCCAATCTACGGACCTGTCACTTATCACCGTTGATAGTAGTACATCGTTAAATAATAAACTAATACTGTACCTATAAACTTTTAAATGTAAACTAGCATAGCTAGCCTCTGGCTAGCACAATGGTAGAGTCCGCGGCTGCAGTTACTGTGGTCCAGCATTCGGTCCTTGCTCGGGACACGGTAAAAAAATCTTTCACTGAGGCCAGAGGTTACCACCCCTGTGAGCAGGGGGTCGGGGGTTTGAGTCGGCTGTCTGAGGTCTTCCTGCTTACGCAGGCATAGCCGAAGCTGACTCGGATCTCACGTGGGTGGAGAGGTCTCTGGGCCACTCATCATCTTTGTGATGTGTGCTATAGTTGTTGTTGTTGTTGTTGTTGAAGTTCCTCAAGCTGTCTGGCCGAACAGCCCCGAGCTCTTGAGGAAGGCTATGGCTTGAACCGGGCTTTCCCACAGTGCCCTCAGTGAGTGTATCTTGTGTTGTTGGCGAGTGTCGTTGTGTTCGTTGCAGTCTTCCATAATGTGTTTAATAGAATGGGGTGCTGTGTTGCATCCTGGGCAGGTATCTGTGATGGCTCTATCTAGTTTCTTTTGATATGTCAGAAGAGCCGGATGGTGGCCGCTTCTCAACCTGGCCAGGTGGACTCTGTCTTCGCTGGGAAGGGAGGATTCTGACGAGTTGTTTCATACAGTCCAGTGTGTGTCCACTCCATGCCACTCATTGTAAGCATCTATTACAAGTTACCAAAAAGGTATAACTTTACCATCAGACAATACACAACCCTAGTTAACCAATATTATTTCTAGTGTATTTCCCACTGTTTTGAAGGATTTTAACACATTCCATTAGGAAATGCATTATTTTGGAGATATCAGTACCCGCTAACCCCCTATCCAACAATCTTGGGGGAGTGTGTTGGGAAACCAGGTTTTCAGATAGGGCAAATTACATAAATTTAAAGTATTTGGATGCTTTGGTCCCGAGTGTTCGTTACAGTTAGTTTGTCACGGTCCTGATGAAGTCAGGTCAGGTCTGGTATGGTTAATTCTAGATATTGAAACAGTAACTGTTATTCATAACCAAATCACAAATACATTAAATTTATGTATTTTCCCCCACCCGATATGCTCAGATCCTAATGCTCTCCCCGGATTGTTAGCCTAGAAAGGAAGGTAGGGGTATCTCCCAAATAATGCATTTTCTAATGGAATGAGTGTTAAAATAATTCTAATCAGGGGAAAATTCACTACAAAAACATGTTGATTGATTAACTAGAGTTATATTTTGTCCAATAGAAAGTCTTGCCACAAAAAATATTTGTTATGCCTCAGACAAACACTCAAAATTAAACACTCACTCATGCCCATCACTTAGGAATATATGTATCTGAACGAATAAAAAAAAAAAAAAAAAACTACAGTACAAGAAAATTATCAAAAGCCCGAATATAAATAAAGAACTAAGAAATACAAGGAAATAATCAAGCCTGAAGAAATATAAAGAACCAACCAACAACTAACTAGCCTACATGGAAATAATAAAGCCCCAATATAAAGAACCAAAAAATACAAGGAAATAATCAAGCCCGAAAAATATAACCAACAACTAACTACAAAGAAATATTCAAAAGCCTATTTAAAAAAAAATGATATTATTACAGAAGTACTGCGTTCTTGGCTAGGGCCACGCAGTGTTACCACATTTGGCTAGGTCCCGGGAATTTGCCCCAGTCACTTTATGATAGTTTACACCGGTTATATCCCAGTAGTTTGCCCAGGTTAGGTCCCGGTAGTCTGCTGTGGTCTAGGTTAGGTTAGGTCAGACTAATTTCCAAATTATGTTTGTAAAACGGGGCTTATCTTGAAAACGGGGCATCTCCGAGAGAAATGGTCCAAGTAAGTCGGTAATGATACTAAAATATACAATATAGTGAATGAAGTACTTCTGTAAATTTACCGGTAAATATTGAAAGAATTACCGTCAATGCGTACGGTTTTCTACCTTCTTTACCCACTTATTTAGATAATTCTAAGACCATTTTCTTCTATGGCATTTCGTCCACAAATACCACATTTCCAAGATAGGGCATTTTGAAATTAGCCTGACCTTACCTAACCTAACCTAGATCACAGCAGACGGTATCCCAGCAGACTACCGGGACCTAACCTGGGCAAACTACCAGGAATTAACCGTGGTAAAGTACCAATTTACACTCCCCCCCCCAAAAAAAAAAAATACCAGGTAATAATCAAAAGCCGCAATTAAAAATAAATAACCAACAAAGTTATTACTCACATCCCACTGGTCCAAAAGCCTTTCCAGGTCTGCATCACTGTAGTCTCTTATATCCTTTTTGGCCCATGATGGTTTAGTATCATCCTCAGCCGATTTTTTAGCCTCGGAAAAGGTGAATGTGTAAACCTCCAGAAGCACCAGCAGCAACAAAGCTACCAGTAATGAACCTCTTCCCTCGTTACCACCTGCCATCGTGAGTGACGTATGTTTACAAATTTACTCCTCCCTCCCAGCTGTTACTACTACACCTCGCATGGAAAATATGTACCCAGTTTTAGTCATACATTTTGTATCGTGGGTGTATCCTTGTTTGTATTAGAATGTTATAAAAAATGGCTATGATATTTTTCTAGCTTTAATCAAGGATTCCAGTACTGAGAGAAGGATAGGCCACTCTTATGGTTATGGAAGTTTTGGTCATCACGGTACAGCAGAGTCACCTAGCGGCTAACAGGAATCACTAACAGCTGGCTTCTATACTTATACAGGAGCAGTGGGAGTTTTTTTGGGGGGGAGGGGGGGGGGGGTTTCTGAAGTTGATTTTTTGGCTGAAATGAGGATTAATGGGTGTTCAGCAATAGACTGTTCCAGCAACTCCAAGTGGAATAAGGACATATAAAATTTTCCAATTTTTTTCATAACTTAGTAAGCTACGGAGTGCAGATTTGATTGATTGTGATAGTTATACAGTAATAATATAATATTAACTGGTGTTATATTATAATACCTTATTCTTTAGCAAGCTACGAAGTACAGATGACTTATTGTGATAGTTATACAGTATTAATTTTGGTGGTAATGACATTGATGTTAATTGGTATGTGATAGATGATGATACCTTATGCATTCTATAGTTATACAGTATTAATTTTGGAGGTATTGAAATTGATATTAACTGGTGTCAGATTATGATACCTTATCCGTTCTATAATTAAACAGTATTTATAATGGTGGTAATGACATTGATATTAACTAGTGCCAGATGATGATATCCTACCTTATGTTTCTATTTTCTTAAGTACTGTACTGTAGTCTGTATATCTATTTGTTACTTTTAGGATGGAGTATTATATTTATATTTTCCTTACCCCCAGATTGAAACTATGGCTTTAGGCTTGCAGACAACAATTAAGATATAATGAAAGTAACTCCTGGTTTTTAAAACATTTCAAACTAAGAAAGAACGCAGGAAATCATTGATTCTAAAACACATGTAACAGCTCCTCATAGTAAGGTTATAGGCTAATGCTCTCATACATGTACTGTACAGAACTTATAGTTCATTGTTTTGTAGTTTTATGTATGGTCTATAAAATCTGTATGGCTGTTCTTTTCTTCAGTTATACATCCAGAATACTATTGAGAAATGAATATTGTAGATATCATAAACAGGTAATAATATCTCATTTGCATGAATATTATAAAAGTATGGATGCCTTAGCAATTAGGTCTCTCTCGTAGATATTAGGAAATGGATAATATTGATGTAATTTGCCGTTAATACATACACCAAGCAAGATTTTTTTAAATTCTCAAGCACATGTAAAGATAACTGTCTTGTCCTCACAGCAAGTAAAAATATAGCAAGCAAGAATACTCTCACATAGTAGGGGTGGGGGTAACAGTGTTAATTGTACAGTAGCCTACTTATAGCTCATTGCTTTATAATTTTAAGAATAAACTATATGTATGTATTTTTTTCGAACTTTTACATCAATATATTGTTGAGAAACATAATTGTAGAGGTCATATATAACAGGTAAGAATCATCGCGCATTGGAGGTACTGTACGTAAATGGTAGGTATGGGCTTTTAGCAATATATTAGGGCTTTGTCGAAGATATTATCGTAATTTATTATGTAATTTGACAACAAAGAATGTAATCATTATGTCTATAGCCAAATAATTAGTATTTAAGGTCCTGTGTGTTACTAGTAAAAAAAATCAAACTTAAATATTAAATTAATCAGGGTAAAGGGAAGCAGGCGGGAGCTGGAGTGTTGATTCCTCATGTCCGCTAGAGGCGCCACCGTCCCAGACAGCCAGCAGAGCGACAACACCAAAATAACATTGAGTGGCCTGTTTTTCTCCCAGTACTAGAATCACAGTGACTAGAATCCTTGCTGTAACCCAAAGACGCAATAATGTATCTTGAACGTTACGGCAGTGAACTGTGAAAGTAAAAGATAATGTTGAAATATGATATTATGATTAATGTCATGTTTTAGAACCAAAAGAAAGAATAGAAAATTCATATACGAAGACTTCTTGACAATACTGCAACTTTTAGGGTTTGTTGGCAACGGTAATGTTGTGTTGGCAAAGAGTGTGGTGGAGTTGTTTCTGTGTTTACGATCAAGTTGGTTCTTTTTGTTGTTACACTAATATTATTCAGTCAATGTAGACGAGCATTAGTGCAGTGATCACTACAACGAGCTGCAGGTAATGTGAATTAGGCTATTGAGCAATCTATATAATTTATTACAGCCTATTCGTTAAATCATAATAACACTTAACCTGAAATTTTGCTTAGGTTACCTGTGCTATATTGATGAAGTTAATTTATTTGCGTTTATAGATGTGGAGGATGCTGGGTATATTTTATAATACAGCTCATGAAGGCTACTCACAAGCAACTAGGATGACTCTGATTGGTCCTAGTCATTCATAATTACAGTATGTACAGTACAGTATGTTATGACACATACCACAGGACACTATCGACATGGCACTACCTTGGCACTGACTAGCATACCCCACAACAGAAGACCATGAAGTACACTATCCTCATACACTCTTCACAGGGCACTCCCATGGCACTATAGTAACAGAATACTACTATCTTACAACACCACCCTCAGCAGACAGCCATGACTCTGTCCACATGACCCTACCCACCGGACTCTACCTTGTCCCCCATAGGAGAGTACTCACCCTAGCACTACCCATAGTCATATTACTCTCTCCCTAGACTGACTGGACACTTTCCGCAAGTTACTGTCATAATACTTACATTATAACACTACCCCGACAGTGCACACGGGATACTATCATGACATTCTTCATAGAACATTTCATGACGACACTACTCTCTGGACTCTACCTATAAAAAATAATACCACACATCTCTAACATCACTGTATACGCAATATTCATAGTACTATATAATTAGATACTTAATACCTTTTATATATATCTTTGTAAATTCGATGTATACCAATACCTACATCTTTACTTTATCACACAGTTATAGGCTATCATCTTAGTTGGATGGTTTTCTGCTGTTTTATTTTATATTGGATAAACTCTTGTTCAAGAGTAAATAAAAACTTTTTTACATTTTGGATGGTAGTACTTTGTTCTAATAAAAAATATCCTTGAGTTAGTCAGACAAAATTCCATAAATTATAGTTTTAGCTAAAGAGTTTGCTGAAACTCTTACAGGTTGGTGGTGATTAAGGTTATGAGGTGATGCCACTACCCTCACCCTACCGTAACCCTGGCCGCTGGAGGGCAGTTGTATTCCAACAGGAGGTCAGGCACGGCACAGCAGGTAGGCCTATATTATACGAGTAGTGTGTGTGTGTGTGTGTGTGTGTGTGTTATAAGCGAATGATAAAGGGTCACAGCCGGCCGATATTGTAATAGGTAAAGTAAACGTGATTGGTCGGAGCAAATCATCTATAGTCAGTTTGATCTCGATGGGGATTACAGAATAAGATACAGTAATATATTTCACTAATTCACCTCATTTTTTTACCCTTCTCACTGCAAGGCTGCCTTTTGTCTGGCGTGTTGGTGGCTCCGGTGTTGGTGAGGGTGTGTGGTTGGGGGCTGGGTCAGGTGGTGGTTGGGGTGGTGTTCTACTGTGTTATCCTCGTCCCAGCCCTCACCAGCTACTACTCGGCTCCCAGGCTACTCCTTAGGCTCCTCAAGGCTCTGTTTGCCGTCCCTGCCCTCATAGGCTCGCACCATGGCAACTCGGTCCCAAGGTGAGCTACAATAACACCTTCATTTCCAATCAACAAAAACCACATGACACTAACAACGTAAAGAACAGTCACACCCCTTGTATCTGTAGCTGGGTAGTGTGGGAAGAAATTATTGATACTTATTAGGGGTTGGGGGAAAAGTACACTATAGAGTAACAGGTATGAACTGTGGGCAAAATTTCGTACTCACAACGCCAGCTATTTGCATAGATAACCTTCGTGTAAGCAACATGCCGAGCTAAGTACTCCTGGTGGTAGTTGTTGTTACCTGCTAAGATGTTGGCAATGCTTCGGACCTGAGCCTTTCTCTTTCCTCTTTTCAGCTGGGCCTCCTTTCCTTATTTATCCTTCGTTCTTGCCGTCTCCCCTTTCTTTCTTTCCTTCGTGCTTGCTGTCCCTCCTTTCTGTCTCCTCCCTTGTGGTATATTGTCTTTATGGCCTATAGAACAGTTTTATTCCTTTCCACTCACTGCTGATGGTGCTGCAGGTAACCAGAGGGTTAGGGTGGCTGGGAGCGTCTGGCTTATACTCCTGCTGGTGTCGCCTTTACTCCTGTGTTTCCTGCGTTTCCGTCCCCTTCTGCTGGCCATCGCTGCCTTCCTCTACGTCACCTTGGTCCTGCCTCAAGCCCTCAACCCTCAGATGCCCCAAGCCTCCGCCCTCTGGTTTCCTCGCTCCGCCCGCACTCTTCTAGTTTGGTGAGTTAGGGACAAGACAAAGTCAAGACAGAGTAGTTATTTTTTTTTCTTCCCTGACGACAATGGAGGACTTTTAGTGGCACATGCACCACTCACGCATTTTTATTAGTCTTGTCGTGTTCATTTCGTCGTAATGTCTGCAGGGTAAGAAAAAGCATCCATATTCATACCTATGTTAATTATTGTGTTCCATATAAATATTTTCGTTGTAGGGTATTCCAGTCATAATGGAACCCAATTTTATTTTGTTAATTGTGTCAAGTCCGATTATTTTTCGAGTATTTAAAACTTTCATACTACCAAATCCGAAACTCACTCCAAACTATACCAGGGAAATAGACTAGTACTCCTGTATACAAGTGGATGGGGGTCGTTTCTTTTCATAATTTGAAATAATCACTAAATCTCCAATTCACCCAAAAACAAACTTACCCTCTTAAATTACAAGTCTTAGTTTGTCCTGTTTTCTCCATCCAGGGGTGAGGGATGTTTGGAGCAGGCGGTACGTGGGATGGGACTCTTGGCCACACAGCTACTGAAGGTGGGACTGCAGGTGCTCACTCTCCCCTTCATCCTCACCTTTCGAATCCTTCCCTGGTTACACCATACCTTCGTCTCTCTCCACGGCCTCAGGACCATCACCAACCAGGTTATTATTATGCTTTTATTATGACAGTGTTGTTGTGTTTTTTAAGGTGGCTGTGTCAGGGGTGTATGGTATGGTGAGGGATATAGGGGTTCGATGCCGTGTTGTGTGTGTGTGTGTGTGTGGTGATGATGGTGGTGTTTTTTTTTTTTTTTTTTTTTTTATATGTTCCGACACTGGACATAGGCTTAATCAAGCCCGTTACCGTGGCCCAGGTCAATTGCTGCTCACACACACACACGTCACGACTTCCGAACTGGTACCCAGCCACAGAGGGAGGGAATTGAGGGTTATTCCCAAATACTGCAACTGTTATGGTACCAGCGAGGGTGTTTTTTACGACGTTCGGTGGCCTTATAGTTAGTGCCTGAAACTCAAATCGGAAGAGTAAATATTCTCAGGCCCTCACCTGAGAGGATCGATCTCCCGACCTCTAGGTTACGAGTCCTGCTGAACACTAACCACTCGGCCACCTCCCCTACCTGGTGGTGTTGTATTGTGATGATGGTGATGTGAGATGAGGATGATGGGGTTGATAATGTTGCGTGGTGATGATGATGATGATGGTGGAGGTGATGATGTTGGATTGTCATGGTGTAGTGTGGTGATGATGATGGTGGTGATGTTGTATTGTGATGAAGGAGATGGTGGTGATGTTATGTGGTGATGGTGATGTGTGTCGTGTTGCAGGCTGTGTTCTTCCTGCTGGTGGAGGAACTGGTTGCACCTGAGACGCCCCTCACCGCCCTCCACACTCTCCTCCTCTACACACTCGTCCTCTACGTATATCACTCCCTCTATGTGAGTACAGTATTCGTATCAGACTATCAGTTTCTACACACACACACCCTCTCCTCCGTCTCCTCCATCTTCTCCTCCATGCCCTCCTACACACTTTTTTCCAGACCCTCCTCCTCCACATCCAACTATAAACATCCAACCAACCAACCAACCAACCAACCATGACTTATTCAACAAATCAGCCATTCATCCAACCAACCAATTTCCCTTCCTTCCTTATTGCCAGTTACGTCAGTGGGGTCGTGGCGTTGGTGGGGGAGGCGCAGACGAGAGGAGCGTGGCTGGACTGACAGCGTGGTGGGCGGCTGGGCGGCTGGGGAAGGGCGTGGCCACCTCCTGCGTATTGGTCATGTTCACTACACTAAGAGCGGCACACCTCCACCCTCATCCACACCCTGCCTTCATCATAACAACACTTCTCTACTTCGTCGCCACCCTCCACTCAGACTCCGGTGAGCTAATGCAGGGTGTAAATGGGTTTGTTAGTTACTTAATTAAGGGGGTCGTATAACATTTGAGTGAATTCGAGGGCTACTCCATAACTCCTCCAAATAATGCAACAAAATAGATCACCTACTATATATAGGTTAGTTAGTTAAGGAGGGTCATAATAACATTTGAGTGAATTCGAGGGATACTGCATGACTTCTCCAAACAGTGCAACAAAACAAATCACCTACTCTTATACTGAGGTACATATTTGCTTTCTGGCATAATTTGGAGAAATCAGAGCCAATGTGGGCGGTGTGTGTGTGTGTGTGTGTATTAACTCGTTGTTTCTCAGAGCCAGTGTGGGCGGTGTGGGCTGCCAGGTGGATGAGAAGATTGGGTGCCGGGGAGGTGGAAGACTTCTGGGTGTGGGCGGCGGGGAGGGCGGCTCCCATGGCAGCCTCTGTGGTGGTGGTGGCGGCGGCCGTGGTGGCGTGTCGTCCCTGGTGGCTAGCGGTGGTGGCGGTGTATACGAACGTGGTGGTGCCTTGGTCAGTGCTGGTGAAGGAGGTGAAGGGGCGTCGATCACCAAGGGATGCCCTGGCACTGGTCTGTAGACGACCAACAACACAGGTCAGTCTCTCTCTCTCTCTCTCTCTCTCTCTCTCTCTCTCTCTCTCTCTCTCTCTCTCTCTCTCTCTCTTTGATATATATATATATATGCAAGTATGAACAGTATGTGTTTGTATATGTACCACATGCATATAGTATTATGCATGTGCTAATGTACTGTACAGTATATTGGTATATATGTATCCCTCTCTTCGTGGCTGGGTGCCAGTTCGAAAGTCGTGACGTGTGTCGATGGGTAGGAGTTGACCTGGGCCTCGGTAACGGGTTTCTTGAAGCCTATGTCTAGTGTCGGAACATACAAAAAACATGTATTCATTGCAGGAGGTGAAGGAGGGCGTGACGTGCCCTGTGTGCCTGGAGAAGGTGGTGAAGAAGGACACGTCGAGAGTAACACCTTGCCAACATCTCTTCCACTCCACCTGCCTCTCTGCTTGTCTTGACCGATCTCCTCTCTGTCCCCTCTGTCGACAACGGGTCCTACTTTCATAATAGGTGACCCATTGTATTCTCTCTCTCCCTCCCTCTCCCTTTCTCTCTCTCTTTGTAGGAGTTATTTTTTAATTTCAAACGAACCTCTTAAAATGTTTTGTATATATATATATATATATATATATATATATATATATATATATATATATATATATATATATATATATATATATATATATATATATATATATATATATATATATATATATATATATATATTGAGCGTAGTGACCGACGAGAATTTCCCGAAAACTGTATAGGCAAGCTTTTATACATATTTAAGTAGTCTAATTTTATTTGACTTGTATGTACTGTACGTGTATCCTAATAATATTTGATTTGTATAATACAGTATTTGCATTTTTGTATCATTTTTGCATTGTCAATTACCTGATGGCTCGTGTAAGTATGGTAAGTATATACACCCAATTATAGGAATGTGTTTCGAACTGTGAACTTGTAATTTTTGCTTCTGTGTCCAACGAGGTTTTAGTACATGTGTTGGTAATTGTGGAGCAACCGATTCCTCCAAACTATTCCAGGCAACAGCTAGCCACCATTAATTTAGTAAAACTGATCCTGTTTCCTGGCATACTTAGGAGGAATCAAGGAGCTCCAATGTACCAAAAATATACTATCCCTTAAATCTCTATATCCTTACTATTTTTGTCTCCCATCTGTCATGTCCTTCCATTTATTTATCGTTATCTCTTTCATAATCCCATATTCTCAAACTTTATTTTTTCCTTCTCTCTCTCTCTCTCTCTCTCTCTCTCTCTCTCTCTCTCTCTCTCTCTCTCTCTCTCTCTCTCTCTCTCTCTCTCTCTCTCTCTCTCTCTCTCTCTCCTTTTTATCTGTGTCCCTTCCCTTCCGCAATTCTTTCAGTGCATTGTCTCCTCAATCCACTTCTTACTTTTCCTTCCTTTCTTTCCTTCTGTCCTCATCATTATTACCTTCACCACCTTCCTTCCATCCATTGTTTCTTCCTTTCCTTCCCCTTCTTTCCTGCCCTGCTATCATTTATTCCCATGGAGGTAGTATAGGTCCATGTTGTTTATTCCCATACCTCCCTTCACGTCTGTTACTTCCCCTCCCATTCCCTCTCTATCTCCCTGCAGTTCCCTATATAGTCTCACATTCACTCCTCCACACACACATACTCCTAGACACCCTTTACACACACACTCATTTCATTCTTATCCTTCCATCCCATCCACACAGAATATCTTTTAGATTTACTCTAATATTCTATACAAAAACCACAAAATAAACTCAAAACATTTCAGAAATTACTATTGTTCATTAAAATATTGTTGTTACATTATCTTGCATGTGCTTTTACGAACCTTGTGTTTTGTAAGTATCTTTGATGCAGCTTATGTTATTAAGGGACCCTGTGATATAGTCAGAAAATTCAAATATTGCCACGAAACACCATCTATAGGGAAAGAGAGTGTTTCGTGGCATAGTCAGGAGGAATCAGAAGCCTCCAATTCTCATACACGATCACAGAGTCCTTTTAAAGTATATTTCACGACACAAGAGGTTTATGAACTCGGTATAAAGTTTCCAACCAACTTCATCATATTTCAGTACACCACCACCAACAACACCACAGGGCAGACCACAGGGAGCTGTAAGCCACTGGAACACACACACACACACACACACACACACATTCTGTACTCAGTGGACTATATATCCCACTCTGGTGGGTATTAAAAAACAACAACAACAACAACATAAACAAATCTTTAAGGGGGAAGTTTTGTGTTAGTAATTCTGGAGCAACTGAATCCTCCAAACTATTCCAAGCAACAGAACACCATTATTTTTGCCCCTCTGGTCATGTTTCCTAGCATACTTTGGAGGAATCAAGGCACTCCAATGTACCAAAAAATAATTACCACCTTAAGGGCATGTTGAGGGCGACTTTAATGACTACTGATTCCACCAAACCATGTCATATAATAAGACTGCCTCGGAGTACGATAAGGGTAATTGCTTTATTATGCTTAGGTACAGTGCAGTGCTGGTAAATCTGGAGCAACTGATTTCTCCAACCTACTCCAGGCAACGAGCCACTATTATCTTTGTGCATATGGTCCTGTTGCCTGACATACTTTGGAGGAATGAAGGCGCTCTAGTGTATCAAAAGTATAATATCCCCTTATAATCGTGTCCATTACCACCAGAGGTTACAATAATCACATGGTCTGTTTCCTGAGTTGTTTACATTTCACAAATAAATGGCTCTCGTGGGAACACCTGGAGACGGTCTTATGTTTTATATGTATAGGAATTATTAAAACTAAACGCATACTGCACCACAGAATAAACGATTGTATTGACCTCTGGTGGCAGCGGGTGTGATTTTAGTCCGGGAGTGTAGTACAGTCGGCAGCAAGGATAATATTAAAGCCAATCATTGAACAAATACATTCACCTTACAAAAGTACAATATCCAGGGGGAAAATTGATACATGCACTTTTCTGTTTTTTCAGTTAATGCGCCGGTGAAGCTTATATTTCCATACTGAACTTTATGACTTGGTAGATGTGCAGCGACAGGACTTTTGACACCGACTGTATCTCTACCTGAAGGGTTGAATAGGCTCCAATTCGCACACCATAATAAGTCCCGAGGTTGAGGTTAAAAAAAAAAAAAAATTACCCCCTTCATGTTAAACAATAAGAAAGGCCTTGTGTCTTATATATAGTATGAGGATGAGTGTGTTGTGCGATCCCCACATCTCATGCATCGGCCCAACTTAAGGGGAGATTCTTTTGTCGGTGAATTGGAAGGTCTCTGTTGATTCCTGCAAACTATGCCACCAATCAGATCCCCTCTTAGTAACATTAAGGTGGTCTGTTCCATGGTACAGTTTGGAGGAATCTGTAGCCTTCCAATTTTCCAACAAGAGAATTTCCCCTTAATTCATGCACATATACTTGCCTGCTGGGGTCAGAGTTAACGAGGTACAATATACATAAGACTGAGGCCGTGACCCCTGCCTGACCTTTCCTTCCTTTACCTTGATTACTTGGAGTGGATTATTTCTTCGTCTGAAAGGTCCTCGGGCAGCCACGTTTACTAATGATATAGAATATTTCTTGTGTATGAGCTCCGTAGAGGGGGGGGGGGGTATTACCTGTACAGTTGTGATGTGGGCAATACTTTAAGGGTTTTGGCGCCCCTTCGGTCCCAGTCACTCCGTTTCAGTTCTTCAACTGTCCTTCTTTTCTTTCTATTCACTTCCTGCTTGCTGTCTCACCTCTCTATCACCTTCTTCTGGCGCTATTTGACCTCGCTGTTGCGGCGCCTAATATCAATCAATTAATCAATCTCGTGTATGAGAGTCCGCCAGAAAAAAAGTGGCATATCAATGCCAGACAAATTTAATGTTTGCAATATTTATAATGTTTTATGTAGAAGAAAAACACGACGTTTACTGTCTACAGTAGACGTTAGAACTCTAGGTACTGTACAATATCAATATGTAAACTTTATTCAACTTTTCATTGTAGCAGAGACGGTAAGATGATGATGTGGAGGTCGCAGTACTGTATGTCTTCTTCAACCAATCAGTACTTACGAGGTTTAGAGTATCAGCAGGGAAGTAGATCTTGGTCGCTTTGCTCAATAACTGCGTATCCCTTCGAATAAAAATATTCTGCAGTGTGCCAAAGCTGTGGTGGAAGTATTTTTCCTACACTTATAAGTTGCCTGAAGTTTCAACGCCTTCTGTGCTGGACCCTGGTAATATGTCGATTCTCTTTGGCAAGTTGTAATAAAGGGGCCTCATTGAGTGTGCGGATCTGTCAACATCTGGTAGTTTCGTAGTTAAAGCGTCTGCCTTTTTGTAATTGAATAGCCATTTTTACCCACGGACGAACGCATACTCCTAAAGATTACTTGAACCAAATTATGTCTAGCCTCATAGGTAACTTTAGATAACAAATGAAAGATTGTTGTCGATTTTAACCTCCCGGACGAACCTGTGTGGGAGACTGTTTTCTACAAACCTTAATTATGGAGGACACAACTGTAGGATGTGTCAGGAAGATACCCAGCCCCAGAAAGATATAGATTAGTCCAGGAATTAAGGTTACCCTGGGTCAGGTTAGGGGTAATGTAGGCTAGGTTAGTTGGCTAGAACAAGCCAATTGTTGGGCTATCCGTGGCAATTTATACGTGCAGAAAGAAATCTGCGGGCTATTCATTCGGCTACTTTTCAGTCCTTGGAGATATGCCTTTATAACGGCTCACACGTGCTGGCTGTTTTACATCATTACCCTTTATTACTATGGCGCTTGTGTGGAGAGTAGAACGTAGTATAGTTAGTGCCCAACAGATGGCACTGGGCGAGGACTCACAGCTGACAGCCTCGGTGAGCGTGCGAGAGTCTTGAGCGCGTGTTGGTGTCAGTTTGTGTTTGGTTGGTGGTGAGGGTTGTATTGCGCCGCTCCTCTACTGTACCACTGTCTGCTCCCTCGCTCACAACACTCAGGTAATCACAGACACCACGCACGCCTTTACTGTGCCCTTCAACTGACACCGTTTGATAAGTGTGACTGGAAATAAATAATGATACACAATACCGTAACTAAATCGTTGATATATACTCGTTTTGAAACATTATGACGTTACGACGTTGGTTGAGCAGGTAGCGAGCTGTGGGAACTCATTAAGGTGGGATACCCAGTTTCTGGTACACCACCGTAATACGACCACTCATTACAGTGTATTTATTGGGTGTAGATATTTGTTATGAAGTTCTGGTGGTGTTTATAGTGGGGGTGTTGGGATAGGAGGGGTGGTACTGGTGCTGGTACCGGGGCTACCAGTACGGTAACGGTCCCCGCCCCACCACATGCATACCCGCCCTCCCTTCCTCTATCTGTCTCCCCTCCTCTACCTCTATCAACCTTCCCTCCTCTCCCTCTATCTGTCTCCCCTCCTCTACCTCCATCAACCTTCCTTCCTCTCCCATCAACGTTCACTCCTTTCCCTCCATCAACCTTCCCTCCTCTACCTCCATCAACCTCCTCTCCTCTCCCTCCATCAACCTTCCTTCATCTCTCCATCAACCTTCCCGCATCTCCATCAACCTTCCCTCATCTCCCTCCATCAACCTTCCCTCCACTGCCGTCCTTTCTTTTCGTTATCTCCTATCTTCATTAACCCCTCTACTCCTCCCGCTATCTACCATCCCTGTACTCTTTTTACTTATCTTCCCTGCAACATCTCTCACCATATCCTATCTTTCCTTTACACTTTTCCCTTCCTCCCTCTGTTACGGTACCTTTCGTATCCGTACTCATTTCACTTCCTATTCCGTTTCCTCCCTCATCAGTAGGTTACATCCTTTCACTCCCTGCCCTGCCTCGTTCTCCACACTCCTTATTTACTTCATTTGCCATTTACCTTTCCCTTGCTACTGGACCTACTCCCTTGCTACTCCTAATTGAATTATTATTCTTTTCCTACCCCTTCCATTCACCGTTCTTCCTTCCTCTCTCCACATTCCTTCTCCCCTTTCCATTTGTTTCTTCATCTCACTCATTCCTTTTGTATAATGCTGTTTCCTTTCCTCTGTGCCGTATCTCCTTCCTACCCTTCCTCCTCATCTTCTGGCTTAATCCCCCCACTCTATAGTTCCTTCTACCAGTACTCTCAACTTCACTCCGCTTTCACCCTCCATTTCATTTCCTCTCTCCTCTCTTATCTAGATATCTCTCTTCTCTCTGTCTGTTCTGTGCTCCCTTTCATCTCTCTCTCTCTCTCTCTCTCTCTCTCGTGTTACCGTTACATGCCACCTTCGATATTTCTCCAGTACCCCATCCTTACGTAAATGATCTTCTATCCATCCTTCCTTTCTGTTTCATTTTCTCCTATCCCTTACCTCACACATCTCATTCGCCTTTCCCATTGCCATTCAGAGTGTATTTCTAAAGATGGTGCATAGTAACGCCTCTCACTTACTCTCTAGATCCCCTCCCTTCTACATGAAAAAAAAAAAAAATCAACTAGCATAAGCCTACCTTTCTAAAGTATTCATTCACTCTTTACAAACAAGAGCTAGTAAAAAAAAAAAAAAAAAAACTTGGCAGGAGACATGGCAATGGCCTTGAAAACCAGCGAGCCTAACCCAAGCATGTTATTAAAATACCTAGCCTAATAGTAACTTACCATGGGCCTATATTATTAGTCAAACTTAGAGGACTAATGTATTGGCGGGATAAAGTGTTCTTAGGTCCCATAGGTCGACTTTAACTTTATTAATCTTGAAAAATAAGTAGAAGTCTAGACGATTACAAGTATTATAAATCCTCAAGTGGTTGTGCGTTTGGTTATTTTTAAAGTGGTAATATATATATATATAAATATATATATATATATAGTGTTGGTCAATTTCTATTTCAAGGAATAGAATACCTTTCCTTAATATAGCTAACTTGTTTTCGTTTTTCAGCATAGTTTGGAAAAATATTTAACCCCCACCTCTGTTTGACCAGGACCTGCTGTAATTATTCATGGGTTTGTGGGCTAGAGAATGCACTCGTGACAATTCGCAACTCACGGTTATACAGTACAATCTCTGAGTTCAGTGAGGAATTGGATAGGTCAGCGAGGTTATTTTAATTCGTCCCTGTGAGTGTTCAGGATATGAGTGAAAGGAATGAAGCTCATTTACTTGTATATTTTTAATTTTATTTGCGTGCTAATGTCAGAAGTACACTGTTAGGCTACTTCTTTTCATTTCGGACGTCTCTGAGGTCCTTGCAAAAAGCCTCTTTCATCTCTTCTTTTGTTGTGTGTGAGTGAAAAGCTTGTGTCTGCGTTTGTTTGCTTGCATGCAGTTGTGTGTACCGTTTGTTTGTGTGGATGTTAATGTATAATAATTATGAGTGTTCATGTGTATTGTAAATATGTGCGTGTGGATGAACTGTACTATATTAGTGCATTTGTCGCGGCTTCTAGCCGCTTAAATTGTATTTATTGGTTTGTGAAACCAGTACAGCTGGTTGCTATAGAATATGCCCCTTCACAAGCCCAGGCCCCGTGTAGGCATAATCTGGGTTGGAAGGGTCAATTCCGTGACGTTCATCAGAAGTAAATAAAAATTCAAATCTGGCGCTGTACTGATAGTGGAGCCACCTGGAGGTGGTGAGGTGAGGTATTAAGCCCCTCCTCCGCTGAATACCGCTCGTCCACTCAAATGAGAAAGAAGTGAGTGTCTGCCGCATCGGGAGGTGGGTGGGACAGTAAAAGCTGTACTGGTTTCACAAACCAATAAATACAATTTAAGCGGCTAGAAGCCGCGACAAATGCACTATTATTGGTATAGTGAAACCAGTACAGCTGGTTGCTAAGCATGCGATGCGGTAGGTGGGAGGTGAGGTGGAGGCAATCACGTGCTAGTTAAGAGTGGTTGAGAGCGGAGGGCAGGAAAGGTAACCGAGCCCGGTGAGGCAGCAGCTAACGCCCCTCCCGACACTGGCTAGGTGAAAAGCCGTGGTGGGGGAGAAGTAGCGTATACCATAAAACCGTAGACCATTCTGTTATAGACCAGAATTGTTACACATAAAGTCTTTATAGGTAGACTCAAGGGTTCGGGTCTAGGAGAGGAGGGGGGAGGTTCCCATGGATACTCCCCCCCCCCCCTTTCCTTCCCCCCCCATCCCCCCCCCCCCCCCCTTATTCAAGTCTTCTGAGTTAGGGCTATGGCCCTCGCTCAGGTAATGTAATCCCGAGGGGATGAAGGAGGACACTAGGATCCAGATATCCTGTGTAATAATATCTCCTGTCACTCATCTTAGTTAATAATTGTTTGGAAAATGAATACACAAGAATTCCGTAACAATGTAATTTATTATATATTCTCTTTCACCATATGTACACGTGAAGAATGGGGATGAGTATGAAGCTGTACAAGATGTGGATGAGGTCTGGGATGATGTGACGGGACTTAAATCACCCGACCTTTTCTCTTCGGGCGGCCCCTCCCCCCCATGTGTCTCCCGCGGGGACCCTGGGGAATAGGAGGTGGAGTACCCATAGCCACACAGGGGGTAGGGGAGAGCGAGTGGAACAGGTACCTCGTCCTGAAGGAAGAAGTGGACGCCCAGCCCCCTAAATCCCTGACCCTCTCCACCGAGTGAGTCCTGAGGAAGGCGAGGGAGGCGGCCACGCCCCTAACGCTGTGAGCCCTCGGGGCGTGTCCGGGATCCCCGTTCTCTATCACTCGGCAGAGAAGGCGAGCGATTGACCTAGGGAAGAGAGGGTTACCGGACCTAGAGTTGTAGAAGAGGTGGTCCGGAGAAGCCCCTCTCGTCGCCTCCACGTATGCAACAAAGGCGTGGACTGGGCAGAGGGGGTGGAAATTTCCATCCCTCAGGAACGAGGGTACTGCGAGAGGGCCAATTCTGTCGTCAGCCTGCTCGTTCTTAGCTAGAAAAGCAGGGGAGGGGGAAATGGTTAAGAAAGTAAGGTTAGGGGTTACTGAAGAAAAGGCTGTGTGACGGGTCAGGGCTGCCAACTGAGAAGCCCTGTAACCTGTAGCTAAGGCGAGCAGGAAGAGAGCTTTCTGGAGGAGGTGACAAACCTCCAGAGGGACCCCCTCGAAGGTCAGGTAGGAAAGGACACGATGAAGGGACCAGGAGGGTGCCTGGGCCCGGTGAGGTGCGGTCCCCGCCCGAATCCCCATCCTCAGGAGAGAGAGAGGCCTCTCCGAAACCTTAATGTTAAAACCCAGGAGGAGGGGATCAGACAGGGCTGCGTGATGCGCAAGCACCGTCGCCGGGGCCCTGTTGGTGGAATCGGCGAGCCACGTGAGGAATTCCAGGACTGTGTCCTCCGAGATGACCCTGGAGGGGTGTCTTCGCAAGAAGTCCTGGAATCTTTTCCAGCACGATTCGTATTGTCGCACCGAAGACTGACGATGAGCCCTCAACATCTTGTCCACTGTCTCCTTAGTGAACCTTTTGCTGAGGACTCCCCGTAGAAACTCCAAGCGTGTAGTTTCAGTGACGCTTGGAGTGGTGCAGACAGGGTGCTGGAGAGGCACGCCGATCCCAACTGAAGGGGGTGCGGGCACCACCGGGACAACTCTCCGAACCACGGCTGTGCTGGCCAGCGGGGGGCTATGAGGAGAACCCTCCCCCTGAAAGTGCGCAGCTTGAGGATCGCCTTCAGGAGGACTGAAGTGGCTGGGGGTGGGAAGAGGTAGAGATGACCCCACCTGTTCCAGTCCTCCGTGAAGGCGTCCGGGCCTCCCGCCTCTGTTCTGGATGAGAAAGTCAGGAACAGAGGGAGTAGGGCCGTGGATGGGGAGGCGAATAGGTCCACCTCCGGTGTCCCGTAGCGAAGGCAGAGAGACTCGAACACAAGGGGACGCAGTTGCCACTCGACTGACGTCCCCCTGAACCTGGATAGGGCGTCCGCCCAATCGTTCTCCCGCCCTGGCACGTAGCGGGCCGAGAGGTGAATGTCCCTCTTGGCCGCTATTGCGAAAATCTGTTCTGACAGGGACAGGAGAATTTCCGACCGTACGGTGCCCTGTTTCTGTAGGCACTGCACGGCCGCAACGTTGTCCATATCGAAGCGGACGCCTATCCTGGCAAACTGAGGGTGTCTGTTGAGCCATTCCTTCGCTACCATCAACTCCCGGGCGTTGATGTGCAGTAGCCTTTCCCCTTCCTTCCATCCCCCGCACCGTTGATGTCCCAGGCAAGACTGGTATCCCCAGCCTACGTCCGATGCGTCTGTCGCCACCGTAATCCCCGGGGGAGGGAACACCCAGGGGACCCGCTGACGCAGGGCACCGGGACGTAGCCAGGGGCGAAGGAGGCGGTGGAGAGAGGGGGACACTTGCCTGGGAAGGTCCCTGTGTGTGGGGGACAGGTGGAGGTTTACCTCCCGCGTCAGCCTCCTGTGTTTCAGTCGTCCCAGGGGCATTGCAGGGGCCGCGAAATTTAGGGACCCGAGCAATGATTCCCACTGGCGGCGAGAGAAAGTACGGGAAAAATGCGCCCGGCGGACGTGGCGGAGGGTCCGGCGGGCGTTGTCTGGAGCGAGAGAGAGGGTGGCCGAAAGAGAGTCCCACTCTATTCCTAGCCAACACAGCTTGCGAGTGGGGGTGAGAGAGGACTTGGGGATGTTCAACAGAAACCCCATTTCCTCTAGCACTCCCCTCGCTACCCGGACGTTGTTTGCTACCTGCTCCTTGGAAGGGGCGTGAAGCAACCAATCGTCCAGGTACATGAGGGTGGGGACACCCGCCTCTGCCAGACGGGATGCTACCACCCTCACGAGTTTTGTGAAGACTCGCGGAGCTAGAGAAAGACCGAAAGGGAGCCTGGTAAACTGGAACGTCTCGGTCCCCACCTGGAAGGCCAGAAAGCGGCGAAACCTGGGGTGGATCGGGACGTGCCAGTAAGCATCCTTGAGATCCAGGGATGCTAACCAGTCTCCCTTCCTCAGAACTGTGCGGACCTGAGCAACCGAAACCATCCTGAAATGTAAAGTTTTCACGAATTTGTTTAGCTTGCTCAGGTCCATCACCAATCTCGTTTTTCCCTGATCCTTTTTGGGGACCGTGAATAAACGAGAAAGAAAGACCCTTCCCGTCGCCCGCTCCACTACCCCTTTTTCCCGCATTTCCCGCACATGCGGGACGACCGAAAGTGACACTTTGGTTGAGGCAGGAGGTAGACGTAGTGGCTGTAACGGGAGAAGACAGGTGTCAGTGAGAGTACCGTTAATCCTAATCCCCCGGGGCCCGAGGGACCCGGGGTGGTTGGGGGGAGAATGACAGGAGAGGCAGAGATTTTGACCGCAAGGGAAAATCTGATTTTGACCTAACGGTAGCCCAAGGACGGGATTAGGCATAATTCATATGTCAGACAGTAAGGATGACAGTTACTCACCGGAACAGTAATCCAGGGCCATGACAGGCCCTGGCGAATTATCCTTGCTGCCCAGCCGTGGGTGGGCCAGGCTGCTGACCACCCTGTGAGGCAGCCCAGAGTGGGACCCTCAAGTGGCGCGGTCCTTCTGGGAGGGGTGGTTGAAGGACTTGGGCTTCGCGAAGGGCTTGGCGACCTGTCCCCTTCCTCGAAAAGGCTGCTGGCCCCTCTGGGAGGGCCTGTTGTGTGCTCTCGGGGGAGTGGGATAGGAGGGCCTCGGTAGCCTGGAGGGCTGGGAGGGCCTCCGGGGCTGGTAGGCTGGTCTGGCTGGCTGTGGGGCACGTGGCCTACGGACAAACAGAACGATTAGGACCCAAAATAGACCCGAAAAATCCTTTCAATTCACCCCGTGACAACTCGGGTAAGACGAACACGAGAGGTACTTACTTGGAGGTGGAAGGTTTTGGTAAATTAATTACCGTTGGGAGGGAGGCGAAGATCGTGTCTGTCGCCGGTTGGTCAAAGAGGGCGGGGGACAAGGGGACAGCTCGTACCACTCCCCTCTGTGCCATTTCTGGCGCAGATTTAGCTGCCGCTTGGCGGGCTGCCAGTCTCGCCTCGGCGAACGCCTTCGCCTCCTCCCGCATGAAGTGGGTAGCCATTGCCGCCACGCCCTCCATCACGGTGGCCATGGAAGAGAGGGTGTCACTGTAAGGGGTAAACAAAGAAAGAACCGAGCGAACCCGGGGATAAGTACCCGGGAGTAACAGGGAGACCCTTCACCCAGCATCCCTACAAACATGATACACGAGAAAGGTACTCACGCTAGCTGTACACCCGACATCTCGTGGTAGGAGTTTGTTAGGGCGTTGAGGCAGTCCCTAATCAAAGAGGCGGCTGCTCCCGTGGAGATGGTGTGGGCCAGCTCCAGACGGGTAGCAGACTCCGCCTGCCTCAATTTACCATCGGGCTCCTTCAGCTGATAGGGGACCGGGGGCTCCTTCTCCGTCTTCCACAGGCACTCCCTCAAGCCCGGGGGAGCCCGGGAATGAGGGAGGATGACGGGGAAAGACGGAGGAGGGGGCTTCCTGGGCGCGTTGTTCCTCTGGTGGTCCAGGGACTTAAGGAGAAGGGCTGGAATATCCAGGTCCCCTTCACCCTTATCCCCCGGGAAGTACGCGTCCGGGGAAAGGAGGAGAGCCGTGTTACCGTGTGAGCGGTCAATCCTCCAAGCCCCGGACAAGTGTAGCTGGCTGTACTCCACCAGGAAACCCATCGCGTCCAGGGTAGCCGCAGAGGACACCCTAGCTGAAGTGGGTAAGGGCGCTGAGATAGGACGGACCTTGTAGAAGGGAATAGCCTCGCCCTTCTCATCCGCCCCCCACTTCACCACGACGTCATCCCTCCGTATCCACACGTCTGGTTGAGCTGTGTCCGGAGACCAGGCCACCAGTCTGCCCTCCTCCGAAGAGTGGGTCCAAGCAGGAGGAAGGAGAGACCAAGAGTAGGGAAGGTATCCGTCTCCTGAAGGAGGGGGTGACGGGGACGGGGGTGCGGAGGTAACCAACTCCTCAGCTACGTCCCCCGACGGAGACTCGAGCCCTGGGGAAACGGGAGGCACGAAAAGGACTCCCACATCCCCGGGAGGACTCGAGCCCTCGACGGGAGCAGCAGCGGGAGGCGGGGGAACAGGAGCGGGTTCCGTAGCGACAGCCTGAGGTTGCGCGACGGAAGCCCCAGGAAAAGCGTGAGGAATAAGGGTGTGGAAGATTTTAACTATCTTCCTCGACGAGGGGCTGTCCCCCCCCCGCTTACCCCTGCGGGAATTGCGGGCGGGCGAAGGAGAGCTCCCCGACGACGAAGAAGAGGAAGAGGACGACGAAGACGAGGAGGAAGGAGAACGGCGACGAGCACGGGACTTCCTGGAGTGGCGGGACCTTTTAGCCGAACGCTTGCGTCCTCTAGAGAGGCCTGAGGAGCCAGCTCTAGCAGGAGGCGAAGCTGGGGGTTCCCTGCTGGGCCCTTGTACCGGTGAGGCAGTCGGGGGAACCAGCGCGACAGACTCGCTCGCTTCCCGGGGGGATAAGCCCCGAGAAGGAGTCGTAGTACCGTCTAGGGAAGCAGGCTCAATCTCTCGGGCCTCAGGAGGTTCTAGCCCCTGAGACTCCGAGAGACAGGAAGAAGGGTAACGGGTCCTGAATAAACCCAGGTCCGCTCCCAAAATCGGGTCCACCCACGCCAAAGAAGAACCGTCTCGTTTGTGGGCCATTCTCCTAGCCCTCGTCCACGCCATACGAAGAGAAGCAAGGGCAGGGAGTTTGGAGCGGGCAGAAGGGGAGGTAACCCGACACAACTCAGCCCAGGGGCGGCACACACCACACGCCAAAGGGTCGTAACCCAAGGGAGTGAAGCAGGGTGCGTGAGGAGAACAGTGCAGGTGTCCGTCAGGCGAGACCCGCACGGTACATCCTGAGGCAGCACAAAGGGCACGAGTAGGCTGGGGGAGAAAAGAATACACAAACATGGGTTAACACGTGCAAACACTGGAACACAAACCCATCCTCCCCGAAGGAAAGAAGCGCGGGACACGCCCGCTGAACCTGGGGACCAGAACACAATCCCCCACACTCGCGCAGCCGCCCAGGGAAAAAAACCCCGTAAAACCAAAATCGTCCGCCACATGGAGCGGGTAAAAAAGGAGGCCCCCCCGGACCGAAGAACCAGAAGGAGGGGTAGGAGGGGACCCGATAGCCTGAGAAGAAACACTCCAGGCTGAAATAGGAAAAAACCCCAAAATAAAATAAAAAACCCCCGCTCGGGAGAGGAAGGGAGAACCAGGGCACAATTCTCCCTCCCCCTTACCGAGAGGGGACACATAATAATCGGGGGAGGTAAGAGGAAGGTCTGCAAAGACCCCATGTGGTCACCACGTGGAGTGGGGAAGTCCCACGTGGAACCCACTAATCTCGCTAAAAACCCCAGAAAACCCCGATAAAATACACATGAAGAATGTACTAGTGGCAGGAGGGACAGTGAAATAGGGGACAGACGGAGAAAAACTCCGAAAACAGGGGCTGAAAAGCCCCCTTCGCTTAAGGAAAGAACTAAGTCCTAACGAAGAAAAAAAAAAACCCCATAAACACATAAAAACCCTCCTAGAAAACACACAATATACATCTGCAAAGCAGGCCAGCCACTAGAACACAAAAGAAAAATTAGCAGGAACACGCGACACAATACCATAGCGTAGCAGCGAGGAGCGTAGATGTTGACAGGCGTGTGTTCCGCGACAGAGTGGACGAGCGGTATTCAGCGGAGGAGGGGCTTAATACCTCACCTCACCACCTCCAGGTGGCTCCACTATCAGTACAGCGCCAGATTTGAATTTTTATTTACTTCTGATGAACGTCACGGAATTGACCCTTCCAACCCAGATTATGCCTACACGGGGCCTGGGCTTGTGAAGGGGCATATTCTATAGCAACCAGCTGTACTGGTTTCACTATACCAATAATAAGGCAATTTGTTTCCTGGGATATTTGGAGGAATAAGTAACCTTTCAATTTGCCAAATAGAATCTCTCCTTAATTAAGGGGTTTGGCCAAATACCATGAGACAAAATAAAATACAGTGTTAGACTTTCCCTTTGTGGTGTAGGGCGAAGCTAAGGTGGGTAAGTGCCAGGTGGAAGGATGGATCTGGTGTGTGTGTGTGTGTGTGTATGTGTGTGTGTGGACCAGGTGTGTGTGTGTGTGTGTGTGTGTGTGTGTGTACCAGGTGTGTGTGTGTGTGTGTATGTGATCGTCTGTGAATGTGTGTGTCAGTGTGGACCAGGTGTGTGTGTATGTGTGTGTGTGTACGAGCTCTCCAAGTCAAGGGTCAGTTCCCCAGGGCACTGTGAAGGGTCCTCGTCATCATCCCCTCTGTTTACTCCGTCAAGTGGTTTTCGGGAAAGCATTTAAGGGGACGTTCTTTTGTTGGTAAATTGGAAGGCTACTGATTCCTCCTAACTATGTCATAAAACAGACGCCCTCAATAGTACCAAAATAGGGGATCTGTTTCGTGGCATAGTTTGGAGGAATCAGAGACCTTCCAAATTACCAACAATAGAATCGTCCCTTAAAGATAACCCAAGCAAGAGAGAAACTGCTGAATCTGTTTTTAATAAAAAATAAATTTAGTTTAATATGTGGGTTCAGAGTTTAGATAAGTAATATGTGCAAATACCGTATAGCCTGTGTATTATATATGTATAGATACCTTATAACCTGTGTATTTTATGTGTGTGTGTGTGTGTGTGTGTGTGTGTGTTCATCTGTTGGTCTAGGGTAATAAAAGTAATGTTAGTTTGATATGTGGGTTCAGAGTGTAAAAAGTAATATGTGCAAATACCGTATAGCCTGTGTATTATATATGTATAGATACCTTTTAACCTGTGTGTTTTGTGTGTGTGTGTGTGTGTGTACAGGGTCATCCGTTGGACTGGGGAGTACATTGCTGCCTCGTCAACCATTATGTACTACAGCAGGGAAGGGGAGAAAGAGGACCTCTTTATACCAGGACCCCTCAAAATACCCCTCACCCTCATGGTAAGTCAACCCCCCTCACCCCCTCATGATACCCCTCACCCTCACGGTAAGTCCTACACCCCCACCCACCCCCCACCCTGCCTGCCACGTCCGGCCTTGGCACACCTTCACACACACACACACACACACACACACACACACACACACACACACACACACACACACACACACACACACACACACACACACACACACACACACACACACACACACACACACAGAAAGTCCTTGTTTGTATCTGAGTTCTTTAGTGGGTGGTTCAGTCTGGTAAAAGAGTAAAAATCTAGACCAGTGTTTGTTTATTTCTACTTGAGACGGTGCTTCAGAAGGCCTCTCAAGGTAGAGTTTGGGGCAGGAGGGTATGTGAGAGTTTTGGGTCGGAGGGTATGTGAGAGTTTGGGGCAGGAGGGTATGTGAGAGTATTAAGCAGGAGAGAATGTGAGAGATTGGGGCAGGAGGGTAAGTGAGAGTTTGGGGCAGGAGGGTATGTGAGAGTTTGGGGGTTGGGGCATGGGGGTATGTGAGAGTTTAGGGGTTGGGGCATGGGGGTATGTGAGAGTTTAGGGGTTGGGGCATGGGGGTATGTGAGAGTTTAGGGGTTGGGGCATGGGGGTATGTGAGAGTTTAGGGTATGTGAGAGTATGTGGGAGTTTGGGGCAGGAGGGTATGTCAGAGTTTGGGCAGGAGTACATATTATGGGGCATAGGTAGGTAGGTCGGTCGATAGTGAGTGCAAGGTAAATGGGTGGTGTTGGGCCAGATAGAGATTATCATTTTGAGTTATTAAAATATGACACTGATGGAAAAGGAATAAAGAAGTTAAGATGAAAATTTACCGTCAGCTAGAAAGAATAGATAAATATGCATTATGATTAAGAAAAGACAATCAGAAGTAGTGATGAAAATTTACCGTCAACTAGAAAGATAAAATCTAAATATACATTAAGCTTAACTAGAAATAATGTGATGTAAAAAAAAATAACGCCGTGTCCTTCTCTTCCCTTCTACACCACACCAGCTGCTCTTCCAAACTGAGAACCCCGGACTGAGGTGGGAGTACACATTGGCCCACGAGAATGCCACCTACACCCCGACCTTCTCCTGGCACCACTCCGACTGGTCCGTCTGTACTGTCACATGTGGCGGCGGAAGACAGGTATGGAAATGAGACAACATGGTGGGGGTTAGCATTGACTCTTTTATACCCTTTATTAACGATACAGTGTTGGCAAATCTGTCTGGAGCAACTGGTGTTTCCTCTAGGCTATTCCCAGCAACAGGCCACTATTATTTTTGCTAATTTGGTTCTGTTTTATGGCATACTTGGAGGAGTCAAAGCGTTCTAATGTACCAAATGTATTCTTTCCCTTTAAACCTATATTCCTTGTCTAGTTGTGTTAAGTCACACTGTGGTTGGGTCGTCGTTGCATATTTTCCTACCTGCTGAGGATAAATGTGTGTGTGTGTTTGTGTGTGTATGTGTGTGTGTGTGTGTGTGTGTGTACTGTATATAGAGTGTTATGATTAGAAGCGTGTGTATGTGTATGTTTTCCGGATGTGGTTGTTGGTGTTATATTTGTTACTTTTATGTGTTTGTGTGTGTGGTTGTTGTTGTTGTAGTTGTTGTTGTTGTCACCATCTTACCTCTGAATCTTAAGTAGTCTGGATTCACCTCGCAACAGATACAACATATTATAAAACCTGTTGCACGCTACCACTGGCATTCTTGGCATTGAGTAAGTGTATCTCTAGATGTACTGAGATTATGCTGACTGATGAGAGTATCATTCAGACGATTAATGACCTCCCGTTTTGCAACCGAGATAAAGATGAACAGACAAGACAGTCATATCATTGTCGAGTGTTGCTTTACTTTCCTTACCAGCAAAACGTGAGCAAAGGCAGCTGGACTAATACAGATTATTCACAGTATTTAGAAGGGTGAAATGTACGGATGCTGAACAGGAAGACGAATTCGGCAGTGAAACAAAATAGGAATAGAGTACAGGCATAGAAGGAAAAAAGGTGCCAACAAAGTAATTTTATATTTAAAAGTAGTTATTCTGTGCTTTTAAGTTTTGTGAAGGTCTACACATATACATATAAAAGCACCTGATTATAGAGTGCAAAACTTACGTATTCTTAGCATATTAATAATTATAAGTCATTAATGTGGTTAATGTGTGAGACAAGGGAAGTGAGATTGAGAGAATGAGTGTGAGTGAGAAGAAGGGAATACATGAGTTGAGAAAGTGAAGGAAAGAAGAAGATGGGAGACGGAAAAGGTAAAAGAGGAGAGGAAAGAGTGAAAATATGAATAATTCAAAGTATGAGAGAGTGTAAGGAAAGGAGGATAGGATGAGAGACGGAAAAAGTAATAGAGGAGAAGAAGGAGTGAGAAAACAATAAGAGAAAGAAAGAAAGAGTGTAAGGAAATGAGACGGGAGAAATTTATAGAGTTGAGGAAGACGTAAAAAAAAAAAAAAAAACTGGAATGAGCAGAGAGTAGATACTTGAGCCCTTGATACTCGTTCCTGCAGGTGTCTAGGGTACAGTGTCTGGAGAAGGAGGCCGGGTTGGTGGAGGACAAGTACTGCCAGGAACAGGAACGACCCAATGACCTCTCCCGCGCCTGCAACACTCACGCCTGTCCTGCCTGGTGGTGGTCGGGCCCCTGGCAGCCGTGTTCCATCACCTGCGGCGTCCTGGGCATGATGCGTCGTACCGTCATCTGCGTCCGCTCCTTCGGTCCCTCAGAACAGATGGCCCTGCTTGACTCCGCCTGCGACAATAATGCCAAGCCCCATGAGACTGAGGCCTGTCCCAACCTTATGCCTTGTCCCCGCCTTCTGGACTGGAGTGTTGGATCGTGGAGTCAGGTCAGTCTCTCTATACTCTCGGACATTTTATTAGACTACCATAATTATATTGTTTGGAGATATTCTTAGATAAAACATTTTATCTTTTTGGGGATGTGCTGAGAGTAACATCCCAGTCAGTAGGGTTTTGCATACTTTATTTTATTTTAGGTGTTTCATTTACAAAAACTGTTCTAATTCAAAATATTTTGAGATAAACACCACATAAAGTGTACTTATTTATACTATCACCACAATTGGTAAATTATGAAATATACTTTTCCATGATGTTTCCTGATGTAACCATACCATGCCTGATACCCTTGTCCTGTCCTCGCCACCCATACCCCAAACAGTCATGTATGTTGGACCCTTGTGAATACGAGGAGCGGGAAGTGACGTGTGTTATGCCCGGAGGAGGCTGTGACCCTCTCACTAGACCTCCAGCCAGACGCCAGTGTGGTAACATTACCTGTGGTGTCTGGGAAGTCGACGAATGGTCCATGGTAAGTGCACGCCACTATCATTGTGGAATATGTTTACCTGGCTAACGTTTATTAGTAAATGGATCGGTAGATAACTAAATGGTTGACTTGTTTAATGATTAATAGACACACAGGCTGAGGCATTATTGCAGCATGATTTATATACATAACAGAAAATTAAGACACAAAAGATTATACAGTACTGTACATTCACTTAAGTCTTAGTTCAATCAATCAATCAACCTATCACTTAGTCCAATAACAAACCAATGATTTTCTATCTGCAAGTATCCCCTTACCCTTCCCACCCATTCAGTGCTCTGCCGAGTGTGGAGAAGGTGTACGGTTCAGGCGGGTGTCTTGTGTGGGCGGCTTGGCTTGTCTGGAGAGGAATGAACCCAAGAGTGTGCAGGAGTGTACTGGCCGTTGTCTGGAGAAAGAGCAGGAGGAGGAGGAGGAGACGCTCTTTGAGGAGGCCGAGGAAATCCTGAAGGGCCCCTCGTCTCCTACCACCGTCACTGCTACTACCGCTACTACTGCCTCGTCTACTAGTGGCACTACTATTCGTACTACGAAAACTACTATCAGCACTACGGAATCCAGTGATCCATTAACATCTGAATCTACTTCTGCGACATCGTCTACGTCTCCAGCTTCTACGTCTTCTAAAAATGTAAATTCCAGTGAAACTTTCCCGACCGGTACCATCCCCACCATGAGCACCACAACCGCTCCCTTGGTCACCTCATCAACATCCAGTACAACCTCTCTTTCCAACACCATTACAACCTCAGCTGGCCCGAGCCTCAACACTACCACAGCCACTCTCACACCAGATGTTGATACACGACTTGAAGATGATCTTAATGTAACATCTTTCACATCACCATTCTTACCCACCACCACAACCTCTACAACCATACTGACATCAAACACGTCATCAGCAACATCCACATCTACTACAACAACTCCGACCTCTATCACATCTTCAGGTACTACGGTTTCAGATTTGCCCTTCTCTAAAGCAGCATCCCCATCGTCTACCACGGAGGAGTTAGCTTCTGAGTATGCCACGGTACCGCCTTCAGAGAGCGAGAACTTGGAGGACACTACGAGCGTTCTTGTGGACTCCAATACGACAATGTCTTCACCAACATGGACTGAACCTTACACCAGTAACACAGAGGAACCTGACACCAGCACAGACACTTTGGTTTCCACCTTGCTGCCCACTGACCAATACCAAGTTACTACCACACCAGAGGAAAGCAATGATTATGGCTCTTCAGATGAGGAGAATGTGCTCACGGCCACCACTACAACTCCTGAGGAGGCGAGAGGAACTGAGACTGAGACTGAATCTGACATTGGCCACACAACGGTAACCACAGTAGATGAAACTGACAATACAGTCAACGTCGATGAAAAATATGTAGGTAATTCTGCTGAGACTGTGTCAGATAGTATCACAACATCAATAGAAAAGTCAGAAGATAGACAAAAGAATTTCACAGATATATCTCAAGGCCAGGAGGCGGCGAATGAGATTGATGTAGACTCCAGACAAGAAAAACCCCAGAAGAAAAACGAGAAGCTTTCACTACCTGCAGAGGAACCAAATAAGGAATCCGATTTCACATCTAGTGTGCAGAATAACCAAGGGATATCTACATCACCCGACCCCACCAAAAAGGACCAAGTCAACACAAACAATGATGACAGTTCACCAGAGTCAAAAGCTGATGATAATATTCTTACAGATAATGACCTGTTTAAATCAACGAAAAAGTATCCTACCCTTGAAAATCCTAAGAACGAAGAAACCAACGAAATTGAATCAACTTGGCTGGAAGATGTTGAGACAGAAATTGACAAAAGTGAAGAAATCCCAGATGATACAAACAGAATATTCCCCGACCTGGAGGAGGTAGAAGAGACGCGACCTGAGGGAATAATGGTGGACAAAGTCGACATTGATGGGTATGAGGTAATAGAGGTGGTAGAACTTCCGCCCAAAGGGAAAGGTAAAAAGAAGAGGAAGAAGGTACTGTTACACACAGGAGCGGAGGCAGTAGATGTCCTACACAAACTGGCAGAGGAACAGGAGGAGAAGTTGGCCTCGAACCTTGGCCCCACCTCTGAGTACACCCCGGACTACCAGTGGAACCTCACCCAGTGGTCGGAGGTAAGTGTATTATTGTACCTTCCAATTTACCATAAAAAAATTCTCCCTTTTAATTAACACTATTTATCTGTCAATTTAACTTACATCAACTTCGCCCAGAGTATTTAAGGACCCTGTGATCGTGTATGAGACTTGGTGGCTTCTGATTCCTCCTGACTGTGCCACGAAACAAGCTTCTTTAGTATAGGGGGTGTTTCGTGGCAATGTTTGAAGGATTCACTAACCTCCAATTTTCTTACTACATCCCTTTAGAGAATTTAATTATTATGTATGTCCGAGGAAACGATTTTGTTCTCCATGACATAAAGTTGAATTTGTTAGTTGTATCGTAGGAGTGACTGTGTGTATTTTTGTGGGCACAGTGCAGCGTGGAGTGTGGTGGTGGTGAGCAGGAGAGGAGTGTACAGTGCCTGGAACAGACCACTGGAGTCCCTGTCCTCCCAGACCGATGCTCTCACCCTAGACCACACACTATACAGGAATGCAACGTGGTCAGTATTTAATTATCATATTTCTATCATATTTCTATTCGTATTTCTCACCTTATACCACACACCCCACAGGAATGCAACACGATCAGTTTTTTAATATCATCTTCCTATTCCTATTTTTATTTTTATTTCTCACCTTATACCACACACCCTACAGAAATGCAACACGACCTGTTCTTAATATTATCATCTTTCTGTTCATATTCTTTAGTTTCCTTGTGCCACACTGTCCTTCTATCCTTGGCTTCTTCCTCAGTGCCACACTATTATGGTCTAGGCATATCCAAACCAATTTCTACCTCCGCCAACGATTCTGGAGAGGTAATGTTTTAGCTTCCATTTGTCTTTCTATTACAGTGGCTGTCTGTATGTATGTATGCAGTCCATCAGTTTACTCCTTGGAAAATTATCTTGAATGTAGTGAATACCCCAGTTACCATTAATAAAGGGGGTATTGTAGTGTTGGTGGTAAATCTAGAAGAACTGATTCCTCTAAACTATTCCAAGCAACAGACAACCATTATTATTGTTCATCTGGTCCTGTTTCCTGACATACACTGGAGTAATGAAGGCGCTCCAATGTACCAAGAGTATATATATTACCTCCTTCATTTCATGTACATTTAGCAAGTGGGAAAGTTCCTGCTTTTGACATCTGACTTCAGGGAAAGAGCTAATGATGCGGGATGCTTATATACCTTTCCAGGAGGAGTGTGGGGAGTGGGAAACCAGGGAGTGGGGTGAATGTTCAGCAGAATGTGACGTAGGGGAGAGGGTGAGGATGGTGGTGTGTCCATCGGGTCGCCTGTGTCCTTCCACCACCAGACCCCCTGAGGTGGAGCCATGTAACCTTAGCCCTTGTGTACAGTGGGTTGAGGGACCATGGAGTCTCTGTACCAGGTGAGAATATATATATATATGCCCATTACTATAATCACCATCATCTCCACCACCACCACCACCACCACCACCACATTCTCCTACACCAACCTCATCATAGTTTCTACCATGTCCCCCACCCATGCCCCCACCACAACAACCAATTTACTACTCTGAGTGATCAGTTTCATCAATACAATATCCAACACCTTTAATCCTCAGTCAATCCTCACGTACTCCTCTTTGACCAGGACGTGCGGGGTCGGGTACCAGATCCGGCACGTAAAGTGTGTAGACATACGTACTGAGGAGCCTGCCCATACGTGCCCCAAGGATACCAAACCTCAGCACAAGATGGCGTGTCACAACCAACGCTGTTCTAAGCACAGGAGAGGCGAGGGCAGAAGAGGTGAAGTCATTTACTGTTTTCCTCTCTTTATGTAACTTCCAGTAGCTCTTAAAATTGCATGAAAAATACTGGGGACCATTTCCATCTCCTGAATTAAATTTTTGTGTGTGCTATCACTTACGAATCATTTGTGTATTCCTCTCTTTGGTGACACAATGCCTTGGTCGTTTTGCCACTCATCATGCGTGCTTTCATATTTTCCAATCAGTAATTGTTTATATCCAGGGAATTTTAGCATTATCAGTCCATGAGAGGGTTTAAATGACACACATGTAAGTGGACGTGCACGAGAGAGACAGCAGCACCTCCACACTTTGTTTACCTTTACATTTTGTTCCTCCTCCCCAGGCCAACAGAGAAGGTGCAAGGACAGGCTGGACACGAAACTCTGCCGGCGACTGAAACATATGTGCAGTACCAAGTTCTTCAGGGTCAAATGCTGCAGGACCTGTCTCAGAAGGGGAGGGTGAGGGGTCCCAGCAACCACCATCAAGCACCTGCCTTCCCTCCTTCAACCCATATCCTACACCTGATCTACGTATATACCTCACTATCCATGTGTTGGTTATTATGTATCATCACAATAATACACACACACACACACACACACACACACACAGAAGGAGGGGGGAGGGGGCTGGGGGAGTCGAGAGCCACCCCGCAGTGACAGCAAGATATTCCCCAGCGCCCAGTGTCATTCAAGTGCCGCTTGTCTGCCACAGTGTTTGTCCTGTGGAGCGCAAACAGGTGCTGGAACCACAAAACATTTGTTCATGTGTTACACAGATAAAAAGATCTGCCAGAGCTGCACTCTGTTCTTGAAAAAGGCAAAAGTAAACACGTAAAAATATATGTTTGTCATGTTGCAGTTGTGACGTCAGAGTGGATTGCACGGGTACACCACACACTTCCAATTTCTTATAATACTCCGAGGGATCATTATTTCCTCATTTTTTAGATGTATTACTTGCCAGGTACGCTTCAGGTTTTATGGCTTTCTCTGACTGGACGGACTATGACTAGGCAGTGATGAATCAAGTGAAACAGGTCGCCAACAACTGAGGTCTTGTTGAAGTAATGATAACCCGGTAAACAAAACTCATCCCCTTCAGGCGTTTTATTGTACACATCATGTGCGACCAATATTTTTTCTAGGATGCTTCAGCAGGGCGTGCAGTGTATGCCTCCCAAGATAGAGGTATATTATATAGTGCCTTGTGCAGGTATTTAAATAATTCCTCCTTGATATCAGACTGGAGATAATAGTCAACGAATTAAACTCGTACTACTGACACATGACGTTTACATCATTATTTTGTAAGAGTATATATAGTTCTAGTGGGTGGAATATTGAACCGTAGGCAAGAACATTCCTAGTGTTGACGAGGGTGTGGTTCCGGCACGATGGCTCGGTTGTTTGTCTATGGAGTCATCGTACCTGTACCACGCTATCGTATGCACAGTGAATGTTTTTGAATATGGCCCATTATTATGACAAAACACCAATGTTGCTTTGTTACTTACTGTATGACGCGAGAATGGTCCATTATGGAACTATAGGAATAATGAACATTTTACTCAGTGACTCAAAAGCAATCATATTAATTTTATCAAGATGAGAGACATGATTACTGTTTGCTGCATGTACACTTTGTTAATCATACCGTGTGTGTGTGTGTGTGTGTGTGTGTGTGTTTAGAGAGATAAAAAATTAGTGTATAGCTTCGACATCTTTTGTAATTTTCGGGATTATATAGTCACATTATGGAGATAAATCTAGCTAGAACAAATTAGATGATTCTCCATTTGTAGTGGAGAGAGAGAGAGAGAGAGAGAGAGAGAGAGAGAGAGAGAGAGAGAGAGAGAGAGAGAGAGAGTGCAAAGGAAAATGAGGTTGTAGTAACGAAAGAAGGTGCTACTACATGTAAAAGATTATATTTGTTATACCCTAAGACGACGGGAGCTGTCTTCAATATTACAATCTCCGACATCACATCTAACGTTTGACAAAGTAGTATACAATTCACGGAGGAGAAAAGTCAAGTCAGGGTTCTTAGAAGTGGAAGAGGTGACTGGAAAAGATTATGAAGTTGATTAAGGGGCGATTCTTTTGTTGGTGGATTGGAAGGTCTCTGATTCCTCCAAACTATGCCACGAAACAAATCCCCTAGGAGTACCAATGAGGGCGTCTGTTTTCTGGTATAGTTTGGAGGAATCTGTAACCTTCCATTTCACCAAAAAGAGAGTTTCCCCTTAATTAAACTCGAGGGAAGAAATGACAAGGAAGGGTAGTGGTGGGGGTGGAGTAGAAAGAAGAGGAGTGTATGGTGGAGTAAGGAGAGGAGGGAGATGTATGGTGGAGTAGGGAAAGGAGGGGGATGTATAGTGGAATAGGGAGAGGAAGTGGATGTATGGTGTAGTAGCGGGAGAGGAGGGAGATGTATGGTGGAGTAGGAAGAAAAGGGATGTATGGTGGAGTAGGGAAAGGAGGGGGATGTATGGTGAAGTAAGGAGAGATATCAGAGTCTCAAGGTTATGTAAGTAAAGAGTGTATATTTTTTAAAGTGCTCCTTTTCAATTTGTATGTTTCTGCCACAGTAGATGTAGTTTCAAAGTTGTTTGACTTACTATGTACCACTTTCATTTCCAAGTGTTCATTTGATATTAAGGTGCATGCAAAGGTAAGGAAAGGAAAGCGGTCCTGATTCACACTGCCTTGAGTTCAGCATAATATTATTTGCTTGTTTCCTCAAGCTGACGGTCAATATTCCAACCTGATATCAATAGGTTTCTCGGCCTTTGATTAAGTAGCAAAAATTGTTGTTGTTGAAGTTCCTCAAGCTGTCTGACCGAGCAGCCCCGAGTAGCAAGAGTTGCTACTATCACGATTAGTTTTGACAATATCGCCTGTGGAACTTTATCGTCAGCGAGAGAAAATTACATTGAAACAAGCCTTCTAAAGAGGTCCCAGGCTGGGCCTTATAATATACTGAATTCCCACCCTTTTATATTTTTTAAGTTTCGATGATGTGAGCTTAACCACATACTGTACAAAATAGAAAACGTTTGCTGATGAGGCCTGGCGATTGGAAGTTACCGTGATTAATTAGACATTGTTTGTTGCCTTCAGTGTTCCAGAATGTGAGGAGGAGACAGAGAACAGTCAGAAACCAGAGTTGTCTCTTGCCTGTAGAGGTCCCTCCAATAGTTTCATTTGTGGTGGTATATAACGTAATATATTTTCACCTACCAAACAAGGCTCATGGGATCTGGAGACGGGATTATGATCAGTCAGAAGCCATGCAAAATAAGTATATGTAAGTATGTATAAGTATGTTTCGATTTAATAGACTGGTGAAGAATAAAATTAGCTCCAACAAGTATGAGGCGACATGATGAGCGTTGTAATTGGTTCACTGGCATGTCTGATAATTCCAAACTTCAACAACACCTGCTGAATATCATTATGGTTCGTGACTGTTCCTTACTGTATCCAAAAATGAGTGATGAAAAACAGACAAGAACAAAAAAAATAATGCACCACCAGTCAGCCGGCTATTGCTCCGATCGACTTCTTCCAAGAGTTTTGTTTGTATGCATTAAGGAAAGAAAAAAATATGAAATAAAGAAAAGGGATATATTTTTCTGGTGACTGAAGAAGTGCCTTGTAGGATAATCTTGCCATCTCCACTAGGTCTTGTAGTGAGTGAGTGGCGTGTTTTGTTGTGTTATCTGCTGGACCTCAACACATAATTATAGAATCAACTGTATGTATAATTATGAGCTTTTATGATTATTTTGTTTTCATGAGCATTGTTATTTTTACGATATTTATATTATTATTATTATTATTATTATTATTGTTATTATTATTATTGTTATTATTATTATTATTATTGGAATTGTAATGTTATTGTCATCATTATTTTCATCGTTTTTACTTTTATTACACTGGAGGTTAATGAGGCTATAATATAAATAACCACAGAGATCAATTTGGTCAGTCGCAAACCAATTACCAGGAGGAAGGTGAAGTAAATATACAGACTTTGAAGAGAAGATCATTATTTTCTCTGACAACACATATATCATCTTGCGTCCATCAAATTATACTGTACACACTCGACTTCATTTTTAATTAAAGACAATAGACGCCGTGATAAACCTTCCTATATAATATTATGACACCAGGTAACAGGAACTGATCGAGACCAATTAGAGGCTAATATATAAGAAGGAGAGTACAATTATTAACTGTGGGGAATTAAGGTGAGGGTTATAACTGTTTCATAGCCCAATTACTGTATCAGAATTATTGTACAAAGCTGCAACCTAATACGTAGTGCTATAGTGTATGTATTATTTTTAGGCTAGTTTTTTTTTAGACGTGGATATTTGCTCATACAGCACATCATAAATATGGATTGATGACCGCAGAGGCTTTCTGTATATAATTCATAATTAAGTAGACGACAATAAACACGGAGTGCCTTCGTATCTCAATAAACTTTTCAATAATACCTATATACACTGTTAATTAAAGTCATCATATATTTTGTTATGTTCCCCCGATTGGTATATTTTTCCTCTTCATATGGAATTTACGTCATTTAATCATAAAGACCACGAAAACACTATACCATTACGGAATTCGGGATAGGCCTAGGCTACACAAGTACATTCACAACCCCCCTCTTTTGGTGCCCCTTCGGACACTTCACCTTCCCCTCCTTCCCAATTATTTCATCGTATGGATACCCAGACCATTTTCAGTCTCAAAGAATAATTATATCTACTGTACTATCTGTGCCGAAAATTGGGCAGTTGTGGATTGGTGAAGGCTCCAACCAACTCTGTAGGTGCAACTTGCTGGTCCATCTCTCTTTCCCTTTCTCTCCTCCTCGTCATACCGTATCTACAGGGTCTTCCAGGCCCAGGGCGGTCGTCTTACATCCTCTATCAACTCTGCAGTATTTCCCTGTCCAGTCTTGCAGAAAATAAAGTGGTCATCACAAACTATTCTACCCCTCTACAACTAGTTCGGTGATATCCACTCTCTCAGCAACGTCCAGTCAGGGATAGAATGGTATTCTAGTTTTTCAAGTTTTTAATTTTATCTTTGGTTACAGATTGACCAACCGAAAGAAGTGTCTCCTAAAAGATCCTCGTTTTCTTCGATAAATATATCTACGACTCACGACTGCATCGAGCCAGGAAGACTGATGAAAACTAAACTTATATTCAGTTGCCCGTTTACATAGCCTACAGCTACGCAACTGTTAATCAGAAGCTTCTCCCTTCCAGATAAAGAACCTTAGATAGACTCTTGCACATTGCAGTCTCTATCCTTGCACGAGGCAACATCTACTGGTGCAAAAATGAAGGCACGTATGGGTCATTACAATCAAAACAAACTATTTAAAAATGAAATGTGGATGGTAATACCATAGAGAGCTATTAAATAATGTTTTCTGTGTTGAGCAAACGTAAGAAAACGAATTATTTTGATGAGGACGTACCCATGTCCTGTACCCTACATAACTAAAGAGCCAGCACATGTAAGCCTTTTATTTTATTTGCTACACCTTACCAATGGTCGTCACAGAGGGTTTTTTTTCAATAATTTGTGCTGTTACAGGGAGTTTACATGGCTAAATGTTGTCTTTAAATACGCAGAACTACAGAAAGTCGTCGATTGTGAACAGTATACGTAGCCTGTACAGACTGTACACTACATGGATGTCTAGGCATCTTGAACGAAATTGGACATGATTTTGGCCCTTTGTCACTCTTATTTTTTTCACCGGGGGGTGATGACCACAGAGCTATAGCTCTGTGGTGATGACATTAAGCGGTCTGGCTTCCAGCCTGTAGTCCCCATCTCCCTTATTATAGAAAATAAAAACATTGATGAATTGGGTTCCCTGTATACTATTCTTGCTATCGTAAAGAACTCCTAGCTGCTATAAACTGTATCCAGCAGTATTTCACACTCCTATTCTATTTACATGCTATATATAATATTGTTTTTAACAAATAAATGGATATAGTGAATTTTTGCACATGCATTTGAACTAATATAATCTATGCTGTAATTTCTTTCATACATGCATGAAGAATATAAAAGCAAATTCATTGTACGTGTAATTAAAGATGGAAAAATTTCGTGAAAAAGTCAGAGCTAACCAATATTTTGTTTTACTATCTTTTAGGTGCAAATGGTGGTTAGTTACAATATAATTATTTGATTAATTGATATGTAGGATATTAATTGACAGCAGCAGGGATATTTGATTGAATGAATGTTGGGATTTCTTGGGAATTTGAGGGGGCGAGTGTTATTGGAGTTAAAATTTTCGGTATTATTACAGAAGTACCAGCTGTGTTCTTGGTTAGGGCCGCGCAGTGTTACCACATCCGGCCAGGTCCCGGGAATTTGCCCCGGTCACTTTATGATAGTTTACACCGGTTATATCCCGGTAGTTTGCCCAGGTTAGGTCCCGGTTGTCTGCTGTGGTCTAGGTTAGGTTAGGTCAGGTTAGGTCAGACTAATTTCCAAATTGTTTGTAAAACGGGGCATATCTCGTAAACGGGGCCCCATCTCCGAGAAAAATACCATAGATGAAAAGTGTCTTAGAATGATCCAAAATAGTGGGTAATGATACTAAAATATACAATATAGTGAACCCAGTACTTCTATAAATTTACCAGTCAGTGCTGCCAGATTGGGGAAACTTTCCCTAGTTTTGGAAAAAATTATAATGTTGATGGAGGAATGGAGAATTTTAGGAAACTGACAAGTGACAAGGGAGTGGACGTGTGAGATTCTGTATCAGACTAAACTCAGTTATAGTGAGTTATTATTGTCTGTTATAAGTCACTACAGACATTTACCTTGACTGTCACTGTCCGTGTGGCTGAGATGAGGTCGGTGACAGCAAGGAGTGAACAGCAGATTGACTTCAGCAAGGTCTTTTATATAGAGACCTTGGACAGTATTCATTGCTGTAACAAACTTATATCCACACCACAACATCCCTCATTGCTGTGGCCACTGAACAGAGGGCATGATAATTACTTAAATTTTTTTATCCTTGAATTAATCAGTTATTATCTAATAAATTATATGTACGTGTAGTCTACCTATCCATATAATTGTTAAGGCCATATATGTCAAGGGTATCGGAATATTATATTAAACAGATAACATAAAGGCAAATCCAAATATCTATGTCGTATCTATATGACTATATCAATTCCACTCGAATACAAATATTAGTACATACGTAGTAGACGGATTAAATTATATTTCTAGCAAGATCCAGGGAGCTTCATAGTCCAGCCTATATATAACGCTCGATATATTTCCATTTAGTTCGTATGTATTCATAGAGGCTAATATTATACCTTTATGTCTTTTGGTTGCTGTTGGTCTAAAATAAATTCACGTTGGAGAAGTTTTAATTTAGTGAGTGACGTAAGATCCAAGTAGCGGGGTTAATTCCTTGCTGGCGATGAGTCATCCAGCCGAAGGCAACCTGTCGGGTACACCCACCCCTCCGGTCACACCTTACTTGGAATCTAATCCTCCACGCTTCACCCTAATATATTCAACAACCTTATACACATGGCGGGAAATGGCTCCGATTGAAGAGGCTTACACCATTTTCATATGTTAACGGGGGTTTCTTTTCTAGTTTTGTTAATCACAACATGGATGTAATTTATTTGAGGTACATATGGAGACTAATATAAAAGCAACTCCATTACAACACAAGGATTTAAGGATACGTGTGTAGTATTATGATGTTCTTATGTTTTCACCGTACTAGGGGTGATGTTGCCAGGTATGGGGAATTTTCCCAAGAAATTAAGAATTAGAGGTACCAATGAGGAAATTATATAAAGATTGTTTAAGAGTAAGGCCAGGATTAATAGAAAACCCTGGTGTGATCCGGGCCTTAATGGGGAAATTTCTGCCAGACGAAATATCAAGAGTAAGGAAATTTTTGAGGTTAAAAGGGATATTCTGATGTTGAAGCTGAAGTAACAAGGAAACTCTGATGTTGCAAATGTTGAGGTAAAAAGAGAAATTCTGATGTTGAAGTGGAGGTAAAAAGGGAAATTCTGCAGGCTGATGTTGAAGTTGAGGTAAAAAGGGAAATTCTGATGTCCTTATTAGTCCTTACTAAGGACTCCTTAGTAGAATCTCGTCGCGATGGACACAGCTAACATGGACGTCCGCTGGTCCCAGGCAGCTCCTCCCCTCTCATGTTGTCTTGTGGACCACTGACTGGAGGGAATTGGTACTGGTGCTGGTGTATCCTGGTTTGGAGGTTGATCAGGAACTGCTGCCAACCACTTAGGCTATCTAATTTGTTCTTGAAGCTGTCCGGTGTAATGCCTGTTATGTTTCTTATATCTCGTGGGACCTAGTTGAAGAGGCGTGTCACCGTGAAAGTGAAGCTATGGTGAATTAATGTCTGCACCCTTTGGGATGCACCACCTGCCCTCCTCACGAAGCACAGCCGGCCTCTTCTGGGATGGTTGTTGACCTGCAGGCCCGGGTTCGGCACCAGAAGCTCCAAAATTTTCCAAATAGGCCTATAAATTATGGAGTACCTCTCACGGCGTCACTGGAGGGAATAGCCTAGAGTCCCAAATGCTCCAGTCGTTCCCAGTAATTGAAGAGGTGTAGTCTATCTATTTTGCTGGTGAAAATATTTTGTCCCCCTCTTTGTGAGGAGACCAAAGTTGGCAGCTACTCTAATCTTGGAAGCACCAGAGATTTCCAGAGAGAGAACATGCAGTCCTTCTCCCGTGTTTGGAAGGTTCTCATCAGAATCCAACCAGTTATAGTTTCCGGGCAGTTTTGGTTATTTTATTGATGTGATGGGAGAAGGTCAAGTCAGTGCTCATGTGAACTCCCAGGTCTTTCACATGGTCTGTGGCCATTATGAGTTGGTTTTGGCATTTGTATTCTGTGGTTTGCTTTATGTCTTGTGAAGGGCCATACCTAAGCAACTCAAACTCGTCGCCATTGAGCGACATGTTATTTTCTTCTGCCCAACCAAACACCCTATTTAGGTCCTCTTGTAATAGCTCAACCTCCTCTTCTGCTTTTATTTTCCTGGAGATTCTGGTATCATCGGCAAAGGATGTGGCACGAGAGTGCTGTAGATCCTTGTCGATGTACTCTATCATTACCAGGAACAGTATTGGGCCCAGTACCGAGCCTTGAGGGACACCGCTGATAACCCGGCTCTGTTCAGACAGGCTTCCGTGCACAGTTACTTGCTGGGTCCAATCAGAGAGAAAACTATGAAGTTGAGGTAAAAAGGGGAAATTCTGATGTTGAAGTTGAGGTAATAAGGGGAAATTCTGATGTTATGGAAGCTGGGGAAATTTCGTGAATGAGACCTGGCAACCCTGACCTGAAGACTTGTGGGGTTGTTGTGTGAACGTTGAAGGTGCAGCAGCAGTCGTGGCGTTTATAATTTGGAGTGTTCATCGATGGCAGTATTATTTGTGTTGTTGTAATGTAAGTGGTGTGGAGGTGAGGAATTCCCTACAGGTGTACAGTCAACGTGGTACCCCATAGACATGTCCCTGGCACCACCCTGGACCCTAACCACCCCTGGGATAATTAGGGACACCAATATATACGTCAATATTGATGCACTTTTTAGTTAGGGATCTTGGTTGGGTTGCACTTGGGGGGGGCAGACTGCGTGGCTCCCTTCTTAATTTCGTCGTTGTCTTTATTTTACTTACATGTTGTTCGTTCTATAGGATGGTGTTAAATGTAGTAATGTGGGGCAGTACTTTAAAGGTTTGGACGCCCCTTAGGACCCGAGCCATTGCCTATTCCTCTCTTCCATTGACCCTCCTTGGCTTCATTTTCCTTAGTGTGTTGCTGACCATACTCTGTTGTCACCTATTATGTGGTATAGTATAAGCAGGTCTTTCTTTCCCTGCCTACGTGTGTGTGTGTGTTTGTAACAAGGACAGGTGAAGACTTGGTGACAGTATCAAGTAAGTACCACTTTCTAAAATTTCTAAGTTATACAATAATGCCTGTTGTTGTTATGGGTGTGTATTGCACTGTTTGAAATGAATCTGTGTACAGTAAACCTTCTTTGTATATTACACACCTATAAACCCAGTGGATATTGAGTATTTACTGTTCATGGATTAATTAATGAAAAACAGTATGATACACACTCATAACAATTGAAAAGGGAACAGGCTTCTATATACCATTGGCTGCTATGTCCCAGTGGCTGATATGTGCCACTGGTAGCTGCTATGCACCGCGGTTGCTATGTACCATCAGCGGCTGCTATGTACCATAAACCAAATAGGGTATGCCAGGTTTTTCAACACATTGTATATAATAAAAAAAGGTATTTATTGAAAGAATTACCGTTTTGCAGCAGTGTTGCCAGATCCGGCTGGGTCCCAGTATTTTGCCCCAGTCATTTATTGTACTTTATCACGATTATTTCCCGGTAGTTTGCCCAGGTTAGGTCCCGGTAGTCTGATGCGGTCTAGGTTAGGTTAGGTAAGGTCAGGCTAATTTCAAAATGCCCCATTTGAATATGCCCTATCTTGGAAATGGGGCATTTGCGGAAGAAATGCCATAGAAGAAAATAGTCGTAGAATGGTCTAAATTAGTGGGTTATGAAGGTAGAAAAACCGTATGCAATAACGGTAATTCTTTCAATATTTACCTAAAAAAAAATAGTTTTTACGATACAACTTACCCTTAAAGTGTGGTGAAGGAATTTTGAAACACCCTGTATAGGCCTGCTATGTGTACAGTACCATAAGCCTGCTCATTTCATTACGGTACTTCGAAACTCCAGTGGACCTGCTCATTCATTACTTCGAAACTCCAGTGGACCTGCTCATTCATTACTTCAAAACTCAAGTGGACCTGCTTATCAGTTACTTCACAGCTCCAGTGGAGTGTGGACCTGCTTATTCAGTTATCCTTCTGGTACAACCATGGCATGTGCTGTTTTCCTTTGTTCAGGATGTGGGTTGAAAGTATGCCACACGTGAAGCTGGTTTGGCTCGTTACTTGTGAGGTAGCTACAAAAGAAAGGAAAGTGAAAAAAAATGTAGTTCGTTGACAGGCAGACAGTAAAATATTATTACACTCTGCTTGTCAACAAACTATAACTTTTGCTCACTTTCCTTCCTGTTGTAGCTATCTCACAAGTGGTGAGGTGTACCAGATTCATATGTGGGCAACTGTACATGTAAACCAGAGCCATGGTACTGTACATAGGAGCCGGTACATAGCAGCCCTGCAATGGTACATATAAGCCAAAGCGGTGATACATAGGAGCCGGTACATGGCAGCTAAGAAACGTTGAAAACGAGGGATTACTGTACTTCAGTTTATGCCCAATGCTGTCATGAAGGTTTTAATTATAATGGTATTAGTAGAGAAGTACTGCTTTCTTGGCTAGGGCTGCGCAGTGTTACCACATCCGGTAAGGTTCCGGGAATTTGCCCCGGTCACTTTATGATAGTTTACACAGGTTATATCCCGGTAGTTTGCCAAGGTTAGGTCCCGGTAGTCTGCCCAGGTTAGGTCCCAGTAGTCTGCTGTGGTTTAGGTTAGGTTAGGCCAGGTCAGGTTAGGTCAGACTAATTTCCAAACACCATAGATGAAAAGTGTTTTAGAATGGTCCAAAATAGTAGGTAATGATACTAAAATGTACAACATAGTTAATGAAGTACTTCTATACTTTTACCGTTATAACTCTATAATTACGCAATAAAACATGTGTATTTATCTAGACTATTGCCGTTTTGTAGTAGTGTTGCTAGATCCGGCTAGGTCCCTGTATTTTGCTCCGGTTAGGTCCTGGTACTTTACCACAGTTATTTCCCGGTAGTTTGTCCAGGTTAGGTCGCGGTAGTCTGCTGCGGTCTAGGTTAGGTAAGTTCAGACTAGTTTCAAAATGCCCCATTGGAAATGCCCTGTCTTGGAAATGGGGCATTTCCGAAGAAAAAATGCCATAGAAGAAAAGTGTCTTAGAATGGTATAAATTAGTGGGTAACGAGGGTAAAAATATCGTAATAGAAAACGGCAATTGAATAGATAATTACCAAAACATGCTATGAATTTACTTCCTGACAGAAGGATTCCGTGGACCAAGTTAGATTAGGTTTGGTCAGGTCAGGTTGATGTTAGACAAAACTTGGCTTGGGCTTTTTATCTGTCTACAAATGTGGTTGGTCATCAGTTCAAAATCAAAAATGCTAATTTGCGTAATTTCCCTCACTTATAACTCCCAATTCCCACAAGTAGGAAGTGGGTGCTACAAGTGACAAAATATGTCATTTCCAATTCTTAAAATTAAATGAAAGTAATATTCTAAAATAATCCCAAATTATAAAAGGTAAATGCTTTGAGGCACGATTGATGAGTTTTATGGGGTTGTATACATATCTCACCTAGATTTCAGTTTTATTTCCTTCAGATTTCTTTGTGATTTCTTTCCCACCTCTTTATCACCTCCCACCCCCCCTCATCCTACAGGGTCTTCCTGTTGTGGCCTTGTTTCATCCTCAAATCAATTTCACCAGGATAATCATGTAATTCATTATAATTTTAATCTTATCAACCAAAAATACATCAGTTGCAAAGGAACAAGAGTAGATTGTATTAATTCACAGCACATATACAGCTGCAGACATATGAAACAGACACACCTGAAACGGGGCCCCTCATTAGACATAGGGTAGGATGAGGTGCTGTGTGTAGAGGTGAATCTGTTTCTATACTTTAAAAGGGGTCCATTTGAAGTGTGTATGTTTCATGTGTCTGCAACTGTACATGATCTTCAAAAACTCAATTTTTTACAGGATAAAATTATTTCAGGGTTATCGATAATTTTTTACAAGTGCTCTGTCCAGACTAGAAAAACAATATCAACACTGGATTTTCTCCTTCAATACCTATTCTGTGATGCATCATTGAGTGGTCTTAGGGGGGAATATCTTGGGTAAACTGAAGAGCTATTGCTTCCTCCAAACTATGTCGGGAAACAAAGCACCTCAGTGTTACCATGCCTTATAATAGGGGATCAGTTTGGAGGAGTTAGCAGCCCTCCTAGTTACCGTCAAGATATTAATCCCTTAAGCTGTTTAACTCGTAACCTATCAGGGCTGCTCGGTCAGACAGCTTGAGGAACTTCAACAACAACTCGTAACCTATAGGTCGGGAGATCAAATCCCCTCAGGTGAGGGGCTAAGAATATTTACTATTCCAAACCGAATGTCATAAAACACCCTTGCTGGTTTCATATCGGCTGCAGTATTTGGGAATTACCCTCATTTCCCTCCCTCTGTGGCTGGGTACCAGTTCGGAAGTCGTGTCGTGTGTGTGTGAGTACAGTAGCAGTTGACCTGAGCCACGATAATGGGCTTGATGAAGCCTATGTCCAGTGTTGGAGCATTAAAAAAAAAAAAAAAAATACATGTATGGTCAATATTTATGACAGACCATCTTGAGTCAGCCTAAGTCGTTGGAAACCCTTTCTCGATGCTCACTAAATTTTGGTGAGACGCTTAGGCTATCTAATAGGTATGATATGATGCTGACATGTAATGATATTATTTACAGTGATGTAACTTTTTTCCGTTTTATTATACAGTACTGTACTGTACATTCTAACTCAGGACTAGAAGAAGGCAATTTTGTAGCACTTTACAATAATAAGGGAGAGCAGAGTGAATAAAAACTGCATGTAAAATGGATATACCCGTATATTGATTGATTTGGTGTGTGAAAGATCAGAGGAATTGGTGAATGAGGAGCAGGGAGGCTGACATTGAGGATGTGTAGATCAGGTGTTTGCTGTAATACAGTTAATGGAAAGGCTCATGAGGATGATAGGGAACTGTTTATTGCTTTTATGGATTTTGAGAAAGGTTTTGATTGAGTGGGTAGGGAAGGTTTTCTGTAGGCCCTCAATATACATTAAATAAATACTTGTATCTACCACTTCATTTTAAACTCGGTCATTCAGTGAAGACCACTCAATGTTTTCCCAGGCGTATGTTATTCATTGTATATCGAGGGTCTCTATTAGCTTGATAGCTTTGAATTTTCTTGTGGAGAGTTTATACAGTAAGATGAAATCAATATTTTATCCTTTTTGTTGAGAACACCTATGATGGTAAAGCCAGTCGCTGTAGGTGAGTACATGATTGTTGAAGATAAGATACAGTAATCACTTTTTGTATGACACAGTGCATCGGAGTTTAAGATAGGGTACAGTGCTCTTTGTTATCAGCCTCAGTGCAGTAAGGAACACACACTTTCCTGACAGGTTTTTTGTAGGCGGAGTGAACTATGCTTACTATAGGCCTACATATTCACTTTTTGTATGACACAGTGCATCAGAGTATAAGATTGGGTACTGTGTTCTTTGTTATCAGCCTCAGTGCTGTAAGGAATATAGACTTTGCTGACAGGGTTTTTTGCAGTCAGTGAATTTCTCTTACACTGGTGAATATTTAGATTATGACTAGACCTACATATTCTGTTCACTAAGATTAAAATATAAAAAAATTCCCTTGGGTCATACACTAAAGAAGGCCTTTTAAAATGGTAGCCTATATCTACAACTGTACCATTTGTTAGAGCAAGTCACCTTTGTAGCCTAATCATCTATATAATTTTAATATCTTATTCATTATAAAGTTAGAAGAGTTTCAACACAAGTACTTGTGAGTAGCTTTATTACACTACGGTACTTCTGCAAGAGGAGATGAAGATATACTTTTTTTATATTGTGCTGGAGCCTTGTACTGTATACAGTACTTGTATTGATGGCTGGCAGTTTTATTTCTGTGTTTGTATTTTAAAATAGTGAAATAGGATATTAATGATGATTTAGATGAATTTCAAGCTTCCTAATGACACGAGGCAAGATTGCAATTAATTAGCCACATGCATTATTATTCATGGCATTGAAAATGGCATGGTGATAGTACATTGACTTCCTAGAAACACTACAGAGCCATCTTACTGGTACCACTCAATCATCAACACTACGAATATTCTTGCATATGGCCCAACTTCCCAGTTGGTGTTTTACATCGTCACTAAAAAAAAACTTATACTGTACAGTGTACTGTATAGAGCTTCCATCAGCCAACTTGTTTCATCATTATCGAAGTTGAACCCATAGCTAGATATTGAGGAAACATATTTTACCTTGTCATCCATGCATTGTATTTTGAATTCCAGATGAAGAAGTGATCTTACCATGGGAGCATTTCTGGACAAGCCAAAAACAGATAAACACAATGAACATGGGCTGGGCAATGGCCTCCGATATGGACTGTCTAGCATGCAGGGCTGGCGCATTGAGATGGAAGATGCCCATGCTGCTGTTGCCAACCTACCAGGCATTCTAAAGGTGACTCACATTCCCCGTATTCAGTCTTGTATACAGGAAAGAGTTGTTGAGAGGATATATAGCAACAGTTCTGTATAGTAAACCCTTGCTATAACAAGACAAATAAGGGATAGTGGTCGTTTATTAAAATTGGGTGATCGTTGTATAAGGGTCTTTTAGCAAACACTGGTCGCTGTATAAAGCGATAGATAGGGGTCATTCATTAGAGACGGTAGATCATTATATAAGGGTCTTTTAATGAACTCTGATCGCTATATATGGGCAGTCGTTTGGTTACACACTGACTTCCCCTCCCTCTCCACCTTGCTTTTAACAAAATTGACATATAAACTAGAGTTTGTAAGGGTAGATAAATCACATATTTTAGCATCAGCATCCCATTGTTGCATGTTTTTTTATTGCATGATATAATTCATATCAGTAGACATACAGGCTTTAAATAAAGGCAGATCTCTATAGTTTTAATGTAGAAATATTGGATAAGATTGAGATAACTCAGATTCACACAGCTATAATTCTTTGACTAGATTTTCTACTGTTGCATCTGGTTTTGGTTACATGTTAAAAAATATATTTGCTTCTTCATTTATTTGTTTTTTATTTCAGGACTGGGCATTTTTTGCAGTTTTTGATGGACATGCTGGTGCAAAGATTTCAGCCCATTGCTCAGAACACCTACTGAACTCAATAACATCTGGAGAAGAATTTCAGGTATTAGATGATGCATGAAATTGGTACACTGAAAACAGTTCTGTACACTGTCATAGGAACCAAATCAAGTTATTGACAACTCAAAATGTGCCAGCACAGTTTAATAATTTGCCCCCTGGATTTTGTAATTTTGTTTGGTTAATGTGTTTGTTCGATGATTATCCTTCATGTTATACTTTAAGAAATGTTGAGTGAATTAACATGACTTATGCCGCTAACTGTACTTACCTAGATTCTGGCACTTACCCTCATTTTATCTGCACTGACACTTGTCCTCTCTGGGGCTATGATCTACACTTCTAGACTCCTATATGATGAATATTATTACACTCATTATCTATAATTGTCTATTATATCATTTTATGTTCCGAGAGGGTAACGACCAATAGTCCAAATTTTTTTCAAATTCAAATGACCCATTCCCCTGGCATTCGGATCTTGTTGGTGAATTTTAATGCTAATGATTCCTCCAAACTATGTAAAAAAACACATCTATGTGTAACATTGAGGACTGTTGTTTCCAGGCAGTTTGAAGGAATTAGTAGCCCTCCATTTCACAAACAAGAGAGTCTTCCCTTAAGGGCCTTTCACCGTATTTTGTTTGAATTGAATTATTTTCAAAACAATTACAGTATTGGAATATATTGCACAAAATCAGAATTACTGCAGTGATCATAGATATTTACATATTTACAAGCTGAGAAAGTTCAGAGCCTGTGTGACCACTTCTGGACAATAATAAAGAGATTCTTTCATTCATGACCATTATTCATGTAAATTTACCATAATTTTCATAACCATTATTTCAGCCCTCCTCTATTGCTGAGTTTGAAACGGATGGTGAAGAGAGAACTATATCCAAGATAAAGAAAGGCATCCACGCTGGCTTCCTGAGACTAGATGAATCCATGCGGCAAATGCCTGAGGTGGGTTTGTACCAGTAAATGGAATTTCTTGGAGGACAAATTTTTTAACCCTTTATACAGCAAACCCTCGATATACAATGAATAAAAAATACTTGTATCCACTGCCTCATTTTACACTCAGTCCCGCAATGAAGACCACCAAACCTTCTCCCAGGCTTTTGTTATTCATTACCATACAGACTAATTAATTTACTGAGCCTGTGTTAAATGGGTAGTGCTAAATTTATTCATCTTGTATCGAGAGCCTATTGTATTATAGGAACCAAATCCGGTTACTGACAACTGGCTATGTGCCAGTGTATTTACATATCTATTTGCATATCTAGTAAAGTTGTCATAATTACTAGTGTTAAACAATTTTTAATATGAAAAAAATTATAATCACAGGATAAATAATGTTAGTAATATGCTTAGGCGCTGATGATATGCTGGTACTGAATGATACTACAGGAGAGCCTCTATTATCTGGAGTCCACTGGGATTTTTAAAGTCTGGAAAATTAATTTTTCCGGATAGTTGAATATCACTCGTTTTCCACCAAATATTCAGGTAAATCTATATAAATTAGTGTGTAGCGGCGCAGACACTGTTCACACTTCAAAATAAAGACGGTAATTTGCAAATTTGGCATGCTCAGCTACAACAGAGCGGGAATTAAATTAATAGGGCATGATGGTTGCGCGGTAAATTTGAAATTCTGGTTAGATCCTGGATTATCCTCGGTTGAATGATTTTAGTATTTATCTTTAAATTGTCCGGTTAAGCGCCAATTCCGGTTGATTGGCTCAGAGATAATCGATGCTCTACTGTAATTTTTTATGCATTTCCCTGTCTTATTATAATTATATCGCTAGGTAATTGAATGATAAAATTTTTTTATATATTTCCCTGTGCTGTTGTACAGTTATGCCTTGTTTTCCACTGGTGTTTTGGGTGTGTATTGGATTGTTTGTAATGAATGTGTACAGTAAACCCTCTTTGTACAGTACTCACCCATAAACCCAGTGGATAACGAGGATTTACTGTATGCAGATTCATAGAAAACTATATAATGCACACCCATAACAAAAAGACTGCATAGCACACAACTACACTCGCCAACAACACAACGTACACTCTGAGGGCACTGTGGGAAAGCCCGGTTTAGCCCATGGCCTTCCTCAAGGGCTCAGGGCTGCTCGGCCAAACAGCTTGAGGAATTTCAACGACAACAACCCATAACAACAGTGAAAAACAAGGGATTACTCTACTGTAATTCATGCTGATAGTTAACTGAACGAAGCATTATAAACACAGGTTGCCAGTGGCGCAGACAAGAGTGGAACGACAGCTGTGTGTGCTCTCATTTCACCAACTCATGTTTTCGTGGCCAATTGTGGGGACTCAAGGGGGGTCCTGTATCGGGCGGGAGGTATCGGCTTTAGCACACAGGACCACAAGCCAGTCAACCCCACCGAGAAGGAGAGAATCCAGAACGCTGGAGGCAGTGTAATGATCCAGCGTGTCAACGGGTCACTGGCTGTCTCCAGGGCTCTCGGGGACTATGAGTACAAAGTGAGTTACTCCACTCGTAGGTCTCAGCCTCAGTTAATTAAGAGGGAAGTACAGCGTTTGTTAGTAAATCTGGAACAACTGATGAATTCATCCAAGTTAAGCCTAGCAACAGGCCACCATTATTATTGTTTATCTGATCCTGTTTGCTGGCATACTTTGGAGGAATTAAGGCAGTCTAGTTTACGAAAAGTGTATTACCCTCTTGAATTAAGTAAATTGAAATACATGGAATATTGTCTGAATATCTTGGCTGAGATGGTGATGGGTTGACAGACATTAATGGAATGGTTTTAAATATTGCTACATTTAACGGTATTATTTCTGCTATATCTAGCGTAGACCACCTGACCACCTGAAAACTTTTATTCCACTATATGGAGCATTCTGCTGAATCTTTCTTTATAAACTTAAGAAGCTTGTACTGTCTACTAAATTTGAGATTATACTCTCTGTATCAGATGGCACATTAGGTGTCTGAAGCATAAGATAGTACTAATGCAGTATATATCCATTTGCGTCTCAGTGCATTCAATGTTGTTAATTAGCAGTTATTTAAAGGTTACCAAAATAAATTTTTCTCTATTATTTGTTGTTTAATGGTAGTTTTGTATGTCTAACCCCAGTATAATGGGAAAGAAGGACGCACCTGATAATGTCGATGATTAATTTGGATGGAATGGTTATTGCATACAGCATATTCTAATTGGTTAATTTGCCTTGGGCAGATTTGTGTTAGCCATACAAGAGAATGTAGTTGTGAGGGGATCATGTGAACAGTTGGTGTGTAGTGTACCGGGTACTTTTAGTCATATTTTATTTCTTTTCTGATTATCGTGTGAACAGTTGGTGTTCAAAGTATTTTTAGTATTTTCTTATTCCTTCTCTGATTATCACATGTGGCAGAATGTTGAGGGTAAAGGTCCCTGTGAGCAGCTGGTGTCACCTGAGCCCGAGATCTACGTGGAGCGGCGACAGGACCAAGACGAGTTTTTGGTTCTGGCATGTGATGGCATCTGGGACGTCATGACCAACGAGGACCTATGCGCCTTCGTACGGTCACGACTCCTCCTCTCCGACGACCTCGAGGCGATCACCAACCACGTAGTAGACACCTGCCTCCACAAGGTACAGTAACTCCCAGAACTCTCCTTAATTAAAATAATGTACTGTACAATCTGACACAAGGGAAGATATTATTTGAAACGGTTTCCATTTACACGTCGATGGATATTTGCATTTAGCACATACTTGTTTTTTTACACATTTTAGAGGTGGTGGACCATTTTCCTTTTTTTGAAATATGATTCTATACAATGATTTCTAAGCAGTGCTGGGTTTTAGTCCTTGCAATGAATGAACACTTACTAACGAAATATTAACTGTAGAGTGAAAATAATTTCAGTCCTTAACTTGAATGAATGCTTACCTACAAAAGTTTAGCTTATAGGAGGGAAATTTTACTATTATAAATACAGGTCCAGATATCTATGGTGTGTGTGGGTGTGTGCATGATTGCGTGCTCACCTGCTCTGTCTTTAATGAAAGTCAAGAAAAAATCCAATATCTTTCTCTCTCCCCATCACAGGGAAGTCGGGACAACATGAGCTTAGTATTGATATCCCTGCCTGGAGCACCCAAAGTTTCAGAAGAAGCAATTAAGAGGGAACAGGCACTGGAAGAATTAATAGAGAAGAAAGTTACAGGTAATTTTCACAAGAGGTTATAATATATGTGTCTTGTTTGTTACCTAACCTAACCCAACCCAACCCTGTTGGAGCACCCAATATTTTTGAAGATGCAGTCAAGAGGGAACAGGCATTGGAAAAAATTAATTGAGAAAAACTTTATTTACATGTCTTGAGACAATTTTTTCCACTATAAATGCATTTTGTGATGCATTCAAACTCTAGTTCACAGGGTGTATTTCTTATGAATGGGCATTGGAATCCTAATCTTTCATCCCCCCCATGTATCGCAGGGGATACAAGGCTGACTGCACCGTTACAAGAATGGTGAGCGATGGGGATGCCACTTCCTTACCCCTGGTACTTCACACTCCATAAATATCAACTTGACCCTGGTGGCAACTTTACAATACACCATGTGTATTGGAGGTTGAGTGCATCACAAAATACATTTACAGTGGAAAAACTATTCTCAAGCTGTCTGGGTCAATCCCCTTCATCTACATATGCAATGTTAACCTTTCATCAAAGTTAAATGAAGGATCTATGTTGTGAGCGCAAGTGCTGATATTTGTGAGAGGGAGCTGGGATTTAAAATTTGTCTTATACCTGGGTTCTCACTACACTTAATACAATATATGTAAACACTCTTCAAGTCTTCATATCATAGCTCTGACTAATGAGGGTTCTGTCAGGGTTATGTATGGGGTCTTCTAAGGCATCCCATAACTCTTCCCTTGGTAAACCATCTTGTGTTTTTTCCAAGTACTATATACTAAAAGCAAAGTACAGTTGCGGATACCTGAAATAGTAATACTTCAAAAAGGTCCCTTATCAAGCATAGAATAGGGTGTATCTCTACACACAATGTCCCATCCTACCCTATGCTTAGTGAGGGATTCCGTTTCAGGTGTGTCTGCAACTGTACATATGTTGATCCAACAGCCAGTTCTTTTTCATTACCATCTTCAATATGAATAGTGCATCTGTTGTTCCTCTTTGGCAGTCTAAACATAAACTGTTCTTCTTCCAACGACTGATCCAAATCTCTTCTCTAGTACTCTCTTTTGTATATCTTCCCTACGTTGGACAGTAGAGATTCTTCTGAATAGCAAATGTGTGTTTAATCACCTTTTGCCTTCCCCCCAGTTAGCCAGGACTCTTACCCTTACCCAAACAACTTTTTAGAACTCTATCTAGCGACTTCTTTATACAATGAACTCACGTTATAACAAAATTTATCATTAATAAATGCTGTAATCCAATTGAATGACATCCCTCATTCAACATTAAATGAGAATGTCGTTCGGTAGGCTAAGTTAGGCTGGTGGGGTTTTAAACTGAAATGTAATTTTAATAATAATTTTTAATGTTACAGGTTCATTATGTTTATAAAAACAACAGTAAATGTATGAGGTTAAACCATTCTTACCGTATTACTGAATGACTGCTCATATATGGCGACCAGTGTTTATTAAAGGTGCAAAAGTAGGTTGACAGTTGTATTTTCTAAAATATATTTTTCTTTTACTTATATTCTCACTACAGTAATAAATGGTTATGGACTGTCAACCTACTTTTGCACAACACTATATACTGTATATATATTTTATTAGTAGGAATGTGCCGTTGATCTGAGAGAGCAATAGTATTAGTCATAATTAAGGCTCTTCCTCATACAGCGTTGTTCCTTATCCATATATATATATATAGATTTTTTTTTTTTTTTTTTTTCAATGGGAACTACAGTAGAATATTTGTTTAATTGGTATGGTATCTGAACTAAATGTGATGTTACAGAGGTGTGTGAGTGCGAGGGGCCGGTCAGCATAGTACAGATCATGCAGGCTCTAGCGGAGGAACAGTTACCCAATCTGCCACCAGGAGGAGGACTAACTGCAAAGTCTGTATAAAGCAACTGTCTTCAACTTTTGGGTGAATTGGCGGGCTACTGATTCCTCCCAACTATGCTACAAAACAGATCTCCACCTCTTATACTAAAGTGATCTGTTTCCTGGCATATTTTGGGGAAACATTAACTCTCGTATTCACCCCAAACAAATGATTATACAAAGTTTGTGTACAGTATAAAGCCATTGTCTTCTTAAACTGTTTGGTGAATTGATGGGCTAATGATTCTTCCCAACTACTGTGTGCTACAAAACAGATCTCCACCTCTTATACCCGAGTGATCTGTTTCATGGCATAATTTGGAGAATCATTAGTTCTCACATTCACCCAAAACAAAATTATGATTCCCTGAAACCCTAAGGTGCTGTGTACCTGCTGCTGGTTTCTCATTAGCAAAAGAAAAGGTTGATTAAACAAAGGCTTTTACTGAGAGGCCGAATCTCCCAATTACAGTATATTAACTACTGAAAGGCACACCGCACCTGTATAGTAAGTCTTTTCATTCCACATTTAATATTTATGCAAACCTTTATTGTAAATATTATGTTGGCTGAAAGATTTTGATTATATTTGTTTCCTATTCCATTGCCATTAGACTAAATGTGTTATAGTTTCATATGCTTTGCAATTATAAATGTATATTCTTTGATACACATCCTTTAGATAAATAAAAATTATGTGCATCTGCCTTTGTGGAGAGATGTGAGTTTTTTTGGGAAAAGAAGGGGAAAACCTAGAAGATGGCATGATATAGTGAGTGAGAGTAAGAATGAAAGATTTTTTTAGAAAAAGTGTATGGTTGGGCTGACATCCCGGTTTTAACTCGGCTCTATGGAATGGCTCCTTTCACCAAGGCCAAGTGAAGGGACTTAAGTTATAGATGCCAGAACTTGTGAATGGGAGCTGAGAATTTTGTGGGTTTGAAAGGGGGAGTGAATATGTGAGTGACCCATTTCACTGGGTACTCTATCTTGCATCTTCTAATTAGTTTTTCCATCCCTGGGCCTAGAGCTCCCATACCCATCCCAAAGAGGGAAATGTTTTCTTGTTGATGACATAAATATTTTTCTTTACTTGCAGGAGAGGATTCGTGGATCAGATATTCAAAAAATTACGACCTGAGTGTGCAAATACGGTAAGTTGACAATTTGATCTTTTGTTGTTTGGTTTTATAGACAGTAGTGGGCAGTTGAATAGTCCTTTTTTATCACTTGACACACACACACACACACACACGAGTTGAGGTACCTGCACGTTACCATAATCTTGGTGTTTTAGGATGTATGCAAGAACATGGATGGTGTTGACGATGGCATGGTAACGGTACCATGTCTCCAGAAATACATTACAGTGCCATCATACCATTATTGTTACTGTTGTACCATTGTCAACACCACTGATGTTCTTGCATACACCCTTCATCTCATGACCAAGATGAATAGAGGTTATTAACTGATATACCTCATCTGAGTATGAAATGATTTTGGAGAATATTATTTTTATTTTGAAAAAACAATGGGAGAATGAGTCTTTCTTTCATAATAGATATTAAATTTGGTTATTATTAGATGATGTGTACGCACTGGAAAGTTGTCCACATTAAAAGAATAGTATATCACTATTTGTGATCATGAAGGAGAAGGATTGTTATACCTTCCTCATGTTGTGAGAAGAATATTACTGAAAAATGCATTGAAAGTAAAAATGACACAATTTCCCCTTGTTTTAATAATATAATGTCAATACAGCATTACCTTTTGAGTTCCACTGCCCCACTACTGTGTGTTCTGATATGCCCTTGTTGCACATATGTTTTGTATTTCTAGGCCAATAGAATAATGATAGATTGCTGTGTATAGTTTTTGCTGCTGTGGTCAAATAGTGAAATCAAATTAACATAGTATCCAACGAATATTCATTTTTTTTCTTTTCTTCAATACACATTGCATTATATATAGACACACACACACACTGGTCAACTAATTATTATAGGTAGGTGATTATTTTATGTGAATTCCTCACTAAAGTTACTAGTAACAGTAATATGCGCACATTCACTATAGAGTATCTTAAATGAATATAATAATGGCACTTACTGAAATACTGTACATCTGTCCTTCACTTAATTAATGCATGGTATGGAGAAAAACACAGGAGTCTCTTGTAGTCAGATTGGAAGGCTTCTGAATCCTCCAAACTATGCCAGAAAATAGACCGCCTCAGAGTGCGAGTAGGGGATCAGTTTTATAGTATTATTTGGAGCAATAGGTAGCCTGTCATCATGTCCACAAGAGTGTGTCCCTTTCAGTATGTTAGGAATATATTGTATCTTATTTTTTACATCAGAATTGAATCCCACAGTAGATATCAACTATTGATTTACGGTGTTACTAATTATTCCAAACTATGACAGGAAACAGAATCTCTTCATAATAATAAGTCTAGAGTTATATTATTTACCCGTTACTAGTATTAGCCTTATACACCCCCATGTTGAATGGTGGACAGGTGTACAGTACTTCCAGGAACAGTGTATAGTATAGTAGTCAGTTTGTTTATATCTGAACCTGACGTATAGTAGATGTGGCACCTGTGTTTTAGTGTAGGCTTAGTGGAATTGTCTGAACTCACTTCCTGTCATCTCGCTTGCCTCCGTTGATGAACATAAAAACAGAACAGCGACTTTACCTGGATAATAGCCACACTATAATTTAAAATTTGTTGAGGCCTGGAGTGTTTCTTTTTTTCCCTTTTAATACCTCAGCCTGTGGACTGTAGGCTGTCAGTAGCCTGTGACTCTTGTGAGGACCCAAAATTATTGAGGTGTTGGTTGTGTGCTTCAAGTGTGTCACACTAGTTGGAGACAGTGGAGCTTCATGGTGTTTTTTTGCTTCTTTTCTGCCTCTCACGATGACATCATCTTATTTATACACGTCACTATCAGAAGAGAGCAGCTACACCGTCACTCACTGCATCTTGACTGATCATATTTACAAATGACAATCACAGCTTCTCTTCTAAGGGCCATATGCAAGAATGTTCATAGTGTTGACGATAGCGTAGTACCGGTACGATGACTCCCTAAGCATAATACAGAGCTATTTTACCTGACGCTATCGTCAACGCCACAGATTTTCTTGCATACGACTCATTGTTTCTATTCTGAGTCTCACAAATGTAACTTTACACTAATATTTACACAGGTGCCACATCTATCATATGTAAATCTCGGATGAAATCAAACAAACTGACTATAATGTGTGGTTTTCCCATTCATGTACTGAGGTTTTTGCAGTGTGCATATATGCAGTGTCACATTTTTAGTCACTGGTACTGTAACTTGATGCAATACAGTATAGACATTTCTTTGCTCTATACACCTAATCAGTAGTTCGCATTTCAAATTATGTTATACAATTGAGATATAGTTGTGCTTATCTCTAAATGCATAAGATTCTGTCTAAGGGGAAAAACTCTTGATGGAAAATTGGAGGGCTACTGAATCCTCCAGACAGTGTCATGAAACAAATTCTCTATTAGTAACATTGAGGGGATATATTTCCTGGGATAGTTTGAAGGAATCATCAGCCCTCCAATTTACCAAAAAGAGGTTCTCTCCACAACCAAGTTACTGTTATAAAATGGTTTGCAGTCATTTCAATGCATAGGTTTAGTGTCTTGCGTGTTAGAAGACATTTGTGTGTGTGACTGAAACAAATTTGCATTTCCACTACTATTCTTTCACAGTCAGACTGCAGTTACAGTAGGCCCTCGATATATGATGATTAAATTTAGCACTATCCTTTTATCGTAGATTCAGTAAATAGCTTAGTCTGTATGGCGATGAATAACAGAAACCCGGAAAAACATTTGGTGGTCTTCAATGAGTGACATGAGTGTAAAATGAAGCTGTGGATACAAGTATTTATGCATTGCATATCAAGGGTCTACAGTATTAGGAAAAATTTTATAGCCATAAATAGAGTAAGGAAAACAAATCCCACAGAATTTACATTTTGGTGAAGCATAAACCTTTTGCAGTCATTGATAGACATAATAATAGATAATTTTTATGGTCTTGTGACAGTTGCAATGAGGTCATCCTGGAACTGAGGGCCGTATGCAAGAACATTCGTGGTGTTGACGATGGCGTGGTACCTGTACGATGACCTCCATAGACACACAGCAGAGCCATTGTACCGGTATCACGCCATCGTCCACATCATGGATATACTTGCATACGGCCCTGAATGTGAACCAAGGCTACACAACTTTCCATATATATTTCCAAGATTCAGTTTTGAATTTTTTCAAGCCAGATTATTGTTTAGTTTGGTTAAGCAAATTAGTTGAGTGACGTAATATCCAATTTTTTTTTTTTTTTTTTTTTTTTTTTTTTTTTTTAGTGCTATATTTTTTAATGATTCAGTTTTGTTGTCTTCAGTTCATACTTATTTCACATTTTAGTTAAGGGAGAAGTACATTGTTGGTAAATCTGGAACAACTGACTCCTCTAAAGTATTCCAAGCAATAGGCCACCATTACAGTATTTGTGTTAATCTGGTCCTGTTTGTTTCCAGGCATGCTTTGGAGGAATCAAGACACACTAATGTACCAAAAGTATACTATCCCCTTAAGAGAATGAGGCATGTAGATTACAGAGACTGCAGCTTACTGCTCAGGATATACTTGAATATAATTTACTTGCTGAGTATAGATGAAGTTAAGTGCATGTTGCCATAAACACCATAATTTTATGCATATCGTACAGTAAGCCCTCACAATAATGAGTGAATTGGGGAGGAAGGGTTGTTTGTTTCGTAAGATGGAAAATTATTATTAAATACTGTATTGCACTTTAGCTAAAAACAGCAGCAGCCTCACTTAGACTACCAAACTATGCCCTATATTTAAGGGGAAATTGTCTTGTTGGTGAATTGGAAGGTCTGTGATTCCTCCAAACTATGCCAGGAAACAGACGACCTTAATGTTACATTAATGAAGGATCTGTTTCGCGGCATAGTTGGAGGAATCGGTTGTCCACCAGAATCTCCCATTAATGGGTCTTGGACAAGAATATCCATGGTGTTGACTATGGTGTGTTACCGGTACGATGGTTGTTGTTGTGTGCCTATGGAGTCAGCGTATCAGTACCACACAATCAACACCGTCAATGTTGGTTCTTGCCTACAGTCCAATGAATGACGTTTGGTAAATGAGGGGCGGTGATTGGTATGATTATAGCATTATTTAAGCCCCAAATTCATTCTAGGAGGGTTTCCTGTACTGTACTGTAGGCCCTTGATATAAAATGAATAAATAATTTTTTGTATCCACCACTTAATTTTACACTCAGTCTCTAATGAAGACCATCAAATGTTTTCCCGGGCTTCTGTTATTAATTACCATACAGACTAAGTTATTTACTGAGCCTGTATTAAAGGGATAGTGCTAAATTTAATCATCTTATATTGAGGGCCTACTGTACTGTACTGTACATATAGAAGCACTGCAGTACCATAATACACCAATCCAGGAATGTATTGAGGGGAACCATGGCACCCACAAATTGTAATATACAGCATTCGTTTAATATTTTTATATAATCAATGTTTAACTATGAAATTACTTGAATTTGGAGGTTCAGTCAACCCTTGTTACATATACGGGTTAACTAGTGAACTGAAGTATGAGCTCCTCTCTCTCACTCTCTTATCTCTATATCTATATTAGAATGGGGGCTGACTGATAGTCTTTCTGTTTCATAACATGCATTCTGCCCCTAGTGATTTCTTCCATACACCAGTTAAATCCAACTTGCTCTCACCCTTGCATGCCTTTCACCCTCACAAATATCTAGTTCTCTCCTGAGCAAAGCTGCTTTCTCTCCATCCTTCCATATCTAGTGCAATTGCTATGGGATTAGAGTGTGAATGAAAGTCATGATCTGAGTTTTTACCTTTTCTGACAACTGAATGGTAATGTGTGGAGATTATGGTCCTGACATTAATATACTTTCAATCCCTTTCCATTCCTTTAGGTCACACAACTAATTCTCCTCTAGTAATTTTTGTCATTAAGTGTAAAGTGCATTACTGTCAGCAGTATGAAGCAGTTGACTGCATTTGATATAAAAGTTAATGTGTGTTAAGTATATTTAAATGTTTCACACATTGTCTGAGTGTAAGTGCTCCCTTGTATGTTTGAATTAATAATCTTGTATTGATAAAAGATAAGTTATATTTCTCACTTTTTATGAATCGATTGTTCTTGTGGAAAAAAATTACTTGCTACTGAATTACTCGAAAAATATGGTACCCATGATTCCCACTTTAGTCATCCTGGATTCACACACATACACATTTATGGGGATAGTATAATTTTGGTACATAAGATCACCTTCATTCCTCCAAAGTATGTCAGGAAATGGGACTGGATTGACAACAATTATGGTGGTCTGTTGCTTGAAATATGTTGGAGGAATCAGTTGCTCCAGATTTACCAGCACTCTACTATCCCGTTAAGGCCCCATACAAGATCATCTGTGGTGTTGGAAGATGGTACAGTACTGGTACGATGACTCTGTACAATCTGTGTCAAAGGAGTCATCGTACCATCAACACTCCATTGTCAATAACACCACCGCCAGTGTTACAGTGTTGGTGGTAAATCTAGGGCAACTGATTCCTCCAAACCATTCCAAGAAATAGGACATCATTGTTTTTGTTACTCTAGTCCTGTCTCCTGGCATACTCTGGAGGAATCAACGTGCTCCAATGTACCAAAAGTATGTTGTCCCCTTAATGTGCTTGCATACGGCCCTTAGACACACACACACTCATATTTACTCATGCACACACACTCAAACACCGGGGAGAATGTGACCTGAGAGGGCCCACCAATTGCCTCGTTCAGGATAGCATGGATGAAGTTGGGGATTGTGGTGGTGGAGGAGGACTGGGTGGTAATTTGATGTTCCTCCCGAGCACATCAATGCAAGACAAGATAGCCTCCATTTTGGAAAACTCCCTGTACGGTGATGGTGGTGGTGATGGTGATGATGATGATGATGGTGATGATGATGATGATGATGATGATGATGATGACGCTTGATGTGAGAGAGAGAGAGGTTTGCTCAGGGTTAGGTTGAGGGTGTCAAAGGTAAGAAGTATAATAATAATAATAGTGTTCCTACTACAGTAATCTTTGTGAATGGCATGTGTAATTTTGATACATGTAGTGCTGCTGCTGCTGTTGTTGATGCTTTGGAAGGAGGTTGGGTTATTCACTAACTTGTGGAGAAAAAACAATGCTATTTTATTGTAAGTTAGTTAAGCTTTTTTCTTCACATTTACAGAAATATGAATATACAGTGTTGATGCCTCAATTAAATGATTTTTTGGGAGAAACTCTTGACAGAAAATAAATTGGGGGGTGCTACTGAATCCTCCAAACTGTCCCAAAACAGATCCTTTATGAGTAATGTTGAAGTGATTTGTTACCTGGGATAGTTTGGAGGAATCAGTAACCCTCAAATTTTGCCAAAAGAGATGACCCGTCTTAGTATAGTGTTAAGGGGAGAAACTCTTGGTGGTAATTTGGAGAGCTACCGAATCCTCCAAACTACCGTATGTCACAAAACAGATCACCTATTAGTAACATTGAGATGATTTTTATTTTGTGTCTTGGGATAGTTTGGAGGAAGCAGTGGCCTTCCAGTTTACCAATTTAAAAAAAGTTTTCCCCTTTAATACTTTCTCTTTCTTTTTTCCATAAATGTGTAAATACTATATAAGCTGAGTTCTGCATTGAGATCAGACTTACCAGGCCTTCCACAAACATGATTATTTGGGGCAGGTTATGTAGCTTTGTACACACTGTTGCCAACCCCAGTTTGTACACACTATTGCCTCCACAGTTTGTACACACTATTGCCACAGTTTGTACACAATGTTGCCACCACAGTTTGGACACACTATTGCCACAGTTTTTATGTACTGTACACATTGTTGCCACCACAGTTTTGGATTTGTGTTTGTGTGATCTTTGTACTGTATCTCACAGGAGTCAGGGTTTTGTGTGCTGAAAAGAACTGAGAAGAGATTTATGCTCTTCAAGTAAAGTTAAGAGCTGCCATTATAATGGATAATGTAAGTAACAAGCTCTCAAAATACAGTATTGAAACCCCTAATCAGAATTATTGTCAAGTGAACTCTGAAAATTTATTAAACAAGGAAAATGGACCTATACAGTGTTTTGACCTGTCTGATTTAAAGGTTGTATCCCAATGACTCCGTTTTGGGGCAAACTAACCAAACTTTTGAGGAAGTTGCACTATTTTTTTTAATTTATCAGTTGGTACCACATGAAAGGATCATTAATTCACTCATGATACACACATTTATTGTCCTTTATATGCATTTTCATTTCAACAATTAAAGTATGGTTTAAACTTTTGTCATGAGATTTAGTGAATAGAATAGCCCAAACCTTAAATAGTCAAAGATATTGATCATTTGATATTGAAAGTACAATGTTAGTAAATCTGGAGCAACTGTTTCCTCAAGCTATTCCAAGCAACAGGCTACCATTATTTTTGACAACCTGGTCCTGTTTCCTGGCATACTTTGGAGGAATCAAGGCACTCTAAGGTACCAAAAGTGTATTACCCCCTTAATTTATGGAAAGTACAAGTTGGTGAGTTTGCTCCTGTTATTCCTTGCACTGTAATCATCATACAAAGGGCCGTATGCAAGAACATTCATGGTGCATACGATAGTGTGGTACTTGTACGACGACTCCTCATAGACACACTACGGAGCCATTGTACCAGTACCACACCATTGTCAACAATACCATCGATATTCTTGCATTCAGCTCAATGACATCAGTGTTGTGTATGTATGTATTCCCAACCCTCCCAGTCCCTAAGAAAGAATTGCCACACACTAAAGACTGTATGCAAGAACATTGATGGTGTTAACATTGGTCTGGTAACAGTACAATGACTCCCCAGACATGATACAGAGCCATCGTACCAGTACCAGACCATCGTCAACAAACATTATGGAAATACCTGTATACGGCCCGTGGATGAATCACCTCGGCATGAAATGTTAATGATTAAAAAGTGGACTTACATAAAGCCATATACAGTACAAGTATATCGATAGTGTTGACGATGGTGTAGTAACTTACGATGACCCCCCCGGACACATTACAGAGCCATCGTGCCGGAACTATACCATTGTCAACACCACACATATTCTTGCATATAGACCTCATTCTCAATAGAGATTAAGGACCCAGTGATCGTGTATGGAAATTGGAGGCTTCTGATTCCTCCTGACTGCTTCAAAACAAACTCCTCCTATATACTGTAAGTGGTGTTTCATGGCAATATTTGAAGGAGTTATTTACCTCCAATTTTCTAACATCAAAGGATCCCTTAGCAGGTTAATACACTTTGGAAGTGTGAGCGATGCATTGTTCCCATCAAATCAAGCATGTGTGACATTCGGGGTGGTATTATAAAACTTCTCCGAGCAAAAGGCTCTTCATCACTCTGTTCATATTGCAAAGTAATAGGAACTGAGGGCATTGACATGCGCACACACACACACACACACACACACACACACACACACACACACACACACACACACACACACACACACACACACACACGCAGTTATGTACGTAGGATACAAAGAGGTGGTAGTAAGATGTTTCTAAGGGGATAGTATACTTTTGGTTCATTAGAGCAGTGTTCTCCAAACTTTCTTTCCTGTTGTACCCTTTGTTATCTTCTACCATTATATACCCCCGTGGTACCAGTCAGCACTATTCCCGTACACGTATGACATGTGTCCTCCCTGGTTACCCCTTCCTCCCTCAGTTCCCCTCATCTTGACACACTTACTGGGCCAAGTTTCTGATCTATTCCTCATCTTTATGGTAGAATCTGAGGGAATGTGTTTTGGATGATGATTATTTTATAACATTCCATTATTTTTTTATACATATATACAGTATATGTGTGTGCGTCTGATTGCGTGCGTATGTGTTTTCATAGTTTTCTTGTGTGCCCCTTTGAACTGTGCTGCATACCCAGGGGTATGTGGACTCCAGTTTGGACAACACTGCATTAGAGCACCTTGATTCCTCCAAAGTGTGCAAGGAAACATGACCAGATTAACAAAAATAAAGATAGGCTGTTGCTTGGAATAATTTAGAGGAAACAGTTGCTCCAGATTTACCAACACTCTACTTCCTCCTTAAGTCTGATACCATATTTACAGAGGTTGGGTGCATGAGTGAAAGCAGAACTCTGTAATTTCATTGGCTGTACTGTACCTACTCTACTATAGTCAGTCAGTTAGTTTCCATCTGATCCTCACTTATCTTACATGTGGCACCTGGGTATTGATAGTGTGGAGCTGCATTTGTGAGCCTTAGAATAGAAACTGTGATTGTCCTTGTAAATATGATCAGTCAAGTACAGCAGGCCCTCGAAAAAGTCATTAAATTTAGCTCTGTCCTTTTAACACAGACTCAGTAAATTATTTAGTCTGTATTGTAATGAATAACAAGCCTGGGAAAACATTTGGTGTGTTGAAAGAGAGACTGAGTGTAAAATGAGTGGTGGATACAAGTATTTATTCATCATATAATAATCATCTTGGTGCCAACAGTATGATGCTGAAGTTGTCGTTCTTATTTTTATGTTCATCAAAGATAGCCAGTGAGTTCATACAAGCCCACTCAACCTACACTAATACACAGGTTTAGATGTAAACAAACTGACTGCTATAGATAAAACAGTTGGTATGACTGACTGCATGGTAGTACAGTATTGTACTCTTTTATCTTGGAATCAAATTCTCAGTGTTCAGTGTTATGTATGGTGAAGTGTTAGTCTGTATGGTAATAAATAATAGAAGCCTGGGAAAACATTTGGTGGTCTTCAGCGAGTGTAAATGAAGTGGTGGATACAAGTATATATTCATTGTATGTCGAGGGTCTACTGTATATTTGTGTAGCTCTTGATACTACATAAAAAAATTATACACTTTATACAGTATTTCAAAGATTCTTTTGGAAGGTACAGTAGCAGTACAATAGACCAATGATATTGTCATTTAACACTGAACCAGTGGATTAAATTATTCCTTAATAATAATGAATAGTAGAAATTTTGGAAATGAGGGACTTATTATGTGTAAAATGAAGTGTTGGGTAATAAATAACAAGCCTGGGAAAACATTTGAAAGTTCTCAATGAGAGACTGAATGTACTGTAAAATGAAGTAGTAAATACAAGTACAGTATTTACTCTACTTATCTTATATCAAGGGTCTACTGTACAATAAGAATCATTGAGAAGAAAAGAGAAAATGGTCTGGGTTTGGTGGTACTGTATGTTACTTCACTCATATTTAACCAGCTTGTATGATAATTTGATAACCGAAAGACCGTATTCTTTTGCTGGAGTATACGGTTTTGTGTTAAGGAGTTAGTAGTACTGTACTGTTTTTCCTTCCATTTTGGCACCCCTTTGGACCCCAGCCATACCCTTTCAATTTTTCAGCTGTCTCTCCTTTTCTTCTCATTTCTTCATGTTTGCTGTCCCACCTCTCCTCATCATCTCCCTACAGGGACTAATAGGCCTAGGACTGTCTTCTTTCATCATCATATCAACTGTTAATCCTTCCTTCCACTGTTACTGAATGTCCTTGTGTAGTAGATTGTGAGCATTACAAGTTTCCATCTACAGTAGGCCCTTGATATAAGATGAATAAATTTAGCACTATCCTTTTAACACAGGCTCAGGTAATCACTTGGTGTGTATGGTAATGAATAACAGAAGCCTGAGAAATTATTGGTGGTCCTCAGTGAGGGACTGAGTGTAAAATGAAGTGGTAGATACAAGTATTTATTCTTTGTATATTGAGTTCTTACTGTATGTCTACTGTACATTTGTATGCATGTATACTGAGAAGCCGACAGTTGTGAATGCTGTGTTGTAAATTAGATTCTTTGTTTCCCATCTTTAAGGGGAGACTATATCTTGTTAATAAATTGAACGGATACTGATTCCTCCAAACAATGCCACATAATGGATCCCCTACTATTGTAGTAATATAGGGTCAATTGTGTCCTGGCATTATATGGAAGAATCAATAACCCTCCAAGTTAACAACAAGAGTCTCTCTCCTTAACCTTTCCATCAAGCTGATGCACATTTCAACTCCTCAAATACAGTAAATATTTGTGTTATATCAGGAGCGTACTGTATACAGTAAACCCTCGCTATTACAGATTTTAGCATTTATCTTTAACAGACACTAAAAGCCTATTGAATTGTGCCCCTCATTTAACATTAAATGAGGGTTTTGTGTGGTAGGCTAAGTTAGGCTGATGGTGTTTTAAGCTAAAGTGTAATTTTTCATAGTAATTTTTAATGTTACAGGTTCATTGTGTATATAAAAACGACAGTAAATGTATGAAGTTAGACGATGTTTACAATATTACCAAACAGCTGCCCATAGATAATGACCAGTGTTCATTAAGAAGACCTTTATTTATAATTATCACAAATCTTTAATGAAATTTCTGCTTTAACATAAAACTGTTTTCCCCAATTTATTAGATACATTGAGGGTTAACTGTATATGGGCAATTGGTTTGTTTCTCTGACCGGACTATACAGAGTTATGGGTACTGATGGTATGGTACTGGTACGATGGCTCTGTAGTATGTCTTTCGAGTCATCGTACCATTGCCACACCTTTGTCAACACCACCATTGTGCTTGCCTATCACCCAACATTAGAAAAGGGTAACCCTGGATGGAAGACTCCATGGGGAAGACTGTGCACCATTTGGTTGAAGCAATTCTGTGGGTGGTATTATTAAATTTACAGTATTACTATTTCAAGGAAAGTTCTGTTCTTTGCTTCATTTCTTTTATTTTAGGAGGAAGTACATTTTTCCTCTGGAATTCGTATACACCACTGTGACATCAAGGGTTTGTAACAACTAGAAAAATGTGTACATTCATTCCCTAACGCCAAACTGTTCGATTAATGTAATTTGGCTAACACTTGAATCAGTCAGCAGAACAATCCCTACAGTATGTGCAGAATTAAGACACCTTATAACCAATGGTGTGTATGAATTCCTGAGGCCAACTGTACATACACTGTTTTATACTTCAGACATACAAAGAGTAATAGATAATCTGTCAGTTCATCAATATGTACACAAAGCATGATAATATTACTCCCTATACACTGAACAATAAACGTATGCATGCAGTGTTGTTGTTGGTTGTTGTGTATATGGAACGTAACAATTCCTGTATTGTTTATACAATTTTCAGCACTCATAGTCAGTTTGTATCCGACAGATCCTCATGTATTGCAGGTTACTGCAATTACTGTATGAATTTAACATTATCCTTTTTACACAGACTCAATAAATAAATTAGTCTGCATGATAATGAATAACAGAAGCCTCGGAAAACATTGGGAGGTTTACATTGAGGGACTGAGTGTAAAATGAAGTGGTAGATACAAGTATTTATTCATTGTATATCAAGGGTCTATAACATCTACCATATGTGAAGTTCAGATGTAAACAACCTGACTGTGTGTGACATTTTTCCATCCATTCTTGTTTCAGTGTTTGGTTGTACTATATAATAGTATTAACTCTCTGGTGTGTGTTGCACCTTGTACTGTAATTATTATGGTGTATAATATTGTGTTTAATACTATAACATGATTTGCATCGTACTGTACATTGTTAAGTGCCTTTGTATATTATGTAGAATTGATTTCATATAACATTTACAAGGGTTATTATTTTGTTTCTGGGATGATTTGGAAGGCTACTAATTCCTACAAACTGTGCCAGAAAACAAATCACCTCATTGTTACAAATAGGGGATTTCTATTTCATAACTCGGTTTGGAGGAATCAAGTAGCTGCTTCTAAAATACCAGAGTTTCCTCCCTTTATATGTGGTTTGTTTTTCAGCACATGACTGCTACAGCCTTATGTTATTTTGTATGTCCCTCTGGTGATTGACTTCATGTAATTTTTTTCCCCTTAACTCTGACCAGGACAGACAGAAATAGAGTGACTAGTTTTGGTAAATTGGAGTGCTACTTAATCCTTCCTCCAAATTATATCACAAAATAGATCACCTATTCATATAATTGAAGTTCTTTGTTTCCTGGCATACTTGGGAGGAATCAGTAGCCCTTCAATTTATCAAAAGGAGGTTCTCCCCCCTTAATTGTTGTTCTATTTTTTTTAACTCGTTTCTTGTGGACAGAGTGTTGACTGTTGCTGTCTGTCTGTCTTGGTTGGAATTTAAGAGGGTAGTATCCTTTTTGTATATTGGGGCCCCTTGATTCCTCCAAAGTATTCCACGAAACTAGATCTGTTAATATTATTGGGGGCGTCTGTTTCATGACTTAGTCTGGAGGATTCAATAGCCCTCCAATTTACTGTTGAGACTTCTGCCATTAAGGGGAAGTACTGTACAGGGTAAATCTGAAGCAACTGATTCCTCCAAACTATTCCAAGCATCAGGCCACTGTTATTTTTTTTAACCTGATCCCATTTCCTTGCATACTTAGGAGGAATCAAGGCACTCCAATATACCCAAAGTATATTGTCCCATTAATCTGTGCAATGAGTGGGGTGAGCATTGTTCTTGCATGGGTGTGATGATGTACAAAGGTTGTTAGTAGTGTAGAGTAGTGTTCTTTTTGTACAGTGGACCCTCGATATAAGATGATTATATTTGGCACCATCCTTTTAACACAGGTTCAGTAAATCACTTTGTCTGTATGGTAATAAAAAACAGAAAGAACCAGGGAATACTTGGTGGTCTTCAATGAGTGTAAAATGAAGTGGTGGATGCAAGTATTTATTCATTGTATACCGAGGGTCTACAGTAAAGATAATTCTCAATCATATTATTACTCAGGTCTCAAAGTTTTATTAGTGATGGATTTGTTTTCTTAAGTTGTTTTTCAGCCAAATCTCTTGTTTTGTTATGGTCTATTATGCCTTTAAATATATCTCGTATATCATTCAACAAGTCACTTTATTTGTATTCTTAGTAATTTTCTTGCAGATATTTAAATAAAGAATATTATCATTGATCATGATTAGCACAGGTACTGATTAATACATTGTACTCAAAATGACCCCTTCTTTTTTTTCTTTCTTTCTTTTACAGGATAATGATGCCTTCAGTAGTGACTGTTGCACCTAGGGGTTGCCTGAAAATGCAGCCTAACCCTACAACCCAGCGAAAAAAAACACAAATCCTTTATTAAGGAGGTAATACACTTTTGGTACATAAGGAGAGCGCTTTGATTCCTTCAAAGTATGCCAGGAAACAAAAACAGGATCAGATAAACAGGAATGATGGTGGCCTGTTGTTGCTTGGAATAGTTTGTAAGAATCAGTTGCTCCAGATTTACCAACACTGTACTTCCCCCTTAAAAGTGTTGATGTGCTGATGTTACAGTTTATGCAAAGCGTTGCAGAAGCATTCAACAAATAGGTTAAGTTTGGTGATTGTGTTTGCCTTCGGTGTTGCCTCAGTGGTTTGCTGGAAAAGGTCTCGGTGGTACAGTAGACCCTTTATATAAGATGAGTAAGTTTAGCTATATCCTTTTAACACAGGCTCAGTAAATCACTTAGTCTGTATGGTAATGTATAACAGAAGCCTAGGAAAATATTTGATGGTCTTCAATGAGGGGTTGAGTGTAAAATGAAGTGGTGTATACAAGTGTTTATTCATTGTATATCCAGGGTTTACAGTACAAGTTCATTACAGGTATTTTCAATGATTCAGTACAGTCCTAGCAATACAAATCATACTTATCCAAAAGTGTCTGTTGAAGGTCTATTGATATGGTGGTGTTTTTAATGGAGATACTGTAGTATATATTTGGTACATTGGAGCACCTTGATTCCTCCAATATATGGCAGGAAACAGGACCAGATTGACAAAAATAATGGTGGCCTGTTGCTTGAAAGAGTTTGGAGGAATCAGTTGCTCCAGATTTACCACCAACACTGTACTGTCCATTTAACCCTCTTATCGTAGGAGTTGAGTCAAGGTCAGTTCAAATTGTCCATCTAGTTTCTGCTGCTTGGGATTATTTTATTCTGGTAGAACAGTGTTGTTGTTGGTAAATCTGGACCAAGTGATTCCTTCAAACTTTCAGGCAACAGGCCACCATTATATTTGTTAATCTGGTCCTGCTTCTTGGCATACTTGGAGAAATCAAGGCACTCCAACATACCTAAGGTGTATTATTATCCCCTTAACAAAAAATATCCTGATGAAGTGCCATTGTGACTGAGGCTTCGTTCTTTGGTTAGTGAGTCAATGAGGCTTCATCATCATAGGTTAAGGGACCTTGTGACAGTGTATGAGACTTGGTGGCTTCTGATTCCTCCTTACTCTGCCACGAAACAAGCTCCTTGAATGTAGGTGGTGTATCGTGGCAATGTTTGAAGGACTCCCCAACCTCCATTTTTCTGACTACATCATGGGGGTCCTTAAAAGGGAGATTATCTTGTTGGTGAACTGGAGGGCTACCGATTCCTCCAAGCTGTGCCAGGAAACAGACCACCTTGATGTTAATAATATAGGGATCTGTTTGGTGGAATAGTTTGAGGGTAATCGGTAGCCCTTCAATTTTACCAACACTCTAATATGCCCTTAATGAGTCACTGAGGTTAACACCTTTGGTTAGTAAGTCACTGAATTTTGCCATAAATATTTTTGCAGTCAGATGTGCTAGTTTCATATGTGATAGTCCTAATGCTTTCCCCTTTCAGACATTACTTTCATTCTTGGGTTACAAAGAGTACATTTAGTAATTAATGATAAATGGAAAGCCTAATAATTCTTTATTAAACAATGATATTAAAAGTATTTAAGCTTGTCAGAAACTGGAATCCGTTTAATTGGAGAACCTCTATTGTTATCTTGGATGGCTACTGATTCCTCCAAAGTACCTCAAGAAACAAATTACCTCATTGTTACTAATAAGGGGTCTGTTTCTTGGCATAGTTTGCAGGATTCAGAGGTCCTCAAATTTGCCATCAAGAGTTTCTCCCTTTAAAGAGATAATATATAGTATTTGAAATGAAAGTACTGTAGGTGTGAATGTAAGACTGAATTGAACACCTTGTAGCTCCAAGGAGACTTTGGACTGTATGCAAGAACATTGGTGGTATTGACAATGACATGGTAACGGTACAATGACTCCATAGACACAATACAGAGCCATCGTACTGGTAGCACGCCATCATCAACAACACCACCACTGAAGTTCTTGCATACGGCCCTTAAGACTATATTCAGGATCCACACTTGAGTCAATGTTCAACACTACATATGTCATATAATTATAAAAGGATCTCATTTAGTTACTGAGAATTGTACTGTAGTTATAATGAGTAAATTATAATATTGGTACTGTAGTTTAATTATTATAATGTTTCAATAAGATACAAACTATAGATATATTTTATGGAGAAAAATAAATGATTTTTATGAAGTAATATAAATTATTAGAATGTTTCGATGATATACAAACAACATATAATATTTTTTATAATGAAAAATAAATGATTGGAATGTTTCGATAAGATACAAGCAGTGGATTTTTTTTATGAAGATAGAATAATTGAAATGTTTCGATATGATACAAACAGCGGATTACATTTTTTTTAATGAAGAAAACTATATGTAGTGATTGACTGGAGTGTTCTTCATGAGTACTTGGCCATTATTGTCTCATGAAGGGAAGTGTAAGAGTATGTCATGTTAATACAGTTAATACGTTTTATGCTTTTTTTTCTTTGCATACACCTGTATTTCATTCACACCATACATACATTTTGAAGTGATGTCTTTAGGTGAATTATAAGATTGAGAAGTTTTACTTATTACATGTTCATAGTTAATAATAATGAGACTATGGTCATTTAGTATCACGGCTTCATGTGCCTGTTTTCACATTTTTAATTAAAGTTTGAAAATTTTTAAGTTAAAAGCTGCTAATTGCCTCTAACAGTCTCATCTATACTTTAAATACTGTTAATAAAAACCAAATTGACATCAGGAGTTTCTTTGTGGAGTAATAATGTATTGTATGTAATTATGTATCATAACTTGTTTAATTGATTTTATTTTTGTTTATTTACTGTGGCTGGTGCTGTGTTGTGGTATGAGATTCATTGGTTATACAGTAAACCCTTGCTATAACAAATTTCAGCTTTAACAAATGCTGTAAGCCTATTGAACCATGCCCCTCATTTAACAAATGTCGTTCATTAAATGAGGAATGTCGTTCAGTAGATTTAGTTAGACTGGTGGTGTTTTAAACTAAAGTGTAATTTTAATAGTAAATTATAATGTTACAAGTTAATTGTGCATATAAACACAACAGGAAATGTTTGAGGTTAGAAACATATTTACAGTATTATTGAATGACTGCCCATATACAGTATAGCGACCAGTGTTTATTAAAAAGACCTTTTATAATGATCACACGTCCTAAACGAATGACCCCTGTCCGAAATTAGTTTGTTACAGTGAAGGTTTACTGTATTGGCAAGTTTTCCACCAGTGCCCCCAATATGTTTGTTACAGGGAACACAAACAGTAGTAGGTAGGGAGTTGTATAAAGCAGAACAAGTTGCCTGGAATTGTTGACCGCGATCGACATAAAGGGATGTACTGTATTATTAAACTTCTTCGAGGAAAAGGAGTTTCGTTGCTGAATTTAATTTGCAAAATAATCTGAATTGAGTAACAAAGAATCTTTTCCCTGAAGTTATTTAATAGTATATAATAGTTTTCCCAGATTGATGAGTAATTATGGTAAAAGTCTTTTAAATAAAAAGCATAATTTTTCACCAAAAATCCTTACATAAATTACTAAAAATTATGTTACACATTTCTATAAACAAAAAGTTAAGGGAAATTACATTAACAGGCAAGACAACAAAATAATAAAAAAAAGGTAAAATGTTCATAGATATTGAATGTAAGAAATAGTTTCCCCTCACCTACCACCACTTTAGTCATGCTTTGTTGGGTGGGTAAGGTATGGACTGTGGTGACATGTGCAGTACTTTAATGGTTTTGCCGCCACTTTGGCCCCAGCTACTCCCTTTCAATTCTTCAACTGTCCCTCATTTCTTTCTATTTCCTTCATTCTTGGTGTCCCACATCTCCTCTCTATCACCTTCGTTGCCCTACCTTACCTACAAGGTCTTCCTGGCCTAGGGCAGTCATCTTTCATCCTCAATCCATCAATCACCTTACTCACATGACATGTATATATGGTTCTACAAGTTATTGTTATTGGTATTAGCTGATATAAAGATTTGTTACTACAATACTATATATATTGACAATCTATTTAAAAATAGTGGTCACTATTAAATTAGCAAGACAAATTTATCATGACTTTTATCATTTAATTTGGATGGAATGTTTATTTAACACAGGTTTTTAAAGTACTCTATTCACTTAATGTTCTTCACCTGTCCCTCCTTTCCTTCTGTTTCCGTTATGCTTCCTGATCACCTTCCCTTCTCCCTTGTCTTTCCAGACCTAGGGCAGTCTTACATTTTCAAACAATCCAATCACTCTTTAACATACAGTAAATTATATTATGTAAATCAACAAATGGAGTGTAGAGGAGGCAAGAGAATTGCATGAGGGTGTGCTATGAGTACGAGAAATAGAGAATAAGAGCAGTGGAGATGGATATACTGTACTGAGAAGTGACTGTGTAGAATCCGAGGAATTGACAGGGTAAGAAATACTGAAATCCATGAAAGGTGTGGTGTGAGCAAATCACTAGATCAAAGAATAAAAGAATGTGTTATGAGATGGTAAGGGCATGTGGAAGGAATGAATGATACAATAGTGTTGAATAAAGTGCATGAGAGTGATTTTGAGGGGCAAAGAAGAAGGGGAAGACCAAAGAGAAGATGGTATGATATGGTTAGTTATTGTGTAAGAAACCAGGGAATGATAATGGATGAAACAAAAGAACTTGTGCACAATAGGAAAGAATGGATGAGATTCGCTAGGAGTGTATATTAGGGCTTGCAACCCAGTTTTAACTTGACAGTCAGTGGAATAGATTTGTGCACGAGGTTAATTATTAAATTAAAATTACTTTTTTCATGGGGAGCTGAGAACTGCTTGAAAGCGGCAGTGAATGTGAATGTGACCCATTTTACTGGTACCAATACGATGACTCCCTCGACACACTACAGAGCCATCTTACAGGTACCACACCATCGTCAACACCACCGATATTCTTGCATAATTTTTATTGCCCTTGGTCCCATTATAAAAAAAAAAAAAAATGTCAAGTACACTGTAATGTATTTATTATTATATTTCATTGACGCAAATAGACTCCACAAAGAAATACCGATGGACACTGTACTTTATCTGTGTTAGAGAAGTTTCAGAAAAATTTATTAATTAATAAAAATGTGCACAAAGCAGTGTGGTACAGTATTGTACATAGCCACTTCAGGTTATAGGGCTTTGTGCAAGAACATTCATTGTGTTGACTATGGCTTGGTAACAGTACAATGACTCTCTAGACATAATATAGAGCCATCGTACCAATAATGTGCCATCGTCAACACTACCAATATTCTTGCATACGACCCGTACTGTCATCGGCAGGCAGGTCATGTAAGTATCCTTTGTATATCACAAGCTCAGGAAATATATACAAATTTTATATATCAGAAAATGGGCATATGAAAATGGCAACAGACACATTTTGATTTATTTTCCTTACTGCATCAACAGCATTGTATGTTTCACTAAGTACTCATTTTGGTTTACATAATACTTACTGCATATATATATATATCCTAATTTGGTTAAGAGAGTATGATGAAACTATAAGAAGCCTGGTAGTGTACACCTTCATTACCTGGTCCTACATTGCAACATTTTAAACACACACAGGCAAAGCGTGTCTTACCTAACCCATACCCTACAAATTCCTACCTGCACTTCACCACACACACAATGAGCCTAATGTACCACTGTGACTGGCAGTGCATAATGTTGACATCTATATCAGCGGCATAATGTTTGTTATAAATGCGTTAAAATGTAAAATGCGAACTTGCAGAAAAATCGGGGTCTAGTGTACCTCAATAGATAGCAATGTTGTGGTGGAGTGAACGTGTCCAGACGAAGGGTGGGTACTGGGTAGTACAGTGTTGGTTGATTTGGAGCAAGTGATTCCTCCCAACTATTCCTAGCAATACGACACCATTATTTTTGTTAATTTGGTTCTGTTTCCTGGCATACTTAGGAGGAATCAAGGTGCTCTAAAATGTACCAAAAGTGTACTGCCTATTTAAATGTGGCACATTGGGCCCTTTGAATATACTGTACAACCCCTCCAATACCAATTGGTTATGTTACAAAACTATGAAGAAATCAGTTTTCGATAAGATTTGTATTGTATTTGTATCCTTTAACCTTTGCATACAGTGAGTCTTTCATATGTACTGTACAAGCCTGAAGCCTCAAATATAGTAAGTAGCCTATCAATAATGATGGTTCTTCGCTTCCTTTTGGGATCACTTCTGCAACAAACATTTTTCAGGACAGTTTTCGCTTAATCGGGGGGCAATATTTAAAGGGTTTTGGCGCCCCTTCTGCCCCACCCACTCACTTTCACTTCTTCAAACTGTTTCAGCCATAAATAGGGCGACTCGGTTTCTGTACTATTAGTTGCAAGCTTCGAAGGAGCGAACCACTTATGGGGTCCGGAAACATGGTCCCGCTTCAGGAAAATTTTGAGTTAGAAAAAATAAATAAATAATATATATATATATATATAAAACTGCATTTCCTAGCAAAATTTTTAGGCCGTGAAGTGAATAAAAAGGACTGAAAGAAAAAACAATTATATGGTACTGCACTCTTTTATTATATTGCTCTAGCCAAGCAGTAGCTTAATACTCCATCAGGCTATTCGAAGCAGACATGGATCAACAAGCAAAAAGTTGATACAAATAAAACCCAGTTTGAACCAGTGATTTGAACATTAATTAAAGAGTGGCACTGGCGCTCAGAAGTAGGAAAAAAATCGATCTTCCTCATATTTAGGTGATTGGCTAAGCTTTGGGGCGGGACTCCATTCCACCAATGACAGAACAACCAAGGGAGGTGCGGCTAAAGGAAGGAAAAAGGGTGCCATATATAGTATATTCTTTCTGATTGTCCTATTTTGTATATTCTACCCATTCTGTAGACAAACCTCAACATTTTACACAGACCGTCGTGGAACCTACTTCTTCTACTAGTACTATTAATCATAAATTGAATATGTTTGATGGGACAAGATCCAGCAATAATTGTAGGGTATAGCAAGAATGGCAATATGTTGTACTGCACATACTTGCTAGACACTTTCAATCTCATCAGTATTTTCACGTATGAGGAATTTTTCCTAGACATGGGGAATTAGAAGTTCCAATGGGAGAATTATATGACAATTGTTCAAGAGTAAAATTTAAATCACTGGTTCAAACTGGGTGTTATTTACATCCAATTTTTGCTTGTTCAACATTGTGTGGAGCGGGATCTAGGATATCTTCCAAACAAGTAACAAGTAATATACGATTATCTTCAAGAGTAAACAGGGAGTTTTTGAGGTAAATAGGAAAATTCTGATGTTAAAGCTCGGGAAATTTCGTCAAGCAGACTGGCATAATGCATTGTGGCAACACTGGACACTCTAGTGCTGTTGGAGGCGAAGGACGTGGAGGCTACCAGGAGGCAAGTTTAGTCAGGGTGTGATTCAGTGATTGTGATAGAACTAGTCTTGCTGCAGCTATTGGAGGCTTTGGTTGTGTCGACTTTCACTCTCAGGATGGTTAACGCAAATCTTATCTTCGGTGGAATTGAAGGGTGAGTATAAGACTGTGTTCAGTTGAAAGAATTAATAAGGTATTTCCCTGTATTATTATTTCTGCATGACTTTGCTGTGTATTGATTAACAAATGCTAAAGGAACACTTGCAACTTAAGCTTTATTATAATTTCAATGTTAAACATCAGTCGTCGACCACCAGTAAATGTATTTTTTCTTTGTAAAGCTTTAACAATTATTAAGATATGAAGAAAATGCTGCTTGAGAGCTAAACCGGATAGACTGACAAGAACCTGCTTGAAGATTAGGTATGAATTCTTTATACCAAATGTTAATAGGTGATATATTGTGCAAATCCTTAGTTATTATATAAATACATGATTTAATTTGTACTACTTTGTTTTGCGCAAGTAAAAAAAAAACTTAGTTGCGCAGAGGGCGGAGGCAGAATTGTTTGTTTTCCTACTATTCCGAATTACATTAACATTAACCTGGACGACCAGAGGTTAGGACTGAAGATTCAAGAATGCCCAGGTTAGGACCAAAAGATGCCCAAGATATGACCGAAAGATGACCAGGTTAGGACCCAAGAATGCCTTGGTCCTCATTATTAGGATAGGTCAGGTCAGGTTAGATGAAAACCACCGATTCCCCCAGAAGCGGTCATCTCTTCCATATTTACCCGTAATTGCTTGTGTAAATATATATGCCATAATTTGCACTACAGAAAAGAGTCCAAAATATTAAATAACTCGAAAGTAAGGCGATTTCGGAAATTCTGTAGTGAAAAATAGTTTCTTTAGATTTATCCTAATACTTTCGTTGTATTTTCTTCGTGCCTGCTTGCTGTCCACCTCTCTATCATGGCCGAGGAATTCCTTTATCACCTACCTTGTCCTACCGTCTCAACAGGTTTTTCCATGATGACGAAATTCATAGGGCCGCGTTCAAGAACACGCATGGTGTATACTATGGCGTGGTACCGATCGATACGATGACTCCATAGACAAACAACAAGGCCATCGTACGGTTCGTACCGCTACTACGCCATCGTATGCACATCAGAGTTTCTTGTATACGGCCCGCAATAAGGTTGAACTCGTTTAAATAGTATATGAATATAATGATGGTACTGTCTCAATCCTCAAACAAGCAGGCGGGTGTATATATTATACAGTAATAATAGTTCACTAATGTGCAGTACTGTAGACCATCTATATAAATAAGTGAATGAATTAGCACAATCCTTTTAACACAGGCTCAGTGAAATACTTGGTCTATTATGGTAATAAGTGAAATATTGGGTGGTCTTCAATGAGGGGCAGAGTGTAAAAATGCAGTGGTGGATACAATTATTTATTCACTGTATATCGAGGATCTACAGTATGTGTTTTTCGTGCCAAATAATTCCATCTGGACTTGGTGCTAGTTCGCATTGTAATAAAATTATAACCGTACAGCTGGATCCCTAGCCAAAAAGTGGGTAGTAGCTTACCGTGTTGTAAGCCTAACTGATTTCTCGTAACCATTCCAAGCAACGGAACATCTCTATTATTGATTTGAAGATGAAGTAAGACCGGCTTAGGCCTGGAAGACCCTGTAGGATGAGGGAGAAGGGAGGTGGGGTAGCAAGCAAGGAGATAGAAGGAAAGGGGGGACAGTTGAAGGAGGAGGATTGTGTGGAAGGCGGGGTAGATAACTGTCTCGTCGCCTCCCTCTTGTCCTTGAGGGGATAGTTCAGTGTTGGTGAATCTGGGGCAAATGATTATTCCAAGCAACAGGCCACGATTAATTTTGTTAATCTGGTCCTATTTCCTGATAAACTATGGAGGAATCAAGGCGCTCCAATGTACCAAAAGTCTATTACCCCCTTATTTCTATCTTTATCGTGCTTGCTGCCTGCCCTACCTCGATCTCAATCACCTCCCTCGTTCTACAGGGATTTCCAGGCCTAGGTTTGTCTTCCTTCATCCACAAATCAAATATATTTATGTTGTTTATTCATGATTATGATTAACTTGATCAATGGTGAATGCTATGAAGTATTTGGGAGGTTCGTGTATCTTAACTATACGATAAACTGAATAACTGTTGTTTCCTGTTACCAGCTCTCGTATAGATGTGGCACCTGCGCAGTATTTGTCTGTTGTGAAGCGTCAATGCACACTTTTCACAGAGATGTCATTTAACAGACTTAATAATAGAAACCGTTATTGTCCTACTGTAAATATGATCAACAAAGAAATGTAATGTTAAAGCCGTTATATGTATTAGGGGATAGTATACTTATTGGTGCATTGGAACGCTTTGATTCCTCTACGACAGTATGCCAGGAAACAAGACTAGATAAACAAAAATATTAATGGTGGGCTGTTGCCTGGAATAGATTGGAAGAATCAGTTGCTCCAGATATACCACCAACACTGTATTGCCCCCTTAAATAAATAATGGGTGGCTAGCAAGCGAGTTCAGTGAGCGAAATCTGTATTGCGCAAAGCCACATCGACGATTCTCGACTACAGTGGTGCAAAAGTAGGTTGACAGTCTATTGTCTAAAGTATGTGTTTACCAGATTAATTTTTGTTTAATTATTTACGAGACCAACTCTGTCTTATGTGTTGGAATATTTTCACTGTAGTGATAGATGTTTAACCACCCTACTTCTATATAAACACACTATCACCCATCATGATTATATTTTGTAACCTTCTACCATCTTCACCTCTCCTCAGTTGTCCTTTCTATATATATTCTCATCATCTTTGTCATTTCCTTCTCTGCCATTCTTTTGAACCACCCTACTTTTATATATATATATATATATATATATATATATATATATATATATATATATATATATTCTATCCCTCCCTCTCCCATCATAGTTATATTCTCTAACCTTCTAACATTTTCACCTTTCCCACCATATATTAGCTCCACATTATTTTCCTGTCCAGTGTCCACACCTTCTCTTTTCCATTTTTTCAATTCTACAGTACTTCCATTTTTATTTGTCCTTTCTACGGATTCTCTCTTTCATTCTTCATTGTCCTGTCCACACACACTCTTCCATTCTTCATTGTCATGTCCACACATTCTCTCTTCCATTATTTCCATCCACTCTACTTCCATTCTTCATTGTCCTGTCCACGTGGACCTTCTCTCTGCCCTGCATTCTTTCTAATCTACTCGTCCCCCAGCATCACTATCTCCACGTACTCTCCATGGGGTCAAGTGCCTTCCTTATCTACAGTGTTTATCAATGGAAAATATAGAGGGAACGCTGAAGAACTGCATTGTAACCCATATAGCTTAACTTCGTCACCCTCCCTCCCTCTATCACCTGACACGGTTTGGATTCCCCTGACGGAAGATCTTGGCAGCAAGTGTTTGGTTATCTGCTTCTTTGTATACCCTCTAGCCATCCATCCAGGACTGTATTTAATGTATTATTTATTTTTCTTTTAGTTGTTCTAATTCTGTTTATTGGGTTCTAGTTATTGTATTACAGGGGAGGACTATACTTTACTATTTATTTATTGTATTTATTTTATTATATTTATTGCATGACTGCATATATATATTTTTTAATTTATTGTATTTTTTCCAGCCTCTCTAGTTCTTTCTTGTATTACAGGGGAGGAACACACTCATGGATTGTATTGATGGATGGTAAAGGAAACAGGATTGCTGAAGTGGAAGGCCCCTCTACTAACGTCTTGGTGAGTAGGCTATAGTACAGTGTGTGTGTGATATCGCACCATATATATCTGTAGCTAACCCGGCAAATTGTGTGTGTGTGTGTTCCTGATGTCGCGATATATCTGTAGTCCCGACAAATTGTGTGTGTGTTTGCCATTCGCTTTATATTGAAACAAATTTGTTCGAAAATAGATTTATTTGTTCATGCAAATTTTAAAGGTATGTGCTTTATTTTTTATGCATGTTTATACTGTTAGGAAATCATACGGGTTCATTTTCAAGTGGATTATTATTATTATTATTATTACGTGAATTTATATGACTTCAATTATTTTATGTTGGCACAATTAGCCGGCGTTGCCATCGTTATGGGGGTAATAATATGCTTTTTGGACATTAGAGTGACTTAATTCCTTCAATGTATGCCAGGAAACAGGACCAGTAACAAAAATAATGGTGGCCTGTTGCTTGGAATTGTTTGGAGGAATTAAATGCTCCAAATTTACAACCAACACTGTATTATCGCGTTATGGTAGAAGTATGAGAGAGATGAGGGAAGGAGTGTGAGAGAGAGGAGGGAAGGAGTGAGATGCAGACAGCAAGGTCGTTCAACAGAGAAAGTGAGAGTGACTGGTAAAGACAATTCCCCCTCATACACACACACACACACACACACACGTAGCATATATACTGTACTCGATATACAATGAATAATAAGTATTTGTATGATACACCATTTCATTTTACATTTCTTGAAGACTCAGGCTTCTGTTATTCATACAGACTAAAATATTTACTTAGCCTGTGTTAAAAGGACAGTGCTAAATTTATTCATCTTAAATATCGAGGGTCTACTGGATACCGGAGTTGGCCGGTTGGGTGTAAGGGGTTGGCAAGTCCTCCTTTAACCCACTGTGTTTGTGTGTGTGTAATAATGATAGAAATATTTTGACAGTCGTATTCTGACCTTCATTGAGCCTCATCTTTTACTTGCTTACACACCCTACATACACCCGTAAAGCCCACGCCCACCGCTCTATGTACAGTTGCCGACATAATTACGAGGAGATAGAAGGGAAGGAGGGACAGTAAGCACCAAGGAGATAGAGAGAAGGGAAGGAAGGACAGTAAGCTCAAAGGAGATAGAAGGAAAGGAGAGACTGTAAGCACGAAGGAGATAGATGGGCAGGAGGGACAGGAAGCACGAAGGAGAGACAATAAGCACGAAGAAGATAGAATGAAAGGAGGGACAATATGCATGAAGGGATTATAGAGAAGGGAATGAGGAAAAGTAAGCACGAAGGAGCTAGAAGAAAAGGAGTGACAGTAAGAACGAAGGAGATGGAATAAAGGGGAGGCAGTAAGCACGAAGGAGATAGAAGGGAAGGAGGGACAGCAAGAACGAAGAAAATAGAATAACGTAAAAACAGTAAACACGCAGGAGATAGAAGGAAAGGACATTAAGTACGAATGAGATATCTAGAAGGAACGAGGGACAAGAATTGTTGTGATGTAATGTACTCACCAGTGACCCACTTGAATGTGTAGTAGTGGTGGTGGGGGTGGTGGTGTGATAGCATTATTTGGGTTTAGCCTTACTGCTTGACCTCTTCAACCCTTATTCTGCCATCCTCTGCCTGTTCATTCTTTCCTTCCTTCTTTCTCTTCCTTCCATTTCTCTCCTTTCCTTTCTTCTGTTGATATTTGTAATTTCTATAGCGTGGTCAGTAATCTTTCTATCTAAATGTGTGTGTATGTGTGAGATAAGCTTATTGTCTATCAACAGGTGTGATGGAGTTGTTCACAGGTGTCTTGTCGTGTCCAGGTGTGTGCCTCATGTGTGCGCGACTGTACTACTATTAAACAAACACACACACACACGCGTCTCATCCTGCCCTGTGTTCTATGAGGGGACCCTTTTTATGTGTTTTTCATAATAAATGTCCGCATCTGTATATAACAAAAGACACACCTGTACACAAGACACCTGTGAACAATTCCATCACACCTGTTGGTAGGCTTAATACACACACACACACACACACACATATATATATATATATATATATATATATATATATATATATATATATATATATGTGTGTGTGTGTATAGATTGATAGAAAGATAGATAGAATTACTTAATACACAGTTCAACACACGCACATAATCTTGAACGATATTGAGATTATTTACTGTGGTCTGTGATAAAATGTGTGTGTGTAGGCTGTCATTCACACAACATTATAGTCAAATATCGCATTGTGCATGAATTTGTGTATCTGTACAAATTTACTCAAGTAGTTTTTATTTTCTGTTTAGTTTCCGTACATGCAAGTTATTCTCAGTTAAGATTAAAAGGAATCATCTTTACCCGGATATGGAAACGCGGAACTAAAGCGTTAAACACCTTACCCTATATGTACTTGACCAGTTTCCCGTATAAGGTGGGAGGTAGGTAGATCGATTGGTAGGTAAGAAGGTGGAAGGAAGGAAAGTAGGTAGATCTGTAGGTAGGAAGGAAGGAAGGTAGGTAGGTAGATAGGTAGATAGATAGATAGATTGATAGATAGATAAATAGATAGACTTACCTTATATTTACTAGACAAGTTTCCGGTAAAAAGTGGAAGGAAGGAAGGGTTGTGGGTAAGTAGGAAGGTAGGTACAGGTAGCCTTGACCATAAGATGTCCTCTACTCCTGCTCACCATTACCGTCACTATTATACAGTCTGCTGTTTTGGTGGGCGGGGTACATACAAGTCGGTGGCAAAAGTCCTGTCGTCACATCAGCCAAGTCATTAAGTACGGTATGGAAATATAAGCTTCACAGGCTCGTAAACTGAAACACCAGGGAAGTTTCTTAAATTGCCCCCTGGGTATTGTAATGTTGTTGTGGTGGTAAATGTGTTTGTTCGATGATTTCCCTTTATCTTATCCTTCAAGAAGGGCTGAGTGAGTGAGGCGACAGTATTTTTGCCGCCCACTGTACAAGTCCTTGCTCTATAGCTATCAGGAATATCTTTGCTAGTCTTCCTACATTTGACACTTCATTAATCAGGCGACATATAAGGAAACCGGAGAGTTACAGATTCATTTCTCCCAGAGAGATAATAAACACTGGATTACTTAAGGAGACTATTTTGTTGACAGATTGGAGAACCACTGATTCCTTCAAACTATGCTACTGTTGGTGTTATATACCATAAATAATAGTAATCATAATAAATATATAAATAAAATAAAAATTCTCCCTCAGTGCTTGGTGGTTAGTTCTCATTGTAGTAATAATAATAAATAACTGCCTCGTCGTACTGCAAGGACTATCCAACCAACCAACACTTTCGCAACACCACCCAGCCCTAGATCATGAGAGAGACTAGGACAGTGTACAGAAATGTCAGAGAAGCAGAACAGACAGAAAGACCGCTTGACCTTGTTTCCACCACACTCCACAGGCCTCTCACTCACTCGCTCACTCACTCACTCTCCCTCACTGCTGCTTTCGTAATCTACATAAAGCGTGCGCATTCCCATGTTTCCATCACTCTCCACAGGCATCTCACTCACTCTCACTCTTTGTTTTCGTAATCTACATACAGCATGCCCATTCCCAGGCAACATCATCATGCAGCCTCGCCAGGCATGCCATACATTGTAAACTCGTGATACGTAATTTCTGACCAGAGACGAACGGCACGCACCACACATAGGCTACCCAGCATTCGAACTCAGCCTCTATAGGTGTACTGGGTGGGAAAATGAACAATACCAGGCTTTTCGAAGCTTTCTGCTCCTCACATTCTGGTCAGAAATTATGTATCACGAGTGTACATTACACACCCATGTACAATAATGCCTTGTTTTCCACTGGTGATGTTATGGTTGATTTCTCGCCTTAGCTGTTGTGCCTCTCCTACCAGTTTGTAAAAATGTAAACATAAGTAGTATATTAGAAATGTCGAAGATGTGACCAGCAGATATACAATTACACAAAAGGGTACCTGTATGTGAACGCAACAGTAAACGTATTATATTATACTATACCCTGAAAATACCAAGTTGTGATACATACAAATTATTATAAAGGTTACTAATTGTGAGGTGAGTAGACAAAAGCTACAACCACGAATGTATATACTGTACAGTCGTGGACATAAGTTTCAATACTTATATGGACAACTCGTATAAACTGCTGACTAATTATTTCACTTTCTCATATGTTATTGTTTAGAATAGTGAGTAGTTGCTTGTAGTAAATTTAGAAGATATATATAAGTTTTATATATATATAGGCCTGTGTGTGTGTATAGTGAGTAGCTGTTTGTAGTAACCTATTTCTTGGAAAGTTTCTCGACTAACGAACAGAGGGAAACAGTCAAACGTTTACACGAGTCACCCTGTATGTTGATATATTATTATTGTCCACGACTGTACTAACACAAGTAGCAAGGTGAACGAGTTAACTGACTTCCTTGCCCAGGGCCGATCAACCCAACACCACACCAAGGTAGTGGCGGTATTATAAATCACCTCGGAGTTTACACTTCTTTTTGTGTGTGTCATTACTGACCACGCTACCAAAGTGTTTCAGGGTCATTTCGAAGCACTGGACCATTTTCCTCCTGTTTATACTGATAATAATGGTTCTAGTCCTTGCCATGAATGAATGAATGTTCAACCAAATTTTAGCTTATGTGTGAATTTTACTTTAAAAGTGAAAGTACAGTGATGGTAAATTTGGAACAACTTTTTTCCAAACTATTCCAAGCAATAAGGCCTCCTTTATTTTTGTTCATCTAGACCTGTTACCTGACATACTTTGGAGGAATCAAGGAGCTCCATTGTATCAAAAATGTATTACCCCCTTAAGAGAAAACTAGTGTTTGTGGGACACCAAGAAACTTTAAAAGTTATTGCGCAAATCACACAAATTGAAGCCAATCACTTAAAGACGACGTCGTTTCGCGATCTAGTTTTTTGTGGTTACGGGAAGATGCTCGCAGGTAAATCGATCGTGAGACTATAAGCGCACTTTTTGCCACGAGTACGGGGCATCATTTGGCAACAGGATACCGAAAGATGCCACAACACATGGATGATATGAGACGGTATCAGATAACCGCACGACCGCTCAACCTTTGGGTAGTGTTTGTGTGCATTTCCTGGATCCCATCTACCTTTCATGTGTGTGTTTCAGACTCATTTTGAAACGGTAGACGATATTCCTCCTCTTGAAGTACGAGTCTAAATTTATTCTGGTGTCAAAGCAGTGCCAGGTTTTAGTCGTTGCAGACGAACCTTACCGCACTTTTATAAATACTGTCATCCAAGTTCAGGGCGAGTATAATTATGTGTGTGTGTGTATGTTGAGAGGAAGTTGTTGACCCGAAATTTATATATGTGGTGTTGGGGCCAGGCACGTGACTATCTCTCTGCATATTCTGTGTACTGTACAGTTTGTCAAAGGATTTAAGTGTGTGAGAGAGAAAGAGAGAGAGAGTGTGTGTGTGTGTGTACCAGACTCATTTCAAAGCAGTGGACGATTCTCCTATTCCTGAAATACTAGTCTATATAATTATTTCCAAGCAGTGCCGGGTTCTGTATAGTCTTTGCCATGAATGAACCCCCACCAACAAACAATATATTACCTTAGGAGTGAACAATACTTTTATGAATATGGGTCCTGGTTACTTACATACCCCATTGATGCCAACACTATACCACCATTATTCTTATAAATGCTGGTCTAATGGTTACTTAGGCCTACACCCCATTGATTAAACTACTACACCTCCATTACTTTTATATCCAAGTACTACACCTCCATTACTTTTATGTCCAAGTAATACACCACCATTACTTTTATATCCTAGAACTACACCACCATTACTTTTATATCCAAGTACTACACCTCCATTACTTTTATATCCAAGTAATACACCACCATTACTTTTATATCCTAGAACTACACCACCATTACTTTTATATCCAAGTACTACACCTCCATTACTTTCATAAATATGAGTCCTGGTTAGTCCTATATTTACTCTCCATTGATCCCCTTCCGTTCTTCCATTTTTAACTGTCCTCTATCCCTCCTTACCACCGTTACTATCTTCATTTATTGCATTCTCGCTTACCTCTCTTTCTTTCATCTCTCCCTTCCATTCTTCCACTGTACCTCCCTCCTTTCATTTTTTTCTTTACCTTCCTCCTCACCACCTCCTCTTTCTCCTTCCCTCCTTTTTTTTTTATCTTCCCCTTCTTTACTCCTTCCCTTCATCCCTTATTAACCTTTTTACCTTCTCTCCCCCATTTTACCTTCCCTCCCTCTATTTTTTAACCTTCTCCCTTCCGTACTTCCCCCACTGCACCTTGATCTGTCATTGAAGACTTATGCTGGCTGGAAGGACTGACGGTCTGCCTGCCCGCCTGACGACCTTGCCCTGCTCTGCCCTTTATACCCTGTCCCATATTTACATAAGTGGATGGATGGGCAGTAGCGAGCAGAGTAGGTCAGTGTCGAATCAGTGTCGAAGTAGAATAAATTACTAACCTGAATATTTTTGCATTCACCTGCACAAACTCCCAAGAAGCTGGGTTATCTTTCTCGCACATAGAGGTGGGACAGTAAACACGAAGTGAAGGTAATAGAGATGTGGAACAGCAAACACGATATCTTTTGGGTGAATTGGAGGGCTACTGAATCCTCCAAACTGTGTCCTACCAGATCCCCTACAAGAGTAGTATTGATTTGATAATTTTGATTTGAAGGTGATACAGAGGTGTAACGGCAAATACAATATTGGAAGGTAAAGGCCCTGTTTACACGAGGAGTTCATTCATCGTTGGAAGGACAACACATTCCTATAGGCTAGTCTGTCAAGGAGTAATGTAGTACAGTCACGAGCCATAGTAAGTATCCTGGTGTTGTTGAAGTTTGAAATAGTCCGATATACTCACTGAACTAATTCCTCCTATTCGAAGCAGACCTGGTTATTTATTATGGTTCGTGTCTATACAGTACGGAAATAAGAGATTCGCAGGGTCGTAAACTGAGAATCCAGAGAAGTTTCTTAATTTGTCCCCTGGATTTTGTAATGTTGTTGTATGGTGAATGCGTTTGCTTTATGATTATCCTAAATGTTATCCCTGAAGAAGCGCTGAGTAAAGCGACAAACCATAACAGATAATATAATCACACACACACACACACACACACACACACACACATTTTAGATGATCCTTAAGTTGCTTATCATGGTGAGTGCAGTATGAAGGCATGAAGCACAACAGTCATGGACAATAATATTCTTCCTCAAGTAGGCTAAGTGTTTGACAGCTTCCCTCCGTTCGTGAGCTGGGAAACTTTCCAATAAATAGGTTAAACAACATCATCTAATTTAATACAAGCAGCTACTCGGTATTCACACACACACTTATTGTTTAATTTACAAAAGCAGCTACTCATTATTCAAAACAATAACATCATAATTATGAGAACTCAAAAACATTAGTCTGCTATTTGTTTGAGTTGTCATTAAGCCTATGTGTATTGAAACTTATGTCTACGACTGTACATTGACTAATCCCAGGGTAGGAGTGTGTGTTCAGGTGCACCTTGATTCCTTCAAAGTAGGCTATGCCGGGAAATAGAGAAAGAGTGACAAATATAATGGAGGCCTGTTGCTTGAAATAATTTTTGGCAGAATCAGTTGCTCCAGATTTACCACCTACACTGTAATGCCCCATTAATTCAATTTGAAACCATGTAGAACTCATTCTTGTATGATTATGGAAGCAGAAAACGCATTAATGTTGTTGATGCCAGACTGTAAAGAGAAAGGTAATATGGTATCGGAGGTGGGTGTGTGCTGGCATGTATGTGTGCTGGCATGCGTGTGTGCTTGCATGTAAGTGGAGTTGCTACATCTTTCAGATCTAGTTTGTTGATGATACTGACTGGCTGTGTATGTGGGTGGGTGAGTTATACTGGCAAGCTGGGTGGGCGGATTGGTGGGTGGGTGATGGTTGAGTGAGTGGCTGGTTAGTTGGGTGAGTGACTGACTAGCTAGCTGGCTGCTCACGTGGCATCTTGCACTTATTCGTTCACTCACCCTAAAATTACAAACGAAGCTGTTCTTCACATTATCAGTTGATCAATATTATCCATTCCGTGCGGTGATGTACTATGGTGCACAAAAGTTCATTCCCTGAGCCAGCCACTGTATATATATATATATATATATATATATATATATATAAAACTCAAGCACCTGCAGCCTAATTCGAACGACTTAATAGGGAACAGCATATGGCGAACAGTTATCGCTGTGTTGTTCGAACCACAGGCAGGCAGTTAATTCCTCTTGTGGTTGGCTGAGGGAATGAACTATTGTGCATCATAGTACCTTCAATAAGAATAGTCATGTCATGAGATATAGTGAAAACAAAGTGGACCGGGTGATATCTATAAAGCATCTCGGAGTTTGCACTTGTTCGCCTCCAAATTGTTTCAGGCTCGTTTAGAAGCAGTGGACGAACTATTTTTCTAAACTTTGTTGAAGTACGAGTCTATTATTATTATTATTTCAGAGCAGTGCCGGGTCCAATAATCCTAGCCACGAATGAACGCTTACCAACATAATTACCTTAGAAGTGAACTATACTTTTATGAATACTGGCCATGTATGATTCATGTAGTTTTACACTCAGTCCCTCATTAAAGACCTTTAATTGTTTTCCTAGGCTTCTGTTATTCATTACCATACAGACTAAGGGATTTACTGAGCCTGTGCTAAAAGGATAGTGCTATATCTATTCATCTTAAATCTAGGGCCTACTGTATTGTTTCTAGGGAGTCATCAAACCTTTAACAAGGCCATCGTATGCATGGCTGTCGGTGATGTTGACGATGTTATGGTAACTGAACGATGGCTGTGTACTGTGTCTAGAGAGTCATAGTCCCGTTACCACACCATCAATATTTCTGCATACGGCACACAAGTACTCGTTTATCATCATTAATGGGGTGATATACTTTTGGTACATTGGAGGGAGTTAATTCCTCCAAAGTCTGCCAGGAAACGGGACCATGTGAACAAAAATAATGGTGTCCTGTTGTTTGGAATAGTTTGGGGGGATCATTTGCTCCAGATTTACCAACAACACTGTACTTTACTACCCTTGATTAACAAGGTCTAAGCGAGAGATTTTTTTTTTTTTTTTTTTTTTTTGCAGCTATATACCGTAAATTTCGTCTGTCGATATCCAACTCAGGTATCCAAGGTGAACAGGTGTGTGTGTGTGTGTGTGTGTGTGTGTAATGCACCGTGTGTCTATTAATGTATTATAAATATGTTGAGATCACAAATATATATATATATACAGTATATATATATAATAGCCAGCTCTGTGTGTGTGTGTGTGTGTGTGTGTGTGTGTATGTATAACCTGCTTGCCTTCCTTGTACGTTGTATCTTGACGTACCGTTATATACATAGCCTAGGTAGAAGACTAGAACCACAACGTTACACAAAAGTTAATTCCCTTAGCCAACCCCAACATAACTGAAGCACCTGTGGTTCCAACGACTAAACAATACTCCGAGGATTAATGGCTGATTTTAATTATTGTATTTTGTCATTCGAACCATAAGAAGAATCATTCATATCGTGGCTGGCTGAGGGAAGGAACTTTTGTTACATACTGTATATAACTTGCCAGTTTAAGGGGTATGGTATGCTTTTAGTACATTGGAGCGCCTCGATTACCTCAAAGTATGCCAGGAAACAGGACCAGATTAACAAAATTATTGGTGGCCAGTTGCTTGCATGGAATATTTTGGAGGAATCATTTGCTCCAGATTTATCACCAAAACTGTAGTATTATTTGCTATAGTGCTCATGGAATCAACTCTCACATGTGTGGGATATGGAATGCTATTGACTACTCCACACAAACTATATTTTTATTATGTCAGTAAACAGACCACCTACAAGTTACTATTATTATTACCTCACTCACTCCTCACCATCTCTCTCACACACACACACACACACACACACACACACCACCCTTCTCCACATCACACACATCCTCACCCCACACTTCACCACATCACACATTACACACTTCACTAACATACAGATCGCACACACACATATCCTCATCTCACACTTCACCTCTTCATACTTCGCCTCACCATCACATTATCACACACTTTACCACTTCAGTCATCATCATCATCACTTCACATGACACATTTCATACTTCACCACCACCACTTCACACTTCACGTCACACCACGCATGCCTCTCGGTCACACTTATGGCCTTATGAAAGAACATTATTAGTGGTGTTGACGATGGTGTGGTAATGGTACGATGCTTCTCTAGACACATTATAGCCCGGGCCATCGTACAGTACCACACCATCGTCAACATTGATATTCTTGCATACGGCCCTTATCACTACAATCAGGTTTATTAGCATATTTGAAATCACTGCACACCTTATTAAGAATGTCTGTCCCTGCCCTCAATCAACAGTGTGACTGGCTCTGCTGGAATTAAGTGGAGAACCTCTCTCTCTTTTTTTTTTTTTTTTTTTTTTTTTTTTTTTTTTTTTTTTTTGTAAATTGGAGGGATACAGATTTCTACAAACTATGACAGGAAACAAATCACCTCATTTTTACTAAAATGGGTTCTGTTTTGTGACATGGGTAGAAGGATTCAGTAGTCCTTCAATTTAGCAAAAGTTCAGCCCTTAAGGACCCTGTGATCGTGTGTGAGACCTGGTGGCTTCTGATTCCTTCTGACTATGCTACGAAACAAGCTCTTTCAATGTAGTTGGTGTTTCGTGGCAATGTTTTAAGGACTCGCTAATCACCGCTTTTTTTACTACATCACGGGGGTCCTTAATCACTCCTGTTCAACGTTACAAGTTAACGGAAACCACACTTTCTCTAATGGCAAAATATATATACTCGTATATATAGAAATCTTAAAATCCCTCACTTTTGCCAGAACTCTCATGCACAAACTTTAGCATGAGCTACTTTAAAGGTTTGGGCACCCCTTCCCCACCAGCCACTCATTCAATTTTTCAACAGTCCGTTCTTTCCTTAAGTTGTATTTGTGCTTGCTATCCAACCTCTCCATCACCTTCTTCCTCGTCCTACCGTATTGAAGCAGTGTCATTCGTTCACTGACTGAACATGATGAACACTGCTTCGATACTACGGTAGCTAAATTCTGGTTGCTCATGAGAGGTTCGAAGCCCGTAATATATTGTCCAGAAAGAGGGGCCGAGACTAGCACCTTCTACATTGGCTGAAGTAAGAATTCCCATACGGAACTGTACAGGAATGAGCCAGGGGAGTAAAACAAGTAAAAGTAATAAATGTAACATGTTCAAATAGCGTTATATGTCTATTATTCCTGCAATTTCGATTTTTACAAGCAAGTACCATGTATTGCTTTACCTCTTGAGAGTGGCCGACCTTTAAATTTCCTCCCACCAGGTCCAGCCAGTATTCAAAACATCGCTCTAATTCGCTTTATATAGACTCCTAAACTACAATGCCTAGAAGTTAATTATCAGTCTGCCCTCACCATCAACTCTTCCTCTTTCTAAAGAATTTAAATCCAGCTCTCTATCTTCTGATTATGGAAATGTGATGAGTTGAAGTTGTGTCACTTTCAATGCAAGAACAGTACGGTGTTTGTGTAAACTGGGTGGTAATGGTTACAGTACTTATATCGTCCTTGTCATAGTCCTTTCTTTTCCTTTCTCTTCCTTTCCTTGCTTGCGTTCTACTGTTAGTTTACTTTTAAGGGGATGGTATTAATTTTTTTTGTACATTGAAGCTCCTCAATTTCTCCAATGTATGTCAGGAAACAGTCGGTTTCTCCAAATTTACCAACACTGCTACCACCTTAAGCCCACACATTTGCATAAAGAATACTCCACCTCACACACATGTCATAGCAGGTGTGTGTGTGTTTTTTTTTTTTCTTTCTTTCTTTCTTTCTTTACGCTCACACTTTTGTATCTCATTACCTTGACAGTTGCTGGGCCTGACTGAGTGTTTCCGGCGACTACACCAGCTGGTCCATGACGCCAAGAAGCAGGCACACCTCCCTAACGATACTGTCCTCGAGGCTTTGGTCAGTACATGTTTAGTTCTTCTTGAGTGGAGATGTACTGTACAATTGTTGACAAATGAAATTTACCGCCGATAGTTTCTCACCTTACGGGGAGGATGGGGGGGGATTAATACACTTTTGGTACACTAGAGTGCCTTGATTCTTCCAAAGTATGCCAGGAAACAAAACAGATATAATGTGGTCCTGCTGCTGGGAATCATTTGGAGGAATTAGTTGGTTGCTCCAAATTTACAATCAAAACTGTACTACCACCTTAATATATGAGCATGGTGTGTGAATGTCCTTGTCTGTTATTGTTGAGGGAAGATTTGTTTGTAAATTTGTCCCAAATAGATTAGCATCTGGGCCATGTATTAAGTATGTGACCTCGCTCTCTAACAATTTAGAGGAATCGGCAGCACTCCAATCTCTCTCTCTCTCTCATATCTTAATTTGATTATAATGTTGATAAGGTTTGTAAAGAATGAGACGTCTTTCTGTGACTGTATTTAATTAAGGCGGTAGTACAGTGCTGGTGGTAAATCTGGAGCAACTGATTCCTCCAAACAATTTTCAAGCAACAGATCACCATTATTTTTGTTACATCTAGTTCTGTTTCCTGGCATACTTTGGAAGAATCAAGCCGCTCTAATGCACAGAAAGTGTACTATCTCCTTAATTAATATACATCCCTCCGAACTATTGCTATGAAATGGGCCACTTGAAGAAAATATATGGCAGCTTGTTGCTTAGGACTAGTCTGGAGGAAATCGTTATCTCCACTGCATTGTTACTTTCCCCCCCACCCCCTTCAAGTTAAGAGGTGTCAAAGCTGTTATCAATTTTATCAGTGTTATCGTTATCGCAGTTCGTCATTCTTATCTCTGCAAAGATGTGGCCAATGCTTTAAGGGTAAAGTAAAGTGTTGTTGGTAAATTTGGAGCAGCCGATACCGCAAAACAATTCCAAGCAACAAACCACCATTACTATTGTTATTTTGGTCCTGTTTCCTGGCATACTTTGGAGGAATTAGGGCCCTCCTTTGTACCAAAAGTGTCTTCCCGCCTTCAGGTGATAGCATACTTTGGGTACATTAAATCGCCTTGATTCCTCCAAAGTATGCCAGGAAACAGGACTATATGAACAAAAATTGTGGTGGTCTGTTGCTTGGAGTACTTTGGAGGAATCAGTTGTTTCAGATATACCACCAACACTGTACTGTACGTCCTTTCTCTTTATGAGTATTGGCGCCCCTTCGAACCAGAGTCAATCCCTTTTCCCTCTTCAACTGTCCCCACTTTCTTTATGAATTCTCTTTCCCTCGAGCTTGATGTCCCACCTCTCCATCACCTTCTCCCTCATCCAACAGTGTCTTCCAGGCCCAGGGCAGTCTTCCTTCATCCTCAGTTCAAATTATTCTTCTCTTTCCTCTCTCCGTTTCCGTATACAAGAACATCAGTGGTGTTGACGATGGTGTGGTAATGGTACAATGACTCCATAGACACACTACAGAGCCATCGTCGACCTTGGTAAACAACACCAGATATTCTTGCATACGATGGAAAGTGTTTCTGGCCTAACATAGTGTTCTGTCTTGCACATTATAATCTAATCTCGGGTAATCTACTGGTGATGTCAGAACGTAGATATTATGTTCACACAAGATCGACCATTTGCGTGTGGGAGCCTGAACAGTTGTTGATATGTATGTATGTACAGTATGTAGTAGGAATACACCGTTTATGTTTGCAGCTTCATTAATTAATTAAGGGGGTAACGCACCTTTGGTACACTAGAGTGTCTTGATTCCTCCAAAGTCTACCAGGAAACAGGATTAGATTAACAAAAATATATTAATGGTGTCTTGATGCTTTGGATACTTTAGTAGAATCTGTTGCTCCAGAATAACCAACAATGTACTACGCTCTTAATAATTATGAGGATGAAAAAAAAGACTGCTCTAGGCCTGGAAGACCCTTTAGGATGAGGGGAGAATGTGATAGTAAAGTGGGACAGCAAGCACGAAGAAAATAGGCTAGAGGGATGGAACGGGGGTGATGTCTCTCTCTCAATCACTAAATGCTTTAATAATCCCATACAGGGTTTGTGTCTGAGTGGATGTGAGGAGGATAAGAAGAACCGTGAGTTGGAGGAGACAATGTTGGCCCAATACCCTGACCTAGCAAGACATGTCATCTTTTCATCAGACACACACGGTTCCATCGCTACAGGCAGTCCTAAAGGTAAACAAAAGACTCGCTCTCTCATAATACCCTGACCTTGCAAGGCTTGGTATCTTTCCCTCTGACATACATGGTTTCATTGTGGTTATAGGTGGCATCTGTGTGTTTGTCTATATGTGAGTACCGCAGCAAACGTATGTGTGTGTGTATTACAGGTGGCATCATCCTAATCAGTGGTACTGGCAACAAGGTGCATGTGTGCGTGCCAATAAAGGACAATAGATAACGTGTGTTGTGTTATAGGTGGCATTGTACAGGCAGCAACGCATTACTGGTCAACCCTGTGTGTGAGTGTGTTTGTGTGTATCAATAAAGTATAGATAACGTATGTGTGTGTATTATAGGTGGCATCGTCCTCATCAGTGGTACAGGCAGCAACGCACTACTGGTCAACCCTGATGGAAACACCTTCCGCTGTGGTGGTTGGGGTCACATGCTTGGAGACGAGGGCAGCGGTAAGTAAATATTTGCCAGGAGGCATTTTTACATTCTGTATGAGCTTTCGGCACCGCCTTCCCCAAAGGGCAAAAACAAATTTTTAAATGACCCTCGGGTTGTAGTGATAAAACTAACCATAGGACATTATTTCAAATAGTCTTTGTTTTTCCCATTCCATTTTACCTGAAAAAGAGGATTAACTAACCTAACCTAGCTGTTGGCGCCGAATGCTCATACAGTTTGTAATAATGCTGCCGGAAGACGAGGACTGGTCAGTACTCTTTGGGTGGTATTATTAAACTATTACTACAAGGAGGGATAGTACCGACAGTGGTGGTAAATCTGAAGCAAGTGATTTATCCAAAATATTCCATGCCATAGACCATCATTACATTTGTTAATCTGGTCATGTTTCCTGCTCTATCTTACAAGAATCAAGGCGCTCTAATCTACCGAAAGTGTATTACCGCCCTTAACCATCCTATTAAGTTAAATTCATACTTTAATTCACAAATACAATACTACAGGTCATTGACTAATTCTTGGTCAACCATACATACAATGAAAGGAAACTCCTCCAGGTCTGGAATATTTATGATTGTTTATTATATTTATTACAATGTACAAAGGGCAAGCATGGGAATGATAGAATTAATGTAATCAGAAGAAAAGAATATTAGACTACAAATTGAGGTTATATATGTAAGGGAAGTAAGGAACAATGAATACATGAGTTGTGGGAAGGGGAAGGTAGGAGTCTCGCTAGGGGAATCTGGCAAGTCATGAGCCATAATAAATAGAGTATTCAGGTCTTGTTGAAGTTTGGAATCATTTGACATACCAATTACAACGCTTATCCTCTTTCCTCGGTTCGAAGCAGACATGGATACTCATTTTGGCTAGTAGCCATACATATAAATTTTGTATTATGGATCCTAATTTGTTTCTATTTATATATACAGTACATTAATCCCTCATTTTGCACTGTTATAATGGGTGTGTATTGCACTGTTTTTCATGAATCGGTGTACAGTGAACTCTCATTATCCACTGGGTTTATGGGTGTGTAATGTACCCGGTATGTACAAAGAGGGTTTACTGTAGACAGATTCATTACAAACATGACACACCCATAACACCAATAGTGGAAAGCAAGGCATTACAATAATTAATTATTTATTCATTAATTTAGTTTCTTGTTGACAGGTTACTGGATAGCAGCACGTGGGGTGAAGATTTTGTTTGATGAAGATGACCACCTGATTGATCCTCCCCACAGCACTGATACACTCAGAACTCTTGTCTACAAGCACTTCGAACTCAAGGACAGGTATTACTATTTAGTTTGTTGTTTCAGTAGATCCTCTATACAGGGTGTCCGGAATTTTTTGCCCGAAAATTTGGCAAATGCATCCTTTATTAATTCTGAAAAGAAAATACTCTATTGATGTTGTCTTTTTTTTTCTCTAGTTTAGCGGTAATTGAGACATTTAAATGTGTGACAGAACGTTAGGTAATGTACACAGAGGCAGCCCCGCGCCGCGCTCCGCAGCCCGCTGAGTTGCCAAGTCGGAATAAACGTACATTTTATTTCAAATTTTACACGTTATTCTCAAAACTGTGTTATACTTATCAATCAATAATCATTAGACAGGACATTTTTATACAAGAGTATGTCACTTGAAAACAGGGTAGGCTTCATAAAGTTCAAGAAATTCGAATAAAATAAGTAGGTTATACGGCAGATGGCACCCGAGGGGTGGAGAGATTTCCCGCCTCACCGCCTGCCACAGTCACTGCCACACCTGACACCCAGCAGCATTCTCCTTTCGTGAGGGTGAAAGGAAGAAGTATTCTACGGCGTTCTCCCACTCATTTCACTACAATGCCATTCACCTTCACCAACGCTGAGTACACAGATATGGTGCTCATCTACGGCTTCTGTGGATGGAGTGCTGAAGCATCAGTGAGGGAATACCGACGGAAATTTCCAAACAGAAGAATCCCAGATCAGATCCCAGAAAAGAAGTCATCATAATCATAACAAATACCTTTGCTCTAATAGTTAAGAGTATAAAAATGTCCTGTCTAATGATTATTGATTGATAAGTATAACACAGTTTTGAGAATAACGTAAAATTTGAAATAAAATGTACGTTTATTCCGACTTGGCAACTCAACGGGCTGCGGGGCGCGGCGCGGGGCTGCCTCTGTGTACATTACCTAACGTTCTGTCACACATTTAAATGTCTCAATTACCGCTAAACTAGAGAAAAAAAAGACATCAATAGAGTATTTTCTTTTCAGAATTAATAAAGGATGCATTTGCCAAATTTTCGGCCAAAAAATTCCGGACACCCTGTATACAATGAAAAAATACTTTTATCCACCACTTCATTTTACATTCACTCATTGAAAATCACCAAATGTTTTCCCAGGCTTCTGTTATTCATTACCATACAGACTAAGTGATTTATTGAGCCTGTGTTAAAAGGATACAGTAGTGCTAAATATTTTCATCTATATCGGGGGCTTTGGTTGGAATCAACGACATGCTTGTTTTAGTGTGTTGTTTATTTTTAAGTTGAGGGTGAAAGGTGACAGACTAGCCTGAATGAAGGAATCTATGTACAGTGGAAAGTTGCAGCAGCATAATTATTTTAATATATTTAAGAAGATAATATACTTTTGGTACATAAGAATGCCTCGATTCCTCCAGAATAAACCAAACTATTCCCAGCAACAGACCACCACTATTTTTGTTTAATTAATCTGTTTCCTGGTATACTTCTGAGGAATCAAGGCACTGTAACAGAAGAAAATTAATCCTTCACTCCCTCCCTACAGGTTTGGGATGCTTCATCACACATACACTTCCTTCCAAAAGCAGAATTATGCAAGTTTGGCCGCCGAGATCAGCAAGGCAGCAGCAGGAGGAGATGCTATGTGTGCACTCATTATGTATGAGGGAGGCTACAAGATTGGTCGGCATATTTCGGCCCTCTCCAGGAACATTGACACAGTAGGAGATAGATTGTTTGATTGTGTATTATCCTTTTAACACAGGCTCAGTAAATCACTGAGTCTGCATGATAATGAATAACAGAAGCCTGGGAAAACAATGGGCGGTCTTCAATGAATTGGCGGATACAAGTATTTATTCATTATATATTAAGGGTTCTACAGTAGTAGAACTGTGAAATGAGTGTGGACAAACATACTCTGATGAATGAATAAGGGTGTAACAAGAAGAGCTGTTACTATAGTCTGATTCAAATATGAAGCTAGTTTGGGCGGTAACCTTCCTACTCTACAGTGTTGCCTTGTCTCTACTCTGCTCGGGTCAGGGAGTGAGAGTTACTGTACTCCTGGGATTTGACGTTAAACACATGTGGGGTGATTTACAGTTCATCTCGGAAGTGTTGGAAATTATTTTTTATATTTCTTTGTTACTGTAATATGAAAAAAGCGAACACACATAACGATATATAATTACTTATATACAAATGCTCAGTAGTACATATCTGACATATAAAGTATATAATACATAAAGTATTAACGAGTATGGAATCATGAATGAACGTCTCGGGTGTTGAACCGCACCTATAGACATCCTCCCTCCCCCCTCAGTCACCCTCTTCCTCCCTACCAGGGGGTAGTGACCTGAGACCCTGGAGGGGTGACCTGGCCACCTTCACCACAGATATGACAACAATGCAGAGTAGTACACTGTTGTCATGTGTACTGGATTCACTTCCATACATAAAGGATTGTTATTATCCTAAATATCAACACATTTACAACATCATATAATCAAGGTTTATCATATAATAATTTTTTGAAGATTTGAAGACTATTTCAAATACTAAATAACGAAGGTATGAAATATTGTATGCCTTGTTTGGGTTAAATGACAACACTGTTGGGTGAGGAAGCTCCACCGCCCAAACTAGCTTCATATTTGAATCCGACTATAGTTGCTACGGCATGTTCCAAACTCACAGGGACGATATACAGTAGTTTATTGTTGCACACAATAGAATATATATGTATAAGACACAAGACCAAGGACCGTAACTGGAGAGGGAGAGCATGTGTTAGTGGAGCGAGCACACACACGAGGTAGCTTGAGGAGGAGCCGTGCCACAAGCGAGTTGCAGTAGAGGTGAATGAGGCAAGGCGAGGCAGCAGCTGGCAGGCAGGACACTAAATACACAATTAATCAATAGATACTTGTATCTACCACTTCATTTTGCACTCATTGAAGACTACCAAATGTTTTCCCAGTTTTTTTTTTTTATATTCATTACCATACTAAGTGATATACTGAGCCTGAGTTAAATGGATAGTGCATATTTAATAATCTTATATTGGGGGCTTATTTTTTTTGTTTTTCCTGCAATAAAAACTTAACTGATCTTGTTGCAGGACCTGTTAACTTGTGACACTGGCTTACCAATCATCTGTGCTGGGTCAGTTTGGAAATCGTGGGAGTTCTTGCAGGAAGGATTTATAGAGGGAGTCAAGCCACACCTCGAGAAGGACGAGGTTATCCCAAAGCTGAATCTCTTGAGACTTACAGTAAGATTCAGTTTGGTTTATAGTTGGGGTAGTACAGCGTTGGTATATCTGGAGCAATTAATTCCTCAAAACCATTCCAAGTAACAAGCCATCATTATTTTTTTTATTATAGTCTTGTTTCCTGGCATACTTTGAAAATTCAAGGCACTGCAATGTACTAAAAGTGTATTACCACCTTAAGGGGAAAAACTCACGACTGTGAATTAGAGGGCTACTGGATCCTCCAAACTGTTACAAAATACAGTAAAAGTCCTGTAATCCGTACTGCAGGGGACTGAAGGTCATCTGGACTATTGTTTTTTTCCGACTATTGGTTAGACCTCGTAATACAAATATGGAAAAAGAAACACACAAGTTATAGGATTACAGTAAACCCTCGCTATTTCAGATCGATTGGGGGGAGACCCTTGTCGAGTTATCAGAAGATCGGAGATATCCGAAGACTTAAATTTGATGCGTACAACTGTCTGCCTGCACACCCGCTCTCAAAACTACGTGTGCTTTCACTAGTATCTGTGGTTCCCATACACAGCTAGTGACTAAAAATCATTCTAAACTTGAGCCCAAAGTATGGAAAATAAATGTTTTTAAAGGTTGTTCATTCTAAAAGGGTAGGCCTAATAGGGCGAGTGAGAGTGATGTTAGACAAGTTTAGTTATCGCCAATAATTCATGAGTTTCTACTCATACAAATACATTTCCTCAGTTTATATTCATTATTCTTTGTCATTTTCTCATACAATCACTTGTACTTTTCACCATATCAAATGTCTGTACAGGGATAAGTGTTAAAAGTATGAAAAATGCCCATTTTGAGAAGTTGTTGACGTGTGTATCAAGCGAGGGTGATAGTGGGGTGGAAATTTCAGTTATCACCAAAATTCATTGAATTTTCATTCGTGCACAAACATTTCTTAGTATGTATTCAATAATTTTGGTAATTTTCTTTTAAAATCATTTCCACTGAATATTAATTTGCTCATAGGTATGCCTAATAGCTGGGAGTGTGTGGGTGGCCCAGCTGTACGCGAGTCACGTAGGCATATGTGACTACGCACCTGGAAAATCCCCGCTCAGGCCACTCGGGCACCAACATTGAAATTTTTATTACCACTTTAAAAAATCCGGACTATTGGGATTTTCAGAGTATCCGTGGTCGAATTAACGGACTTTTACTGTAGATGGATCCTCTATTAGTAATATTAAGGTGATTTGTTTCCTGAGATAGTTTGGAGGAATCAGTAGCCTTCCAATTTACCAAAAAACGAGGTTATCCCTATAATAATTTTATGCTGATATAATTACCATATACCTATTGTCTAGTTACTGTGAAAAACACCAGTACAGGCGACTCCCGCTTAATGAAAGGGTTAAGTTCCTAAAAAAACATTCTATATGTGAATATTTGTTAAGCGAACCAATTATAACAGGTTAGGTTCCAGTGCTCCAACTTTAACATGCAATTGTCCAATAAACTACTGTACATAAGTTAAAGACCTGAAAGATGAGCAAATATTTATGTAAAATATGATTAACTAACACGACAATCTCGACGTAATATGAATTTATGAATGGAGAGTGAAGAGGGAGGAACACTAGCAGACAACCAGTGGAGCATAATCAAAACAAACTTACTTTCCACAACTTCAGTCTGAATCTGACGAGTTATTGAAGTCCTTGATATATACAGTAATTTGAAGTAGAAGCTTTAGCATGTGACTGCTGTACAATAATCCCTCGTTTTTCGCTGTTATGGCTTTTGAGCCCCCCCATCCTTTGAAAAAAGGGAAATGGTGTATTAATGATGATATTAATTACAGGTGACAAGTGCAATGGGAGCAACATATCTTGCAGCTCAGAGGGCCGGGTACGACCTGCCACGTGACTACAGCAAGAATGTGTTCTCTATCTTCACCCATGTCCAACCTCCCTCTGTCTGTACATTACAACAGAAACGCACATCTATGTCCCTCAGTAGCGACCTTATCATCGGGAAGGCCAATGGGAAAACATATGGAAAGATTAATGGAGGAACGAATGGGACCTCAAGTAGTACCGTGAACATCTCCTAATGCCAACACAATTAAAAATATCATAGATTTGATTTGTGGATCAAAGACCACCACCGAAGGCATGGAAGACCATGTGGTAGGATGAGGGAGAAGGTAATAAACAGGTGGGTTGGCAAGCACAATATATACCGGACAGATTCCAACACTGAATGTGATTAAAACTTTCTTCCAGAAATGAGTGATGCACAATATACATACAAAGGTTTTGTGGGGTTTCATTATGTATGTATGGGAGTTTGGGATTTGTCATAATACTTAGTTACGTATATTTATGAATGTTCTAGTTATTAGGGGAGAATGAAGCGAGCAGTATTAGTTTAGGTCATGTATCTGGTTTCCTGTAACTGATTTATGCAAGAATCACATTGAATTTAACAAAACGAGGCCATTTGTCATAAGCAAAAACTTCCCTCTGTATTCTATTTTCAACATTCATTGCAACATGCCTAATCTTATATGACTGATTTGAGGATGAATGACTGTCCTCACCCTGTAGGACAAGGGAGAAGGTGATAGAGTTGGGAAAGGAAATAGAAGGAAAGGAGGGTCAGTGGAAGACTAAACACCAAGTGTGTGGTTTTTGGTTTGTGAAATTTTGAGGATTTAAGAAGTACTGTGTATAATTGAGTGATCAACTGACCAAACTTTATTACATGTGTAGTGAGAGTGGTTATTTAAAGTAAGTGAAGACTAAATTTTATATGTACAGCCACAATCAAATAACCATTGACACTTTCCTTCCATCGTGCAAATAATTCAGTATCATATCAAACTATAATCTTACAACACCTTACATCAACTCAACCCCCTCAATTACTATTATGAGGTGATGCAAAATCATACACGTGTTGTTCTTTATTTGATTGTGGCTGTACAGAACAGTCATCGTAAGTGTGGTCATTTCTTTTTAGTATTTCCTTTTACTGTAAATTTGACCACAGGAATTCTTACACAGGTTTTATGGAAATAGAGAATTATTCTGAAAGTATTGAAATGAATGGTCTGCCAAGTGTCTCTGTGATTAGCAAAACGACTGACCTAATATAAAAATGTTGTATGACAAGTTAGTCTTATATTTTCTCTACTGTAAACCCTCGAAAACAACAGTGTGTGTATGAATTCTTGTGGCCAATAGTACTTTGTAACTTTATATCTATGTACTGTCCTTATACATATAATTTCCCTAGCAATCAAGTACTGTATGCCCCAGTCCATCAAAGCTTATTATAGCCAAACATGGAGTAAACTAAACCCATGGTAGATATTGTGAATGCAAACCTTTCCCAGCTAAATTCCCCCACAGTGCTGCACTTTTATACCGTTCTGTAAATGCAGCATAAGCAACGACTTGTCTGAGTCACTAGTTTAACTCCAAACATGGCCAGTAGATGGTATTATGCAGACAATGTGATTTTCAGTGGATATATTAAAATAAATATTCACCAGGTTGATCCATTCTACTGTACGGTCTATTAAGTTTCTGCAAACACCCCTTCCAATACAAAAATCAATAGGTTAAGTACCATTTTCCAAATAAATCTGAAATGAAACTCCAAATTTGTAAAATTATGGCAGTGGGCCAAAGACCTCCACTTCGGTGCTCAAATCTTGTGAACCGCCCCAAATTTACATTCTAGTTTGAAAGTGAAAATTTTAAAAGTAGTATATTTGTTAATATCATAAGTTTTCTAATTTATACATACCTTGTGGTAGTTAAATCTCAAAGAGCATGAGTCATCAGTTTTCTCCAACCAATTTGGTCTCCTCAATCCTGGATCAGCCCCTAGGAAAAAACTCTGTAAGCAATGGCAGTCTCAGGTAAACAAGTCACATGCCCATTGAAGTTGGCATTCTTAGAATAGACTAGTAACTGGTCTCGAATCAGTCTAACAGCGTAATTTTGATGCAATGTTTATGAATTTCAGTGAAGTACTAATAAGTTTGCACATAGATCTGTACATAAATGGAGGTTACATGGGATATCTGACAGTCCTAAGGTTGTATTATTAAACTACTGTACTACTTTGAGGAAAAGGCTTTTAAATTATTCATATTGCAAATTAATATTAATTGACCTACGAAAAGCCTTTTCCTTGAAGTAGTCTTAATAATACCACCCTTACACTGGATAAGTGAATATTTTCAGTGGTAAAAAGCAGAAATACCATAGTACAAAGACCTTTAAGTATTATACACGTCTATGCAAGCAATACCAATGAAAAGTTTAAACAAACATACTGTACTCATAATTATACACACAAATTCAACTTACCTTTCAATATCTCGTGAAGAAACTCTGGTAATCTTGTATATTACTGTTTTTAAATAATCCAAAAATGATAGATTGATTGATATTAGGCGCCAAAACAGCGAGGTCATATAACGCCCAAGGAAGGTGGGGATCGAGAGGTGGGACAGTAAGCACAAAATGTTACATATGGAAAGAAAGGGACAGTTGGAAAAGTAAAAGCACCTTTTAGTTGCCTATTACAACAAGAAGGGATACTGTGGAGGTATTCGTAGCTCCCTACCCCAGGGGGATCCAAAAATGAAATATATTTAAAACTTACATTGGCTTGTGCAAAATAATATGAAACATAATTACTCAGGCTACACATCCCCCTCTCCAAGATCTGTAGTGTTGTTGTAAATGGGGGAAAAAAAAAAGGTTCTCTTTTCTTTTCCTAACAAAAATGTGCAGGTTTATAATCAATTAAATACAATATATGAAGATCCTTGTTGCTCCTATAAGTACAGTATACTGATGCTAACACATGAGTCTAGGCTTACATTTATTAAGAGATTATTACATTCATGTACCAACAAGAATGCTACACATTTTATGACAATAAGTATGTCAATAAGAAAATAAATAGCAACTACATCATATCGTGTTTTGGTATTCACTTGCTACTACAGTACAGTTCTAAATAATGTAACACATAACTAATGGTCCATTTGTGTTCAGTGCTAATGTTTATAAGAGTATGCTCAAGTCCCTTAACGTAGGGGGAAGTACAGTGTTGGTAAATATAGTGCACATGATTCCTCCAAACTACAGTATTTCGAGCAACCAGACCCCATTACTTTTGTTAAACTGGTTCTGTTTCCGGGCATACCATGGAGGAATCAATGCACTCCAATGTGCCAAAAGTGTATTAACCCCTTAACAGTGTGTGGAGGCAATTACTATCTTCATCCCAACCTTAATTTTAGAAACTGGCATTATTTCAGTTAAAAGTTTAATCCCCAATTTGTTTTCATACTTTCTCTCTGATCTCTGAAAAAAATATAAAAGCCCCTCTGAAATTGCCCACCATGGAGACTTTAAAAAAACACTATCAGATGACTACAAGCAAGTTGGTATATATAAATTAATCATATACTTTTATATGAAGACTATACTGTTAAGTATATGCTGCAAATAGAAATTCATTGCAACTAACAATTAGCAAATTTCACTTCATGTATAGAGCCTTGTACAACCCAACCTACTATATTCCCAGTCCTACCAATGATACAGTACAATATCAGCCTAATACATGTTATGCACAGGGTAGTGTTATTAAAATACTTCTTTGAGGAAAGGCTCATCGTTCAATTTGTATATTTTGCAATATGAATTGAGCGACGAAGAGCCTTTTTCTCAAAGAAGTGATTTATTAATACAACCCACGGTATCTTATGAAGGTAATATTCTCAGCTGACCTGTTCATCACTTTTGAATCACTGATTTTTATGCACAAAATGATAACAGTGTAAGAATACATTAGTCCAAGTCATAACTAATGAATCCTGTTTATTTAATAGAGATCGTTAAAAACAAATTAATAAAATATAGCTATCTCAGATAAATAGAAATGTGTTTGCATAAATGCTCGGTTTAGCAAGTCATACATTCACATAAAGAAAGAACTTACTGAGGGTAATCTTTCCATAAACTAGATAACACAGTTGGTGAATACCAAGCATGGCCAGGATGAATTTTCTTGCATTTAAGCAAGAATAATTCCATTCCCATTTGTAACGGGATCAAATAAAAAATATCTGATAAACTGAAATAAAATTGATATAAAGTACATAACTCAAGTGATGTTTCTTGATTTAGCAAATGCAGATGATTTGTAAACTACAAGTTTGCAGTTCATTCCTGAATACAGCAGTATTTACCATATGATCGCCCAGTGACTTGCGTCTGATTATAATACTGTTTGCATTTACAATTAGAGATTCATATATCTGTACAGTACACAGTAAATAAAACTTGGAAGCCATTTGATAAAATACACTATTTGGCTTACAATTTTTCCACAACAGGGACGCAGAAGATATTAGTGTTATTAATTTCAAATGGTATAATATATTGTTCTCGACAGTATCATGCAGAAATTTCCTATTAAATCTTTTTTTTTTTTCTCTCTAAGGAAATGTTTGTGTAAATTGGACAGCTAACATACTGTACAATTATGATATTGAAGTCCACTACTATACAACAAATAACCCATTCACCGATAATAAAGTAAAGAAAATTCAAGAGTGAACTTAAATGCAGAGCACCATGCTTAAGTACATTAAAGGATGGTATTCATTGAAAAAATATCTCTATAATAACAACATGTACCCATAATAAATTTTGTAATTACTATATACCACTTATTTCTCAAAAACCAAAATTCAGTCCTTTGTACACATTGGGGAACCTTGCCAATGGCTCGAGAGTTGCATCTCAGTCAAGCATGATCACATCATTTGACACCGTCTTCTGAAATAAAAGGATAAAACAGAAATAATAGCCAGCTTAAAAAGTAGCGTTGGCAAAATATAATGAAAATATAAAAATTTGTAAGTAATTTACCAAACAGGCATCAAAACCTACAGTACTTCCAAAATCTGTTTATTTCGTGCCATGTTTTCATCTGCTTAACTGTCATATTTTCATATAGCCTTTTTAAGCCTCAATATCTGCATTCAGGCTGCTCTGTGAATCTGACTTTAATTCCACACTAATTACAGTCTTACAATTACTCCATCATGCCATTGCTGAGTTTACAACTGTTTACCTATTAAATTAAATAAGTAATAAGGATGTTTTAGTGAAGCTCAAATTAGTAGTTTTTCAATACAAGCATATACAAAATAAACAATGGGATTTATCAAGTAACTCTTACAAATTGTTTTCAATGCCGTCAAATAAAAAATAACCACTGGGAATTATCATGAAACTCTTCTCAACTGTTACATGAAAATGAAATGAAATAGGAATCAAGTGAGCATGAAAATTAAAACGGGGAAAAAAAAAAAAAATTAGACCTTGTCCTCTGCTTCCTTCACATTTGCCGGTCGTGTGACGTAATCAGAGGTGGAGGAGGTCACACCGGAACTTGAAGGCTGACCACGCAGTAACCCTGCCGCCATCTACCACACACAACACAGGGTTATAAACTGTCCTACAGCATATTACAGGTGGGAGGTTAGTGTGAAAACTGAGGGCTATATGCAAGAATGCTGGTGGTGTTGATGATGGCGTGGCACCAAGTACATTGACTCCATAGCCCTTCTACCGGTACCACGCCATCGTCAACACCACAGATATTTTTGCATACAATGGTGTGGTACCAGTAAGATGACTCCATAAACACACTACAGATCCACTGTACCAGTACCATGCCATCGTCAACACCACACATATTCTTGCATACGGCCCTAACCAAGTTCTTTACTACAAAATAGTTACTCTCCCATCAAGAAGGATTTTTTCCTATATTGATGAAGGTGAAGCCAAATATCTAGAAACTGCACTAGCACATAATGACCAACATGATGTATTACTTTGCATTAAAAGTTAATCATATACTAAAAACCATACCAGACATCAAACTTGCCTGTAACAACAGTACACTATTCAAAACAATCATAATCCATCTGAACTCTTCCTAAATCTTAAAGGGAGATCTTTTGTTGGTGAATTTGAAGGTCCTTTATTCCTCCAAACTATGCCATGACACAGATCCCCTATTACTACCAATGATGTTGTCTGTTTTCTGACATACTTAAGAGGAATCAGTATCCTTCAAATTTGCCAAAAAGACAGTCTCCTTAACAATTCCAAATACTGGTTACTTTTATTCCAGTGTAAAGTAAAAAGCTATAGAATATACTGCGACAAACTCAGAATGAAATGGCCTTGTTTATCAAAGCTGGTGAGAAATAGCTTAAGAGCTTTCGAGATTGAGTGATATACAGTAGGTTCACTCATTGCGCGTGTTCTCAATGTGCAATTCACCTTTTGCACGAGTGGCCCAAATCTGCAGCCTTTCCCAGAAGCGCGTCTAAATTCAGTCTCCGCATAAAACTAGCAGCTCCCCCAAATCCATGCCACAACCAGTCGCTCCCCCCAGGCAGCTTCTCCCTCACACTCAGTCAGTCTCCCGCCTCCTCATGTCCTGTGTACTTCCCTCTCCCCCTCCCCCCAACCCTACACTCTACCAACCAACACCTGCCTTCACCATGCCAAAAGTCAAGCGTAAGAAGAAATTCCTGTCACACGCTTTGAAGCTTCAGGTGATTAACTAAAGACCGCAAATATTTCTCGAGAGCAACCCCCCAGCCGCAAAACAGGGCCTTTTTCTTTTTAGTGGGGGAGGGTTGGGATGGCTGGAGTATGGGTTGGTCTAAGCTCTGCCCCCCAGCCCACACAAGCGAGTCAGTGTTACTACAGTCAATCTCCTAGTTCTAGTCCAGGCCTTTCCAGTGGTACCATTGCCATGGCTGTATATAACCTATGCAGGCTATTATGCGGACTGTGAGGAGTTACGGTGCTTCTGCTCTCGATGGGCTAACAACTAAGTTGTGCCAGTAACCCAGCAATCATTTTGATGGAGCGGAATCTTGCTATCTTTTTTATGTGTTCAGTTGTATCTGCCCTTGATTTTGAAGGGTTTATGGACGAAGAGAATTAAATCAACATTGAACGCAGTGCTAGTGGGAGTGGTGGTGTGATGGCGAGTGAGGGTAGTGGCATGACCTTGGGAGGTGTCACGGCCAACCTTGGAACCCCATCTCTACTCCTAGTGTGCTTCTATACTGCTATTTCTTTGGTATGAACTTCTATACTTATATTCATTGCTACTTGACTCATAATCAAATCACAATTACCAAATACTGTACTGTACCCTGCATATTGGCGTATAAGATCTCTGTAAATTGTCAATGTGAGCAAGTGGCCACCCATAAGTAATTTTTCCTAAATAAATATGTATTCATACTATGCAATTTCAATTAACGAGAGCCCCTCTGCCGCCCAAATAGGAGCGCAATATGCGAACCTACTGTACCTATTTCTGGTAAATACAAGGCCTACTGAGATGAGAGACAAAGGGTAATGTAAACCCTCGTTACCCACTAGTAAATGGGTGTGTATTATACCGATTTCTAGGAATCCATGTACAGTAAACTCTCATTATCCACTGGGTTTATAGGTGTGTAATGTACAAAGATGGTTTACTGTACTCAGATTCATTGCAAAAAGTGCAATACACACCCATAACACCAACAGTACAAAACAAGGGATAACTGTACCCTATCTGCCACACAAACTAAGAGTACTTACTAAACTAGCCATAGATGTTTCTGCTTTTTGTGGTGTTATTTGAGTGAGGTGGTTGATGACTTGATTCTCTCGCTGAATGTTTTCCTCCAAAACTCTCAGCTGCTGCTCCAACATGGGGAGCATCTCAGGGTGGTTACCAAATGGCAGTAACTTCCTCTGCTCTGGGGCAATCATTGGGTTCTTTAGCTGCAATCCAGTAAACAAAGAGGTTACTTACTCTCCCTATTGATAATCACTGTAAGGTGAGGAAAATATTATTGATTAGTTAATAGGAGAGACAATAGTGTAACAGGAAGGATCATATACTGCCAGTGGAGATAATGTACGGGTTAGTAAGCTTTGAAAGAGAAAAAGGAAACAATAAATAGCTGACAAGCTGAAAGGGATTGACTTGAGACCAAAGGAGCATAAACCCTTACAGTGTAAGGAGTTAAAGTTGGTTCAAAATTTGTGTTCCACTGGGTTCTAGACGTCATTGGTAAGATTTCTCCTGATTGACCCACACACTCACCTGGCTCCCGCTCCGCTCTACACCACCAAGGTGAGAATTCTCTTGTCACAACGCTGCTGGTGGTATATGTTTGTATATTATACTCTAGCTCTTCTCTTATTCAAGATATACAATTTTAATTGATACCATTAGTCTCAGCAGTGATTGTAGCATCCAAATATTTTTGTCACAACTCGACATAACATTAAACAAAGAAATTATTACAAGTAGAAGTGAACAAAGTTTCTGAATATATTTATACCTGTACCACTTTTTATTATCATCGTGTTTCTGCAGCACAAATTAAATTGATGATGATGATATAAAACATTTCATCCCATAAAACAAAACCTCCTGAGCACAATGGTGTATTCAAATTACAGATAACACCTGATATAAGTTAAAGACGAAAGAAATTATAAGTACATGTCGCGACCTAATTCAGACCCCGTAAGGGGAGTATTGCCTGCGGTAACGTGGGCAGTACTTCAAGGGTTTTGGCATCCCTTCAGCACCAGCCAATCCTTTTCAGTTCTTCAACTATCCCTCCGTTCCTTTTCTTTCCTTCGTACTTGCTGTCCCACCTCTCTATCACCCCTTCCCACTGGTGAGGGCTGGTTCTTTCCAGAAATGAGGAATTTGGCATCCTCTACCACACCCTGGCCTGTTCTGTCTGTCTCTCTTACTATTTCTCATTCCTTCTGGGTAGCTGACAAGATCGCCCGATTGGGTGGCACAACAAGGAAGACTACAGACGGTGGGAATGTTGGCTCGGGGGTACATACCCGTGAACTAGCAGTCCCCTTGTCTGATGCCTTCGAAGAAACAGATCTCACTATCACCCTGACTCCCATTTGGGGGTCCGAGCACCTGCGCGGCTTCGGTCAACCAGACTCGGGACTGCTCGGCCAGACAGTCTGGGGAACTACAACAACCACCTAATTCAGAGTGTTGCCACCAGCGTTCCCGCTCTTTCATTTTCCAATTTTATGTTCTGGCATAGGCAAAGGCATCTATGCCTTTGGTATTCTTAATAATACAGTATATGGAATAACAGACATAAAGGAATTCCTATATATTTTAAATATTTGCATTATATGCACTAAAACAGATATGTCCAATATATCCATGTATTACTGTGTTATTAAGAGTTTCAAATGCACTGGTGTGGTCTGCAGTAACACAGGTGCCGACCTGCTGGGCGTGGCAGCGCTCTGTATTAGGTCACCACACGTATCTATCATTTCTTCTGCCTTCCACTTATATCCGGTTTTATCTGTAATCTGATTACACCATCGTGTTCAGGAGGTTCTTTTTTATGGGGTGAAATGTTTTATAACATCACTGATTTAATATGTGCTGCAGAAAAACTATGATAATAAAAAGTGGTATAAATATATTCAGAAACTTTGTTCACTTCTACTCGTCATAATTTCTTTGTTTAAAAAAAAAAAAAAATAACAAAATTATTGTACAGTCGTGGACAATAATAATCATACACACTGGAATGACTCATGTCAGTGTTTAACAGCGTCCCTCTGTTCATTAGCTGAGAAATTTTCCAATAAGTAGGTTCAGTACCATTTCCTAATTTACTATACTAAGCTATTTATTACTTAAAACAATAACATCATATGATAATGTGAAAACAGTATTCAGTCATTTATTTCAGTTATCCATGTGTGTATTAAAACTTATATCCAGAACTGTACAGTACTGATATCACTTACATTATAGACCATGGCCTGTACTCTTTGGTAATGATTCAGATGTATCTTCTGAATTTGCTTTGTGGCCAAAACTACACTCTCACACATCTCTGCTTGTGTTAAGTTGGGGTTCTGGAAAAAAAAAAAAAAAAAAATTAAATGAGGTAACCACACGCATAATATCCAACCCTTTTGGCATTGTGCGGGCACTTGGGGAAAAAGAACATTTAAGGGGGTAGTAGTGTTGATAAAGCTAGAGGAAATTATTCTTCAAACTATTCCAGGCAACAGGCACCCATTATATTAGCTAATCTGTTCTGTTTCCTGACATACTTAAGAGGAAGCAAAGAGCTCCAATGTACCAAAAATATACTATTACCTTTAAAGAGTAAATTATTATTAACATTATCATTAAGTTACCAAAGCCTCCCCCCAGAGTGCAGATACAGACACTGGATCCACACAAAATACCAAAAGGCAATAGAGGGAAGAAAAGGCAACGAAGTTAAGGAAACTGGCTACAAGGAAGCCAAGAAGAATAAGGAAAAAAAAACTACTGCAGTAAATAGCCATTCATATGAGATTTAAATGCAGACATGTCCACAGACCAGACAATCTCACTGGGTAATCGATTCTATATTTTGACAAACGAAGGAATAAAACACCGTGAAGACTGCATTGTAAGAGCATTAATAGGATTCATAGAAAGATCATTAAAATTAAGAGTAAATCTAGTGACTCAGGTAGGATTGAACGGTTCAAGCAAAGCACCATGTAAGGGATGCTGTGCCAATTATTGTTAAAAACCTTATATAAAAAACTAAGAGAAACAACTTGGCGCCGGTGATACAAGTCAAGAGATAGATCGATCTATCTATCTATCTATCTATAGCTCCAACGCCTAGTTCCCTCCGGGAACTCCCCCCAAGGGGGTGGCCACGGCAGAAGTGTCTCCAGTTCTCCCTGTTCCAACACTCCCTCCTTACTTGTTCAAGCCCTACTCTGCCCCTCACGTTTCTCTCCTTTACATACTCTTCCACTCTGTTCTGCCATCTGACCGGAGGTCTGCCTCTCACACCAGGTCCCACAACTTCACTTCCATACACCTTCTTTGGGAAAATTTACTGAATCATATTTAAAGATGGCAGTAGACACCCAAACAGGTGCACAATACTCAAATTGCGGCAAAATGAAAGCGTAAAAAGAATTTTATACAATGGAGTCAAAAGAAAAAAATTGATAGCACTTATGAAGTAAGCCTGTCTTTTGTGCAAAAGAGGCAAACAGGGAACGAATGTGCTTCTCAAAGTTAGTAACGCAAAGTAACGACTTCCTCAATATGTTCACCAGAGATATGCTGCACTGGGGTGAGGTAGATCCAATACTGATAATGATGGGAGTGCATTTTATCATTAAGCTTCATCAAGGCACTAGAGTTGAAGTTCTTGGATAGGAAATACACTGTTAGGATCTGCCAAGTTAAAAGTTTGGAGGGTTTCATTATGGTTTGTATGTGGTGTGTGCTTCACACTGTAGAATAATTCACCTGTGTATAAGGAATTTTAGATGATATATTAATACATTACTAACCTGAGCCTTTATGGTATTAACAACTCCTTCGAAGCTGAATGCCGAGAGTGAGAGTGAGGGCAATCCAAATCCAGACATGGTACGGTTACCCACCACTGACATTACACTATTACGCTGTTGTTGCACCACTGCAATATAGGAACATACACAGTACAGTAATGTGAAATATCATAACAGATAAAGGATACATGATTTCAAAATAAAGTATTACTTAATGGGTGTGATATGCAGCTTACATGTAGAAGATTTACAGAAACTAAGCTGAGTATTTTCAAGAAAATTTCTTGATATGATCAACTAATGTAAAAGAATACAGTTCAAGATACACAGAAAACATCTAAATAATTATGCAAGAAAATAGTTTCATGAAACTTACTAAATCCTTTCTTTTCATTTTCATAATCTTCCCAAGCTGCTTTACGTTCCTCTTCACTCAGCTCTTCACCAGTCTGATTCTCCAGGAGGGAGTCATGTTCATGGTAGTCTACAATCCAGTCCTTGTGCCGCTTTAGCAATTCAGCTAATAACCGATCCTGCGGAGGAAATTAGTACAAAAATTAAATAACATTCAGTATGGCACAGTGGGTGGCAAAAGCCCCGTTGCCTCACTCACTCAAGTGCTTCTTGAAGGATAACATAAAGGATAATCATCAAACAAACACATTCACCACCAACACAGAACTACAATATCCAGGGAGCAAATGAATAAACTTTTTGGTATTTCAGTTACAGGTCTGTAAAGCTTATAAAGTACTCCCCCCAATTTTGCGTGATTCAGTTTTGTGATACGCCAATTATGCGACCAAGGCCAGAAAAAATATGAAAAATACAAAAACCGAATTTTACGATTCATATCGAATTTTGTGGGTGGCACCATGAGAGAATGGGGGTTTCCGCACTAGTTTTCAGGGGGGAGGGGGATAGGGATGTGATGGCCTGAGCTGCCCGACCAAGCTGTTTTCTTGCACAGTTGCACGCTATTATTTTAGTTTTCCTGCTGCCCCGCGTTCTTACGAACTTGTGCTCATATTACTGTATTGGGATTCTACCAGCAAAATTGCAGTGATAGTGCCTTGTGACTGTGTGTATTATTGTGCAACATGGCACCATTAGCCAAAAAGAACAAGAGACTAGGTTTGGATCAGATGATGAAAATAATAAAGATAAAAACACATGGAAAAAGAAATTGTGACATAGCCCATGAGTTCGAGGTGGGAGAATCAACTGTGAGAATGGTGTTCAATAATCATCAACAAATTGAGAAGGCAGTCCAAACTTATGGTGGCCAGATGTTCGATAGCCGTAGCCACTGTACAAACATCGTGATGATTCATATGGCGAGATATTTGACTCTAATATTACAGTAAAGTCTCCCATCCCACGAATTATCAGTTCTTTAAAATTACCGTGGGATGCAGAGTATAAAAGCAATGGGAAAATATTTAATAGGTACTAGGACCTTTTACCAAGAGACATTTTACCATAATTTTACATGCCAGTAATTGCTTTATTGAAGGAGGTTAGTAAAACATCATATGATACTAATAACATATATTAATAACATAAGACAAACCTTGAGAACATTTGGAAAGGTGATTTATTGATGGATAGGGTGATAGTGGCTCATATCTTAATTACCGCCCTCACTCTCCTCTGTTGCCACAAAGCCGATGAAATCATTGATGGTGGCATCAAGATTTTCTCGATCTAGCTGATCTTTATCCTTTTGTTTCTCTATACGGTAGCGTGTCATAAGGGCTTCATGACAATCATTAACTACTATGATATGAGGTAAAAATGGTTTCTAACCATGCCTGATACACGCCACTGAAATATCATTCCAGCGTAACGAATATTGAAGAGTTTCCAAAATTCCTCAGTGTGAGTAGCGACCGTTGTGTGTGAGGCAGAGGTTGGGGATGAGGCGCGGGGAGAGGGAGGGGGAGAGGTGGTGGGTGAAGTGGTGGGGTTGCCAGATTCTTCCGCTTCACATTTACTCGTTATAGTAACTTCAATTTCCTTCAATTCCACTTGTGAATCAGTTCCTCTGTTCATTTTATCATAAAGTTGTTTATAAAATAGAAGTTCCAACCACAATGAGTCGGAACGAATCCGTGAGATGCGTGTGCTTTATCGTGAGACAAGATTTTTGGGAAACATTAAATAGCACCGTGGGATTCGCACTCATGGGATTGAAATGAGTGAGATGCGAGACTTTACTGTATAGCCTTCGAAAAGAGAAAGCTGGGTGCCATTGGATGGGCGTCACATTAAAGAGCAGGCTTTCATCTCAAGTGCCATCAGTTATACAGTGATTTTTTTTGTACTTTCTTTATTGTATGATGTATTATTATGTGTGTACAAATATAAGAACAAAAAATGACTAAAGTAATGAATAATTAGTTCATCAGCAACAAGATGTCCATCATATACAATTTTACCCGTAAGATTATTGTTTCAATTTTGAATTTTGCGGTTTGCACTGTCTCCCCATTGGTTGCAAATTTGGAGAGAGTACAGGACTTTTGCCCCCCACTGTATATACACATAATGCAGACTATTGGCTCTATGTGATAAAATTACAAACTTATCAATACATATATGTGTGACCCAAACAGTATAAAGTACATCTCTTCGGAAACAAAAAGGAGAGATGCCTTACCTCTGGAACTGTAGGAGTTTCCCTCTGGTGGACATCTGCAGGGTTAAACTCATATAACTGTGCCAACTCTTCCAACTTGAAGTAGCGTTTAATTTGGTGCTCATCAACAACACGAAGGGCTGTTGACATTTTGGCCACTTGTCGAGAGTAGATCTTTTCCTCCATGGTACCCTAGACACAAGATGGAAATGACAACAGAGGAAAATAAGGTTTAGTGGCAAAAATATCCTTTACTTACAAGAAAGAGAGCAGCATATGTAAGGAAAGTAATATATAAGGAACTGACTGCTACTGACTGGTTGGTAAATTTAAAATTTAAGGGGAGAACTTTGTTTGGGTAATTTGGAGGGCTATTGAAATCTCCAAACACAGTCAAGAAATTGATCCCTAATTAGTAACATTGAGGGGACTTGCTTCATGGGGATAGTTTGGTGGAATCAATTGCCCTCCAATTTCCAACAAAAAAAAAAAAGAGGTTCTCCCCTTAAAACAAGAATAAAAGTTTAATGTACAGCAGAGTTGTATAGTACACATGAATTTTAGCCTGGATTACTACTGTTACTTTATATAAATATCAATATCTAAACAAGCAAAGTATTCCCAAAAATCCACTGTCATTATGGGTGTGTGTTATACAGTCCTCAATGAATCTGTGTACAGTAAGTCCTAATTATTCACTGTGTTTATGGGTGTGTAATGTACAAAAAGGGCTTACTATTTACAAATAGTGCAATACACACCCATACCAGTGGAAAATGAGGGATTACTGTATCAGAATTGAGCAACCCACCCACCCACCTGGGCCACAAAGCGGTAAACGTAGCAAGGTTTCTTCTGGCCAAATCTATAGACCCTAAAGATGGACTGTGTGTCGTGGGAAGGGTTCCATGATGAATCAAAGATGATAACTCTGTTGGCACCAAACAAATTGATGCCCAGTCCACCCGCACGTGTTGAAATTAAGAACAGACGACACCTATAAAGAAATTACATTTGTAGGCTTGTTGGGTTTACAGACTGAATGACAATGTAAGCAAAAATACAGTATGTTTGTTTTTTATTCAAATTCCCACATTAGTATAAAACCCTTTGTCTGTTTTGCTATGAAATATGCAGTAACATATTATATGCAAGAAGAATGGATGTTAGTCTTACTTTTAAGGTTTGGGTTGACAGATTGAAGGAGCAGTATGTTCTATGCTAAGAAATTTAACACACTGTATGCAAGAAAAATAGGTTTCAGTCTTATTTATAGTAATAATACAGTTGTTCCCCAGACTGTCTGGCCGAGCAGTCCCGAGTCTGGTTGACCGAAGCCGCGCAGATGCTCGGATCCCCAAATGGGACTCAGGGTGATAGTGAGATCTGCTTATGTGTTGGAATATTCTCACTGCAGTAATAAATGATAAATGGTAATGGCCACTATCAACCTATGTTTGCACCACCCTGTATATGAATGTACTGTATGTATTCCCCCAACCCTTTTAAAAAAAAGCTGTTTGCAGTCACAGAATATATCATAATCGTCATCATAAAAATGATGATGATGATTATGATATATTCTGTGACTGCAAACAGCTATCAAAGAATTAAATGTTACCTATCATTTGATGGATTATTGAAGAATTTACACTGAGTCTTGCGTGTTTCAGCGTTGGTGGAGCCATCCAGTCGGAGGTAGTCTTGATCTTTCCTCCATTTCTTGTAGGGCAGGGGTAGTGGGTCATCAAGCTGGGGAAGCTCCAGTTGACCATCACTGATCATTCCCAGAAAGTCCTCTATCATGTCTAATGCCAGCAAGGACTGACTGAACACCAACCTGGAGGATAAATGCATGTAATTATCAGTGAGCATAAAATGGTCAAACCAGTGCATTAGTAAACACCAAATAACCCTATCAGTGAGCATATAATTATGAACCACATCAAAGAGCACATTAGTGTACTACAGTATATATACTGTACTGTATATCATAAACTGAGGACCATTGAGCAATTAAATATGCATCTCCATCATGTTTTAATATCCAACCATGACTTAAGCATTATCCATTTGTCCAAGTGTCTGCCACACTTTCTCGAGTTATTAACTTGGTAATTGGGCTGTCATGTTTTCAGACTTCCAAATTTTCCTTTCAGTTCTCTTGCAAGCCAGTTAAAAAGGCCAAATCACATGTTGGGAGGATTCGTTCAGTTCCACTCATTGGTATGAAACTGTATATAATATATACACAGTGGTGCAAAAGTAGGTTGACACTCTTATTTTCTGATATATATTTATACTAATATTTGTGAATGACGTATACGACTATGTATGAATGTGACTATGTATGAATGTGGCTATGTCCGTTATAACTGACCAAACCTGTGGACCAAACTGCACCAAAATTGGACCATAGGCATAATTTTTCACAAGGAATGTTTTTGGTATGGTCCTGTTGACCTCCGAGGCCGCCAGCAAGCAAACCCATCGCTAGCCAGTTATATAATACAGTCTATATATTTACAGGATACAATAGAAGTCCTAAAGTTCGGAAGGCAGGGGAACACGAAACTTCCGCCGAACTTTCGGTTTTTCCGAAGTTACTGGAGTATACCTAAAAATGGCCCTAAAATTCTGAAAAACTATTAATTAGAATAATTAAAACAGAACACATTTTTGTGGTTACCTGTACAATGCAGTAAATATCCAAAGGTGTTGAGGTGTAATCCATATACACCTCGGTCTCATATAGAACGTGTTCACATAGAACGATTCTTGTATAGAACGAGCGACCAAAATATTAGCTTAAAATTATTTTACAAAACGATTGCATCCATATAGAACGGGTGGCGAAAATAAGTGAAGCAAATCCGAGGAGTTCTTATACAAAACGAGCGAAATCATAATGAACGTGTCAGGAAATTATATCACTGGCATCTGTACAGTGTGGGTGAGTGTGTTCTCACCACTTCTCCCGCTCCTTCCCCCTTCCTAGTGTTGCCAGGTGCAAGGAAATTTCTCTGTTTTAGGGAATTTTGAAATCCACACAGGGAAATTATATAAAGATTATTCTAAAGTAAACCGGGAAAGTCTTACCAGAAGAAATACCAAAAAGACTGTCAATGTTCAAGAGTAAACAGGGAATTATTGAGGCATAAAGGGAAATTCTAAAGTTGAAGTTAGGGAAATTTCGTGTGTGACTCGCTCGTTTTTAGTGATTACGAGTTAACCACCAGCTTCAATGCTCAGTCATGCCAGGTGGTGCATTTACAAAACGGAAGGCCATATCCTTCGGTAAATAGAAGGAAGTTATTTCTCGGAAAGAGAAAGGAGAAGGAAACACCAGCGTATGGTTAATAAAAGAAAACAAACGATGATCACACGCTATCTCCCCCCTACCACCTCCACCGCCGACTCGTCTCAGTCACATGAGTCGCCTGCCAAAACCTTAATACGAATTGTAAAATGCATTTTACATACATCCCTGAACAGTAGGAATTAAGGCAAGAAAAATCTTGAAAAGTATTTTATAATAATTTCAGGGACAATTTTGGTGATTGATCGACCAATTGTAATTTTCCCCATAGGTTACGTGTATCACATAGAACGATTTCACATAAAACGACGTCTTCTATCGACCTATTGGACGTTCTATACGAGACCGAGGTGTATGTAAATGTTAAATCCAAGCACTCGAGTCATATAAGAGAGACACAAATCTTATAATGTACTGTACTGTATAGTACTGTATTATTTTAAGCTTAATTCATACCAATACACTGTAATTTTTTTGTGATTTATTGTAATTTTTTTTTTTTTTTTTTTTTTTATTCAGCAATAATTGGTCAGCCAAAAACTTTCTGAAGTTTTGGAGTTCGAACTTTTGGACTTTTACTGTAGTGAGGCTATAGTGATAGTGTTGAGGGCAGACAATTTGAATAATTAAATGACTACAGTGTGTGTCTTTTGTGTTGTAATATTCTCATTGCAGTAATAAATGGTAACGGCAACTGTCATCCTACTTTTGCTCCTCCTAGTATCATGAACTGAAAAACTCACAGTACAGTATTCTCACTGTAGCCACTCACACTTTGTCTCCAATGGAAGTGCATTCTCTGAGGATGTCTAGCAGTAGTGTCAGTTTACCACTATGCTCCAGCTTGTCCAGGAATTCATCCTCCTCAAAGTCCTCCCCAACAATGTCCAGCAGCACCTTCTTCCACCAGTCCACGCGTACCTTCCCACTCTGTGTCAGTCCTGGGATGGGACCTGTGTGTGTGTGTTTAGGCACATGCATAAGTACAAATGTCACTGATAATTTGAGAAATTAAATATATAGATAAAGAGGAGTGAGGGGGGGGGGGAAATGAGTAGGAAAAGAGACTTCACAGTACTGTAAACCAAAAACTCAGTACAATATGCAGTACAATAATTTTAAAAAATAACATACAGCAGTCCCTCCAATTATGCGACAATAAGGGGGACACTTCTGGCCGCAAAATTTGAATTTGCAAAATTGGAACAATTAACCTTATGGGGAAAATTGAATATGATGGACATCTCATCGCTGATGGCTGATTTTTCGTGATTTTAGTCATGTTTTGCCATAATTACAGTGCTCCCCCCAACTATGTATGAAGCAGGTGCAAGTGTAGTGAGTGAGGAGTGAAAGTAATGGTTGACAAGTTCAGTTATCACCAATAATCCAGGAGTTTTTACTCATACAAACACATTTCCTTAGTTTATATTTATTATTCTTTGTCACTTTCTCTTACAATCACTTGCACTTTTCACCATATCAAATGTCTGTACTGGGATATGTGCAAAAGTATGAAAAATGCCTGTTTGGAGAAGTGTTCACTATAAAGGGGTTAGGCTTATCACGAGTGTAACGAGGGAGCGTGAGGGTGAAAAGTTGTTCATTATAAAGGGGTTGGCTTATCACTAGTGTAAAAAGCGAGTGAGAGGGTGATATGTATTGGGATAATTAGTTAAGTTAACACCAAAATCCATTGAAGGCTGCAGCACGGCCTGACGTCACCACCCTACCACCTCTCCCCCCCTAAAACTAGTGCGGAAACCTCCACTTTCTTGAGGCCCGACCCGTAAAACTCGAACTTTTTCGCAAAATTAGGATATCGCATTTTCCGCAGTATTAGCGGTCTCTGTCGCATAATTGGAGTTTCGCAAAATTGGAGGGACTACTTTACTGGTAAATATGATGAAAAAGTTCAAGAATTGTGAGAGATTGAGGGACAATTGCATGCTGCTTAGAGCATCAGCAGGGTTTATATGCACAGAAAATGGCCATATTTCCCTTCCCTAAGACAACCTATTCTCCACCTATATTTGATGGGTTTTCTTGATAATAAAAGGTGGGAGAATATTTCTAATGGGTCACAATAACATTTACTCCTCCATTCAAGCATGCTCATGAAATTCTCAGCTCTATAAAAGCCATTTCAATCCACCTTGGTGACAAGGTGCCATTCCGTAGGCAGTCAGGTTAAAACTGGGTTGTGAATCTCCTCCACTCTTGCCTATCATGCACAGTTCTTTTGCTACATTCATAATTAGTTACACATACACAGTTTCTTCTCATTACATATATCTACCACCTTCCATAATCATACACTTCAGGCAACCCAAACGCTCCCATCCCATCATTCTGCGGACCCATTCCAACATCATTCATATCACAAACATTCTGTAACTCTTCAGTAATCTCTTAACCACTTCATTCAACATACTCCAGAATCTCTCTTTCTCATTAACACTTCTATGATCACAAGGTGCATTTGTACTCACAACTACCACTTTCACTCTTGCAAATTTAAACTTTACATATATAAACCTTGAGCTGACAGACACAATCATTCATGGCTTCACTCCACTCTTCATTCATCAGCAAACCCGTCAGGCAGACTTGCCGGTCAATTTCAGCAGGACCCCCTACAGGCAATGAGTGCAGCTCCAAAGCTATTTGAGACAGCGGTGGGGTCATGTTAGAGATTGGGTCTCTAAGATACAATGGAAAAAATAAATACAATAATAATTATATTAATAAATAATAAAAATAATCATAATTGGGTTCTAAGAATGGGCTAACATTCATAAATTTAGACTTTAGGCAGGGTAATTAATGTCCCACACCTGTGTCAGTGTTAACAGGACTATACTAATTTTCTCAATCCCCTTTTCACTTCCTTGCTCAAACTTCTACCCTTTGAGCTTCTCCCCAATGATCCAATGACTCAGACCGCTAAATGAATAATCATAAATGTATAAAGTAAGAGATTCTACATTTGGTAATTAATGGGGTAATACACTTTGTGTAAATTAGAGTGCCTTGATTCTTCCAAAGTATGCCAGGAAACAGTATCAGATTAACAAAATAATGGTGTCCTGTTACTTGGAATAGTTTAAAGTTAAAAGTTGCTCCAGATTAACCAACACTGTACTACCCCCTGAAGCCTTGCACTTGCTTTACAGTTCTTTGTACAGTATACCTACCTGGTTGTTCAGCTTCCATTTCTTCAATTTCACTGTCGGCCTTGGCATCTGACTCATTACCCTTCTTCTTCTGCTTCTTTTTCTTTCTCCTCTCATCCTCTGAGGATTCTGAGGTCGAGTCATCACAGATAAAGTCATCCATTTCATCATCATCATCATCATCAAACTAGAAGAGGCAAAAATTCATGATATTTAAAGACAACATCTCCACACTAAAATGAAGCAGTAGTGGTGAAAGTTTATAAAGAATTTCTCCTTAAATTGTTTCATTATGTACGGTACATGTCTTGTTGTGATCCAGCAGAATACAGTACAGTAGGCCCTCAATATAATGATAATTAAATATAGCAGTATCCTTTTAACACAGGCTCAGGAAATAGCTTAGTGTGTATGGTAATGAATGACAAAAGCCTGGGTAAATAATGGGTGATCTTCAATGAGGGACAGAGTGTAAAATGAAGTGGTGGATACAAATATTCATTATTCATTGTATATCAAGGGTCTTCAGTACTATATATATAACTGGCAATGCACACCCACCATTGCTCTTCTGACAGCCAGATCAAGGACCTTGGGATGCGTCCAGACCCGAGACAGTGCCCCAAAGTCCACAAAGAGCCCTGAACCTTGTCTCTTGGGGCCACCCTGAGCTAGGTTGTCCAGGTAATACTTGTAAAGCTTGCACTGAATGTCGGACAGCTGCACTGATACCACATACTCAAATTTGGGTGGAAGGAATGGCTGGAGCACCGTGTAATCGAACCGCTGAAAAATTATACATATGTTTACAGTTGTCCCTCAACATACATGGGGATTGGGTAACAGAGACACATATGAATGATGAAATTCAGCGGATATTTGAAGCCCCCTTTAAAAACACCTCTGTACCCCCCCCCCCCTCATTTCCTTACATAAATAAAGAAAAACTATATGTGATACATATGATACAAATATAAATCTAAAACAAAACTAAAATAAACTAAAATAAGAGAGAGAGAGAGAGAGAGAGAGAGAGAGAGAGAGAGAGAGAGAGAGAGAAAGAATCATAATGGATCACATAATGTCCATCTTGAGATATAGCACAACACATGGGATATTTATCTACTTGTACCTCTCTCACTCACCTGAACACATCCTTCCAGTAAGTTGTGAAGGATGTGTGCTCTCCTCTTCATCCTCCTTACATCCCTGGGCATTGCTTCTAGACACTGACCCTGCTCAATGGGGTTCAAAAATCGGTTCATAAACTCTTTTCTGGTTCCTAGCAGGTTGGGCTTGACAAACTGGATCATGCAATGGTCTGGGGAACACAAAATGTACACGTTATGTCTGAGAATAAAGAAATTGGTCTCCATAATATTGGTATGGGTTTTATTATATACAAACCTGCAAGAAAAAATGTGAATACACCCGAGTTTTATATGAGTATAACTGAGACAGCTATATGAACAGACTAGTAATAAACACAAATACTTTCAAAAACCAAACAGAGTATAATATATTATATCCTATTACAGTAATCCTATGCTATTTTTAATTCACATTTCATATATTTCTTTTATCAAAGTTAGCATGCCTACCAGACTGAATTTATAATGTTCCCAAAACATGTATGTACTCGAATCTATCAAATTCACCTAACAAGTGTTTTTGGTACCTATTACTCATTGGTAGTGATAGGAGGGCTTCAGTTGTTAAAAATGGGTAGTGGGGCCAATAATCCCTTCATACATATACAGTTGAACCTCGATATAACGGACTAATAGGGGGGAGAGGGTGTCCGTTAAAGCCGATAGTCCGTTACAGCGAAGAATTTGTAAGGGGGGGGGGGGGGTACGAAATTGGAAAAGAAAGAAAAAAAAAAAAAAAAAAAACAAGATGTACGTACAAAAATTAACACAAAATACAGATATACTGTATATACATAAATAGGTATGTAATGATGTGTAAATAATGTACCTACTGTATAATGTAAAAAATATAATGGAGAAAAAATAAAGAGAAAAATGTTATTTATGCCGTAAATTTCAGACACGTGACACAGAAACACCAGCTTCTAACTTCTTAATAAGTTCTAATTTATCAGCAATGCTCAGATTCACACGCTTTCTTTTCTCTATAGGTGCCATAGTGATAATGTAGAACACAGGGGACCAAACAAATAATGCAACACTGCAAAATATAATGAAAACAAGACAGATGTAGCGAAACACAACCAGTCGAACCCATGTTTGTAAACAAAACAAAACACCCGTGCCGCCAAGCGGACAAAAAGTCAAGTAGCGGTCTCGGTACGTTTCACCCGGGCGGGAGTTTTGAACATTCGGACCCAAAATTCAGACAAATTTTTTAAATTTTTCTCCAGCGGATTGTGTCCGTTGCATCCGAAATCCGTTGCATCGGGGTCCGTTAGATCGAGGTTTAACTGTACTTCAATGTTGTGCAAATAACATTTTGACCAATAATGGCATATTTCAGGCAACATTTAGACAATACTGGTGAGGTCTTACTGCATGTGTAGACTTAGCCATGACCAGAACTGATGTCTGCCGATCGTAGGGGGCGATAAAAAACTGCATGGGCTATATATAAGCACTTCTTTGATAACAATGGTTAGGTCTGGGCTTCTATTAGCCACTTCAATGGTAACACTGGTTAGATTTGGGCTTTTTCTGCCTTGTAACTGCATGTAACCAAGGTTCATTAATTTAAGATATTTTTGTTGTTTTCATGTACAATTCAGGTGAGCATAACATATATTCTACTCACAAATATGTTAATGATGCCATTATATATATATTTATGCCTTGAAAACAATTATTTAGTCATATTTGGTCGTTTTTATAGAGATTCTTAGGTAATATAGTCTACCCACTAATATTTTCTAAGGAATTTTAGTGAGAAAATTACTTCTTCTTCAGGTTTCAGATTCTGATTGGTAAAATCAAGCTCTACAAAGCCAGAAGAATTTTTTTTTACCTCCGTGGAACTTAAAAACTAGCCAGGTTTTGCGGTTGGGGGGACAGAGGGGGCCCAGAAAATGCAGTTAGTAGGGGTTAAATACAAGTTTGTAAATTAAATGTGTAATATATTATGGGAGGACAGAAGCTAGGGTAAGATAAGCCTTTGTACCATGCAGATTTCAGTCTCAATATCAAAAAGATTCAAAACTGAAAGGGCTGGTTGGGATATCGCTATTATTAAAGTCAGGGTGGCATCAATTAGTCCAAATAGTGAGGGAATACTGTACTGTTTCTCCTGAACTATTTAGGGTAAGAAACAATTAAATTCACAAAAGGTGTGGTGAAAAAAAACATTTGATGAAAAAATTGGAAGAAAATGTACAGAGCTGGTATGGGCATGAAAAGAGTGTACGAAAGAAAGATTGCACAAGTTATATCCGAGTCAATACAAGAGCCAAAGTCAACAAGGGAGTCCAGAAGATTTCCAACATGTTGAGGTACTGTGTGAGAAAATAAAGAATGTAAATGGATGAAGGAATAGGAATTGTGCAAGATGGAAAGAATGGCAAAAGCTAGTGAGGGGTATATTTTAGGAGTGAAACACAATTCTTAACTTCAGTTAGAAAAGTAAATAATTATATCAGCACAAGTCTCTGTAGACAACTCACACTCTTTCAGGTTGTTTTGGAGGGGTGTGCCTGTGAGGATAATCCTCCTTTGTGTCTGGATTTGGTTGAGGGCAATGGCCATTGCAGTCTTTTCATTCTTCAATATATGCCCTTCGTCACACACCATCAGGTCTGGACCTGTCAGATGAGGTTATGTTTGGATGGCTATTCTCTGTTTATGCTCTCTCTTGTTCTTGAAATCACTGACTGTCAATTCCTTTTTATGTAAACAGCATAAAGTTCATACACTATTCCTATAGTTCCCTTTCACTCTCTGCCAATTACACACTACTGTCATCAACAATGAGATTATCATTTAGAGATCATTCTACACCATCCACTTTCAGCCTTGCAACTACTTACCTCTCACTCATCCTATCAACTACCTCATACATTTTAGTTTTCATTATATCGTGCTAGATTAACAACATGTATCTCATTTACTTGGTTCCCATAGACAGAAATACCTTAAAAGCAAGTGCCATGCCCATCTAAAGGCAAATAAATACCAGTACCAGTGAACTATGATATCCAAGCCTGACTCATTGGATTGTAAATAGTAAAATCTGGATGTGAGAAATGCTATCGATACAATACCTGGGTTAATTAGAGTCTTTTGAAATATTTCCTTCATTTTGCCCTTGAACCTCTTGTTCTTTGAGTTGGAGAGGTTGCGGAACATGTCATATCCCACGATGCATATGCCGCCCTCTCGCCACCAGTCATCCAATCTGTACGCTCGGCCCCACAGGTCCTTAGCTCTGCATACAAACAAATAAAGCTATCAATCCACCATCTTATAAGGGAGAGAAAATTTTTGGTAAATTGGAGCACCTTCATTGCTCCAAAGTATGCCAGGAAACAAAGACCAGATTAGTAAAAATAATGGTGGCCAGTTGCTCGGAATATTTTGGAGGAATTAGGTGCTCCAGCTTTACCAACACTGTACAGTCAGCCTCAGGAATTGGTACACAGAGCATTGGTTAAAAGGCGTTGTCTTTATTCTGCACATACTGTAGGCATGATTCTGTCGACTGATTCAAGTATTACTCAAATAACATTACTAGAAAAGTTTGGTGTTGGGATCTCAATGTACGAAATATTCTAGTTGTTACGCTCTAGATGTCACAGTGGTGTATACGAATTCCTGAGGCCGCATGTACAGTCTGTCAATGATGCATGTACCCCACCCTCGTTCAGTTACTCGCAGTTTTAGCTGGTAAAATCTGGAGTAGAAAGCAGGGGTATCTTACAGCAGATATTAGATTGACCAATCACAATCACTAAAATAACCCTGCTTACTACTCCAGATTTTACCAGCTAAAACTGCGAGTAACTGAGCGAGGGTGGAGTACGTGCATCATTGACAGACTGTACTTCCCCCTTAACTCTCATGGTAGGTAATTGCTCCACCCTCCTTACCACCCAGATCCAAAGCAAATCTAATTTTTCAACTTTTACAAATGCAAATGTGGGTGGAAAGACAGCGGGAAAAACAGGTGTGTGATGAGAAAAATGGAGAGTGAGAAAGAGAGAGTATCTAGAATGAATAATAATTCCAAAACTGTAGTACAAATAATCAGTAAAAGTCCATGGTAAACTCACGAGACCAACTCCACCACATCAAAGGGCAGCATTTTCTTTCTGAGCCAGCTGTTGAACTCTGAGACCCAGTTATAGACAGTGTTGACAGGACAACACACCATGATCTTGGAAATATAACGATTTGTTTTCTTGTTGGTCAGCAAGGTGTGGCAGAATGCAATTACCTGTAAATAAACACATAATAGATGAGTAAAAGTGAGAGCTTGAAAACACAAAATAAATGAGTAAAGGGGAGAGCTTGAGAACACAAAATAGATAAATATAAGTAAGAGCTTGAAAACACAAAATAGACGAGTAAGAGTTAGAGTCTGAAAACACTGAACAGAAAAGTAAAAAATTGATACAAAGAGAATTTTGAAGAATTATGAGGTCATGGAGGTGCCCAGAGGGTACGACCTGGATGGACAGATTGATTGATATTAGGAGCCACAAGAGCAAGGTCATGTAGCGCCGGAGGGAAGAAGGAGATTGAGTGGTGGGACAGTATCACAGAAGGTAACAGATGAAAAAAAAAAAGAGACAGTTTTACGATAAGCAGGGATACTGGGGAGGCATTCATAGCCCCCTTCCCCAGGGGGGGTAAGACCTGGAAGGAATGTAGATATCTCTGTAGCAGAGATTAAAAAAAAAATGCTTAATGAATTAAAAGAATGAATATGCTTCAGGAGTGGAGGATATGATAATATACTGTACAGAGGAAAAATAAAAAATTACAAAGGGAGTATGATCAAGTACAGTGGAGAAAAATATAATAATATAATTTATTCTTAGGGAGATTTAAAAGGATTTTAAATAAAAACAATATGTACTGCTAGAAAATTGTACAACTAAATAACAGGAAAATAAAAAAAAGGGGGTTAAAACTACAATAGAAGACAAACATTGGATATGCCAGCCCATATCCCATACAATACAGTAATGTGTTTAAGGGGGTAATAATTATATAATTTCGGTACTTTGGACTACCTTGATTGCCTTGATTCCTCCAGTATGCCAGAAAACAGGACCAGAACTGCCCAAGGGGGCTGACTTTATTCTCTGTGAATATTAGCCATCCTCCACAGGGCTAGAATAAAGATTGTTGTTGGATCTGGTCACTTCTAGCGGATTTGACGAGATCTACCCACATGGATAAAAAAAATCCACGTGAGGTGTACTGCAACAGGAAGATTTTTTTTATTTCCTCATCACTGCTGTGTGGACCGTCAGCACATGGGGATGCATTTCCCTTTGCATGCAGCAGTGTAAACTCCCTCCCCCATATGGTCCCTTCAGGGCTGGTCTCATGGAAGGTGAGGCCGCACTTGTAGCTCTTATGGTAAAGTGGACTTGGGCCCACAGCACTGGCTGTGGGATCAAAGACCTTTCCCCCAATCTCCCTGGCAGTCGGAGGCCCCCAGACTCCCTGGTCCAGTAAGCTCTGGTCCCATTTCCCTGGGATTTGCTTTGGTAGCCCAGGCATATAGGGCCAGCCCCTCCTTTATTCTAATTTGTTTTTTCACTGCGACCAGAGTGTACCAGGGGTCTGTGGGACAGGAGGCCATTCTGCCCCAGGAGAACAACAATAATTATAGGACCCAGATTAACAAAAATATTGATGGCCTGCTGCTTGAAATAGTTCAGAGGAATCAGTTGCTCTAGAATTCTAGATTTATCATCAACACTGTAATACCCTCTTAAACTTCTACCTTGGACTGTGACTCACCTGTAAAGTCTTGCCCAGACCCATACAGTGTGCTAAGATGCATCCACTGCCAGGCTTACTCTTCAGCATCTCCACACTCTCAACTGTTGCATCCCACATGAACTTGATACCTTTGAACTGAAATAAACCCAATGTGCATTTTAGTTACTGATATTATCATCATTACTGTTGTTAGTTCACGTAGTTATACATTCAGTTGAACCACAGGAAACCAGCCACGTTGCTCGTACATTCACAGAGAACTTTAGTGAAAGAAATATAAAAGGACTGTTAATTTCCTCACTTCTGGATAGGATTGTCTGTGTTGTGCAAGTGATGTGTATGAAGGGATTAAGGGACCCTGTGATGTACTCAGAAAATTGGAGATCTTGAGTCCTTCAAGTGTTGCCATGAAACACCATGTACATAGAAGGAGCTTGTTACGTGGCATGGTCAGGAGGAATCAGAAGCCTCCAATTTTCATACACGATCACAGGTTCCTTAAGTATGCCCTAGTATCAAACAACTGTGTTGGTAGCTGTTTAGGTCATAATAAAGTTTAAAAAGAGTTGTGGCAGGCAACACTAGGCAATCCACGGGCATGGTAATTTGGGAACCCAGAGCTCTAAGGCCTTTTCATGAGGGTATTTATAAATTGTCAATCATGAGTAGAGTGTGTGATCAGATCGTGGGCGGGTGAATAACGCATGCATGCACACACAGACACATGAAATTCCAGTATCCTTTTTAACCTAATATTACCATACCAGCTGTGACTAATAACATTACTACTACAGTACAATGAAATACCAGTAGACAACAAATTATTTTTCATATACTGACAGGTTATAATAAAGTTTCATTGCAGTACTAGATGCATTACCCAATTTTTTATACTCAGGCACATTTATATACTAGCTGTACCCAGCCCGCTTCACTGATCAAACCAAACTTGAAGTGATTAGGTACAGTGCCAGAAGGAGGAGTAACAACAATCAATTTTCAAGTTTTTTTTTTTTTATTTCAGCATGGTTTACATACAGGGTTTTTTGCTCAATCCTTTACCCGCCCTATTTTTTTTCTTTTCTTAAGTTTTGTTTTTGTAAGCTGAAGTCGTAGCGTTGCGGGTAAAGGATCTACTGAAAATACCTGTATAAAACATAAACAGCATAAACTTTTCTATGTTGTGGTCAAACTTTCATTGCAAAACTTAAGTGTACACAAAAAATTTTGTCTTTTGGTTTGGAGTCAATAATATACAGCAGATGTTCTCTGCATTTTCAACACGTGTAAGTGCAACATAGAGCTGCTCATGTGTGAAGGCTGGAATTTCAGAGAGATCAAGCCTTATAGATGTCATGGTTTGACCTTGGCTCTTATTAATAGTCATTCCAAATGACAGGTTCAGAGGGTATTGTAATCTTCGAAATGTGAAGTTTTTATGTACCTAAAACCTTCCCTGGGTCATGCCCTTTCAGAATATACATGGTTTGTACGGGTCTATTTCTTTTGGTTTTGGAGAAAAATGCATACAGACAAATGCCTCTTTTATAGATATAGATTCACACATAAATCAGTTTTTCATAAATCAGTACCACACTTGCATTAATGAAGACAAACTCACCTGATGAGGTTTGAGGAACTTGACTAGTTTTTCATTGACGGAAATCAGTTCTTTTTTGGTTTCAGGATCAAAATCTAACACCAGCTTTCCGAGGTCTTTCTGGTCTGCCTCAACATCTACCTCAAATATTTGGTTGTACTGAAAAGGGGAAAAAAAAAATGATTATATTAGTATTGTGGGTTTGAAAGGGTGAGTGGATATGACAAATAATATCAGAAATATACAGAGAGAGGGACAGAGTACCCAGTGAAATTGATCACACTCTTTCACTCCCCCTTCTAAGCCACCCATGAAATTCTCAGTTCCCCTCCCAAGTTCCTGCATCAAAAATGAAATTTCCTTTATTTAGCCTTGATAAAACAATCTATTCCATAATCTGTAAAGTTAAAACCACGTAGCCAGCCTGAACATACAAACATTCCTCCTCATGCCTCTCTTCCACTCTTGCCTATCATACTCAGGTTCTTTTGCTTCACTCATTCCTAATCTAAGTACTGTACTATTAAGTAACTCACTTTTTGCTGTCGATCAGCCACCCTTTTACGGCGTTCCTCTTCCTCCTGAGTGGCATTTTTTGTAGTTTCCATCAGATCCTCATCTCGAATCACACGGCGGATTTTCTTGTGTTTGCTTGGAGACTCCTGGTGGTAAGAAGTAACACACTATAACCTTCTGACCACTTCTAACTAAGTCGACGTTTAACATTTATAAAGCACCAATGTTTACCAGTAACTATTATAAGGGTGTATATACTGTTGACCCTCGATATACAATGAATAAATACTTGTATCCACCACTTCATTTTACACTCAGTCACTCACTGAAGACCACCAAATGCTTTCCCTGGCTTCTGTTATTCATTACCATAATGACTAAGTGATGTAGGCCTAATGAGCCTGTGTTAATATTTTGGATAGTGATAAATTAAACAAACTTATATTGAGGACCAACTGTATATATATTAAGAGAATATCATGTAGTAGCAGGCTTAATGATGGATATGAGCATGTTGAGTGTTATTCAGGATCGTAATATTTTCTGTTTGGGACTGGATATCAGGCATTTTGTCTCTTGTTGGATTTGCTGACTGACAAACAAGGTCCAAGTTTTGAAACTAGGAGAGATTTAAATGTTACCAGTCACCAAAGAAAAATCCAGGCATTTCCATAAATCTCCCAACATCATGCCAGTACAGTGCTCCCCCCAAGTAGACGGGGGTTATGTACCAAGCAGGCGCCGTGTACTTTGAAATCGTCTACTTGGAATTGATAAATAAAGGGAAAAAAATAGGTTCGGTACTGGCGATTCCAAAAACTATCCCTTCTTGACCATTATAATATGTACACTCGACCCCAGATTCTCTCTCTAGTGAATTAGTTCTAAACTTGAGCCAAAGGTATAGAAAATGTATGTTTTTAAAGGTTGTTCATTCTAATAGGATAGGCCTAAAAGCACGAGTGTAGTGAGTGAGGAGTGAGGGTGATAGTTGACAAGTTCAGTTATCACCAATAATCCATGAGTTTCTACTCATACAAATATATTTCCTTAGTTTATATTCATTATTCTTTGTCACTTTCTCTTACAATCACTTGCACTTTTCACCATATCAAATGTCTGTACTGGGATATGTGCTGAAAGTATGAAAAATGCCCGTTTAGAGAAGTTGTTCACTATAAAGGGGTTGGCTTATCGCGAGTGTATCAAGCGAGCGTGAGGGTGAAAAGTTGTTCACTATAAAGGGGTTAGGCTTATTGCGAGTGTAACGAGGGAGCGGGAGGGTGAAAGCTGTTCACTATAAAGGGGTTATGCTTATCATGAGTGTAACAAGTGAGTGTGAGGGTGAAAATGGAATGGTCAGTTCAGTTACCACCAAAACTCATTGAATTTTCAATCGTGCACACACATTCCTTAGTTTGTATTTATTAATTTGGGTAATTTTCTCTTAAAATCACTTCCACTGAATATCGACATGCGCATAGGTACGCCTACTTTTGAAAAACCGTATACTTTTGGTATTTTGGTCTCAAATAATTTCTCCGCCAACCTTGAAATCGTCTAGTTAATGACCGCCTACTTGGGGGGTGCACTGTAATAGCTCCCTGAGAGGGGATGTGGGGCTGTCTAGTCTACCACTACTACCTGAGATCAACTTTACCCATAGATATACAGGATGTATTGCTACATATAGCAATTCAATAACTTACACCAGAAATATATAATTTCATTTAGAGTATATTTTGTTCTATAAGGTATGCTGTGTGTGATCTCAGTACAGTACACTGGATACTGATGAAAAAGGTTGTAACTTGTTGACAAATGGTGATGCGGGAGGCTAGGAGCTAAAACTTAAGACGAAATAAATTAGGCCTCTTTGCTCCGATGATCCTTTAGGCTACTTGTCTCCCGCTGCCCCTCCGTAGCTCCCAGCCTCACATCCCACCATTTGTCAACAAGTTACAACCTTTTTATCATCAATATCCAGTGTACTGTACTGAGATCACACACAGCATACTTTATAGAACAAAATTATTCTAAATGAAATTATATATCTAGGGTGTAAGTTATTGCTATACATCGCAATACACCCTGTATACAAAAACAGGGTGATGCAAAAGTAGGTTGACAGTTGCCATTACCATTTACTGTACCATTTATTTTTGCAGTGAGAAAATTTCAACACAAAAGACACACTTGTTAAATCTCACAAGAGTTCAAAGTGTCCATCCTCAACATTGACACATTCATGGAGTCTGTCGATCACACTGTGGCAAAACATATTTCAGAGAATAAAACTGAAAACCTTCGCACTACTGTGTATTACAAATTTTTACTAAGATATTGTTTTAAAAACTGACCTTGTTTGCATCTTTCTCCTTATCATCATCATCATCATCATCACTACCAGATGACGATGATGATGATGATGACATTTTTCTGATACGCTTTCTCTTGGACTTGGGCTTCTCCTCTTCCTCCTCCTCACTGCAATACCAAAACCATTCATAGATCATAAAATTAGTGATTGCATGTACTGTACAATTCCAAGTTCATCCAAGATTACTACTGTATTGGCAGACTGAGATGGCTAGTGAGTAGTTCAAACATATAGCTAAATAGGCTAAGGGTCGTATTATAAAACTTCTTCGAGGAAAAGACGTTTCGTAACAAAATTCACATTGCAAAATAACCCTTGGTGGGAGTTCCCGGAGGGAACGAGGCGTCGGAGCTATAGATAGAAAGATAGAAAACTTTTCCTCAATGTAGTTTTTGTAATACAATTTAGTCACCGCACCTTTCCTGCTCAGATGATGAGGCCTTTTTCTTTCTCTTCTTTTTGTCACCTTCACTATCTGAGGAAGATAGCTGGAATGCACGTCTCTTCCTGGGCCTAGAGGAGAGAACAACTGTAATTATACTAAACTATCATAAATATGAAATAGTAAGTTTACTGAAACTTTTATAGATTCATCATCATCAATATTATATTTCCCTTTTTTATTCAAGTATTGGTGGGCTCCTGGGCCAGGGATGGAAACATGAAATAAATCAGAAATAACAGAAAGAGTGAGAGAATACCCAGTGAAATAGGTTTAGGTGGAAGTACAACGTTGGTAAATCTGGAGCAACTGATTCCTCCAAAATATTCCATGCAACAGGTCACCATTATATTTCCTAATCTGGTCCTGTTTCCTGGCATACTTTGGAGGATTCAAGGCATTATTATCCCCTTAACAAACTTTTATAGATATAGTAATCAAAACCCCTTCAATACTGAGAATGAATTTTACTGAATCTTGCAATTTGGGAGATCTAAAATGATTTGTATCTGTTTTTGTTGAAATTCCTCATGCTGTTTGGTTGAGCAGCCCCAAGCTCTGGAAGAAGGCCATTGGCCTGAACCGGGCTTTCCCACAGTGCCCTCAGAGAGTGTATGTTGTGTTGTTGGCGAGTGTGGTTGTGTGCATTGCAGTCTTCCATAATGTGTTTAATAGAATGGGGTGCTGTGTTGCATCCCTGACATCCACAATGGCTCCATCCAAGTTGGCACAAGTCCCCTTTCAATTAGTGATATAATTTGCTCTAAATTCCCTTTCAAGTAATGACAAGTAGAAATGTGAGCATGGAAGTGAAAAGGGGACTACGAAATAGTATAATCCTGCCAACATTGACGTATGTGTCAGAGACATGGACATGGAGTAGGGCTCATCAGTCTAGAATAGGTGCAGCAGAAATGAGTTACTTGAGAGGAGCATGTGGACTTACTAGGTGGGATGGAGAAAGTAATGAGAGATGTGGTAAGAGTGAGAAGGTATTGAGTGTAAGTAATGAGAGATGTGGTAAGAGTGAGAAGGTATTGAGTGTAAGTAATGAGAGATGTGGTATGAGTGAGAAGGTATTGAGTGTGGAGTGGTTGAGAGAGTGAAGCATAATACACTGAGGTGGTTTGGACATGTAGAGAGAATATCAGGTGAGGAGTTTGTAAAGAAGGTGTATGGAAGTGAAGTTGTGGGACCTGGTGTGAGAGGTAGACCTCCAATTGCATGGCAGAGTGGAAGAGTATGTAAAGGAGAGAAACGTGAGGGGCAGAGGAGGGCTTGACCAAGTAAGGAGGGAGTGTTGGAACAGGGAGAACTGGAGGCACTTCTGCCAAGGCGTCAGAGCTATAGATAGATAGAACAGGCCACCATTATTTTTGTTAGTCTGGTCCTGTTTCCTGGCATACTTTGGGGGAAGCAAGGTGCTTCAATCTACCAAGAACATGCTAGACCCGTAAATTAGCCATAATCAATTAACTTACGATTCTTCAAAGTCACTATCATCGTCGTCATCATTGTCCTCCTCCACGTCGTCATCTTCATCTTCATCATCATTTTTATAGTCACTATCATTGCCATCACTCTTTTTTTCCTCCTCGTCAGTGGAAATGTCAAGATTCATGTAACCTTTCTTTGCGACTCGTGGGGAATACTTGGGGGAGAGAAAACACATCATGAAGCAGTATACCTTTGCACAGCCTATTCACTGTACGGTCATGGACAATAATAATCATCCACATTAGGGGTGACTCATGTAAGTGTTTGACAACTTTCCTCTGATGGTTGGCTGAGAAACTTTTCAAAAATTAGGTTAAGTAGAAACTTCTAATTTACTACAAGCAGCTATTCACTATTGAAGACAATATAATCATATGAGAATGTGAAAACATTATTCAGCAATTTGTTTGAGTTATCCATATGTGTATTGAAACTAATGGCCATGACTGTACATTAGCCAAAATTTTGTATCCCTTTCTCAGCTGGATTGGCCGACTAAAGGGAATTTGATAATGCTATTCTATTAATTAGCAATCAGAGGGATGAATAAGTTCAAATTATGTCACAAGCAAAGCCAAGGAAGGGAGGGTACTGATAGTTTTATATTTGACCCCTTCAATATGATAATGCCCCTAAGCAACCTTTCTCTGGTTAAGGGAGTTTGGTAAATTTGGAGCAACAGATTCTTTCAACCTATTCCAAGCAACAGGCAACCATTTTTTTGTTCATCTGGTCCTGCTTCCTAGCATACTCTAACGTACCAAAAGAATATTACAGTACCCCCTTAATTAACAATACAGGTACAACACCACCTCCTTAGGAGTTACTATGATAAACTTGCTTACCTCTTCACTGGAATCCTCATCTGTTTCTTTTTTCTTTTTCTCTTCTCTTTTCTTCCTAGCTTCGTGCTTCTTTTTCTCCCTTTCCTCTTCTGTCAGGCCATCTTTAGGCAAGTCTGAAATATTAACAGAACCAGCAGTAAAACCACCTTATCCTACAGACTACATTACCAATCAATATTACTCATATCAAGGAAACCACAGTCCAAGCATTTATGGGGCAAGTACAGTATTGGTGGTAAATCTAGAGCACCTGATTCCTCCAAACTATTCCAAGCAACAGGCCACTGTTATTTTTGTTAATCTGGTCCTATTTCCCACCATTTTTTGGAGGAATCAAGGCACTCCAATGTGTTTAAACAGTAAACTATTCCCTTAAGTATCTGTGTAATGAATACCATACACACCTCCAGTTGGTTCCTCCTCTTCATCATCATCATCACCTTCCTCATCACTGCTCATCAATATCTGCTTCTTCATCTTCTCATTCAGTGACATCCCACCTTCTTTCTTCTTCTTTTTGCCCTTTTCTTCTTCCTCCTGGTCTTCCTCTTCATCATCATCCTCTTCCTTATCAATATCAATGTCTAATAAGCCCTCCTTTTTTATCTTGCCTCCTCCCTTCTTATCTTTTTTATTGTTTTTTCCAGGCTTCCCTTCTTCCTTGTTCTCTTCTTCCTTGTTCTCTTCTTCTTCTTCTTCTTCTTCTTTTTCTTCTTCTTCTTCTTCTTCTTCTTCTTCTTCTTCCTCCTCCTCCTCTTCCTTGGGTGACTCAGGCTCTGTTTTAACAGACTGCTTGTTTTTGCTTGACCTGGTTACCTTACTGACATTGAACCTGAGGAAAAAATTTGATGGTCCTGTAGTGTTTAATATACAGCAGTCCCTTGTTTACCACTGTTATGGGTGTGTACTGCACTGTTTGTAATGGGTCTGTATATAGTAAACAATAATTATCCACTGGGTTTACGGGTGTGGAATGTACAAAGAGGGTTTACTGTAACAGTAGATTCATTACAAACAGTGCAATGTACACCCATCAACAGTGGTAAACAAGGCCTTACTGAATAAAAGATAGAAAAAAAAAGAGAAATACAATGCTTAGTACGATATTTGATTTCTATAAACACATTCAAGACTGTTTGATATCAAATGAATCAGCAGATGTGTGACATTATGTAACTGGAGCAGAATATTAATAGTAACTAGAGTGTTGTGTAACACTATATAGTATATGCAAAAAACTCCTTTTACAAATGGGTACATAACCAACCAATTTCAATCATCATCACCATTATTATCAATATCTCATTTCCCTTCATCCAATGCAAGAGAGCCAGGGGTGGAAAAATGAGATCAGAACACAGAAGATGAAACAAAAATAGCCAGTAAAATAGACCACATTCACTCCACCATTAAAGCCTTTGAAATTCTCAACTCCCCCTTCACAAAAATCATAACTAGCCTCACATCCCTATGCTACAGTGCAGGGGGAAGAGGTGAGAGTAGACCCCGCTCTTGTACATAACTCCACCAAAAGTTCAAATAGTTAATTATACAAACAATTTCGGTGCAATTAAATACAGTACTCCCTAAATAAGTACATTCTCGTACCAAACATGTTTAATGATCTGCATCTGGAAGGTAAGCTGAGGGTTATAACAAACTACCAGTAAAATGTCAGTGGTTTTCATTACTTTGGTTCCTGAGCTTATGACTGGAAATGATGCTCATCTCACCAACGTATCCAATTCTTAGAGTAAAACTGTCTGGCACAAAAATTATTGCAATGCTCTCCCTATTGTGAGAAAGAATTTCATCCACTTCACCAAATTTCCCCCAGAAAGCTAAAACACATTAATATGATTTACAGTAGACCCTCCATATACAATGAATAAACATATTTATATACTACTTCAATTCTCACTCAGCCCCTCATTGAAAACCACCAAATGTTTTCCCACTCTTCTGTTATTCATTAATATATAGTACAGACTAAGTAATTTACGGAGCCTGTGTTAAAAAGACAGTGCTAAATCAAATCATCATATATTGAAGACCTGCCGTATTAACAAAGTACGTACTTCATTAGTTGGGAGAATTCCTTCTCTGAATCTTCTTCATCAGCATCACAGTCATCATTCTGCATTGTATAGATCTTGGGATATAGAAGGTGGGGATAATCTGAGGCATAAACAAACTCCTCCTCTTCTAACACCTTCTGAATGTGTTGACTGAGAGGCTCCACCACAGTCTCACATTTCCCCTCCAGCTGCTTCTCCTGCAGGTTTTCCTTCTCCTCCTCTTCCATCTTCTGGACGATACTTCTACGTCTACTTCTCGGACTCTTGGGTAAATTGCGGAACCACTTCTTTCTGCTTCTGGGCATGGGCTTATCTTCTTCACTGTCACTATCTAGGAGGGCAGCTTTAGCTTTCATGTTTTCTGTTTTCCTTTTTTTCTTTTTCTTTAGACTTGTGCTTTCCTTGTCTGGTGCCAAGACACCACTAACATTCTTTTTGTCCTTTTCCTCATCACTGCTCTCTGAGATTGATATTTTTTCTGTCTTGGCTTTATATTCTCCAACTTCAGGCTTCTCATCACTTTCTTTGTCAGAGTTTGAGGCCAACAATGCTGAGAGTGCCTTTTCATTTTCTATTCTTGTCTTGTCCTTTTTAGACTTCTTTGAATTTGTTTCTGCTGCGTCCTCTGGTGGAAGCTCATTTTCATTACTACTTTCCTCTTCACTGCCCTTCTTTACTACATGTTTGGCTTTGCTTTTAGGAGAATCATTACTTTTCTTGTCCTCGGCCTCCTCTTCTGAACCTACTGGAGAAATTTTATGTTCCTCTCCCTCTTCCTCTTCCTCATTCATGTCTCCCTTACCTTCTTCCTGGTCGTTTTTCTTCCCCTTGAGTTTATTTTTCCGTTCTTCTCTCTTGTCCATGTGCTCGTCTCGTCGTCTCTGTATTTCCGTATCCGTGTCTTCTTCCTCTGATGACCCACAGCTTCCCTCAACCAGTCCTAGCATAACCTCATCCTCCTTGTCCAGCCCCAGTCCCCTCCTTTTCCTTCTCTTGGCTGCTCTTTTCTTTTCATCATTTTCTCTTTTGTCTTCATCCTCTGTTTTTCCTTTGAGGTCCTTGGAAGCATGCTTGGGAGGCCTGCCCTTTCCTCTCTTAGCCTTCGTTTCTTCTGATTTGTTCTTTCGTGGTCTCCTCCTCTTTCGTTGAACCTGTTCACCCTCTTTATCCGACTTCTTTGAATCCTCTTCAGAGGTGGTGGTCTTCATTTTAGTCTTATCTTTTTCCTCATCTTCACTGGTAGAGCTATCTGCTTGTGTGTTTTTCTTATCCTTCAGGCTGACAGTTTTTTTACCTTTCTTTGACTTATCATTACTAGTGTTTTCTGAAATGTCCCCTTCTTTTTCATCATCTTTCTCTTCCTCCTTCAATTTTTCACTTTTAGTCCTTCTCCTTGTAGTTCTACTATTAACATAATTTTCATCACCTTCACACTCTTCTTTAATCCCCTTGTCCCTTCCCCTTTTGCTTTTTGTTTCTTTCTCCACACTCTCTTCCTTCTCATTGGACCCCTTCCTGCTGGATCTTCTCAACCCACTGCTACCTTCTGCTTCACCTTCCTTGTCGTTATCCTTTCCCACAGCTCCCGAGGATCTCTTCCGTTTCTTGTTCTCTTCCTCCTCCTGCCCACCAGTCAAATCTGCCAGCTTTCTCACTCTTAATATTTTAGGGATTACAGTTTCTTCATCTGATTTGTCTTCATCCTTTTCTCTGCTATCCATATCTTCCTTGTTATGGACACCAGATATGGTTTCCTCGCTGCAACTTTCCTTTGTTCCCTCATTGTAACTTTCCTTGGTTTCCTCACTGCAACTTTCCTTTTGTTTATTCTTACCATCATCATCATCATCATCTTCCTTCTCACTGTTCTGCATTAGATCAGGTAAGGTTATGGAATCAATGTTGTCGTCAATCGAGGTTTCCATCAAGGCCGCAGTCTCATCTAGGTTGTCCGCATCAGCTGCCCCGTTCCCCAGGACACAGTCGATTGCCTCATCTGCATCACTCAGCAAACTGTCTATCACACACTCTAAATTATGAAGCCCTTGGTCATACTTGATGCTTTGGCCTGAATCTTTATCTGTATTTGCATCTTTTTCAAGGAATTGATCAACTGGAGAGAGTTCAGTGAGCGTAACATCTTCCTTACTTTTCTCCTCCTTTCCCTTATTATTTTCTTTTTCATTTTTCTCATCACTGTCCTCTTCATTTTTACTAGCGAGTTCTGCATCACTGTCAACATCAATTTGGCAGGTATTCTCACTGTCGGTGTTGATGGCACTCCTCTTCCTTCTTTGAGGCCTTCCACTGACAGATTTTATGCTCTTTTCTTTTTCCGCCTTGGAACTTTCTCCCTCGCTTTCATTACTTTCCACTGCACATTTCTTTTTGGACACTTTAGTAGGACTGCTACTTTTATCATTAACTTTCTTCTGTGCACTTTTCTCATACATGCCATCATCCTCTTCTGACATTTTTTTCTTCCCCTCTGTCTTGTCATTTGATATTTTCTTTTCCCCCTCTGTCGCATCACTCGGTGTCTGTTTTGCGTTGTCTTCATTCAGCGTCTCCTCCATTACATGAAAGTTGTTGCATATGCACTCGAGTTGCTTCAGGAGGTAGCTTCGGGCCTTGTCAGTACCCTCTGGGGAGTATTTGGATTTCTTCCATTTTTTCTCTATTAAAATTAGGTTCTGTTGACACTGGTTCATCATGTCAGTCATCATCTCCAGCACTTCCTTCACCACGGGATTGACTTTCTCCTGACTCGCCTTTTCCTCCTTGGTGGCATTTTTCATCTTTCCTTCCTTGGCCTTTTTCTGTATTTCTGCTGCTGCTGCTGCTTTATTTTTATTTTTATCTTCTTTTTCTTGATCTTTTATGGATTTTTCAGTTCTTATCTGTTTTAATGCTTCAAATTTATTTTTCAGCAACTTGGTACGAAGATCTTTCCTGAAAAAAATAAGGGAAGATATTCCATAACCACAGTGCAGTGGTGCTATATAAATGTTGTTCACATTTACTGAGTTAGTAAATAAGAATCCAAAGAAACAGCTTAATCTCTACAGTAATGTAAATTACTGTAGTTCCATTAGGATCAAAACTGATACTGTATTCATTCAAGAACATATTGGGAAAGCCACTTTAAGGAGGTAGTCCAGTGGTGGTAAATCTGGAGCAACTGATTTATTCAAACTATTCCAAGCAACAACCCACCATTATTCTCATTCATCTGGTCCTGTTTCCTACCATACTTTGGAGGAATCAAGATGCTTCAGTGTAACTCGGTGAATTGTAAGGTCTGTAATTTCTCCAAACTATACCACAAAATAACGAATCCTCTATCAGTACCATTGAGGGCATGTTTTCTGGCATAGTTTGCGGGAATCAGTAGACCTTCCAATTCACCAACAAGATAATTTCCCCTTAACTCACATCACTTGCAACCCCCTCAGCCATATTTATAAAGAAGACATAATTTACCCTTATGGTCCCTTAATAATGGCATAATACAGGTGGTAAATCAGTCAAGTTATGCACACCCAAAACTACAATATCATAAACAAGACTAATTTACCCCTAATAATTTTTACACACCCAGAACTACAGTATTATAAACCAGACATAATTTACCCACAATAATGGCAGAATACAGGTGGGAATTGTTTGGATGTGCACACTCAGAACGACAAGACTTACATTTTTGAAATTAGTTCTTTAGTTTACAAAGGGCAATTTCAACCTTTTGAGAGTTTTTGGCACCCAACACTTGCCAAATGCAAGAGAAAACTGTATATTAGGGGATAGTTCAGTGTTCGTAAATCTGGAGCAACTGGTTCCTCCAAACTATATAAAACAACAGATTACCATTATTTTTGTTAATCTAGTCCTGTTTCCTGGCACAATTTGGAGGAATCAAGGTACTCCCATGTACCAAAAGTGAATTGGAGGGCTACTGATTCCTCCAAAGTATGTCAGGAAACAGGACCAGGTTAACACTCAAGCACAGCCTGGTTTTGTTTAAATTGCGAGCGTGGGTATGGAAGGACACACCTCGTATATGGCTCGCTAGTTTGAATTGGGGAAACTGACTGAGGCTGGCAGCCAGACTGTTCAGACAGTGCGTGTTTAATTATATTTCATATGTTACAAGTGTAGAGGACACCCATGTGGCATCCAAATTTGAAATAAATCTACCCAAAGGCTGACTTTTAACAAAGATTTTTCCAAAAATAGGATGCCAAAGTGGCGTCCGTGCACGAACACAATCCCCCCCCCCCTAAACGCAGCATATGCGTCACCTGTGTGCGAATGTTAACAAAAATAATGGTGGCCTATTGCTTGGAATAGTTTGGAGGAATCAGTTGCTCCAGATTTACCAACACTGTACTACCTCCTTAAAAGGTAAATATAACACTACCTGGAGAGACTGTCATCCTCCTCCTCTGAGATTTCGAGATTATCCAGGATAGCATGATGGAGGGCTCTTAGTTCCATCAAGGGGGTGGGGTCACACACATAGCAGGCCCAGTTCTTCTTATTCTCAGCAGTCTTCAGCTCAGATCGTCCCAAAGTGCGCTTCACACAACGCTGCCCAACACAAACACACATATAATCTTAATTAAACCTCTGCACCGTAATTTGATTGTATAGTATAACACAGCTATTTCACGGTGTTGTAGACCCTCAGTATACAATGGGTAAATACTTGTATCCACCATTTTGTTTTACACTAATGCACTCATTGAAGACCACCAAATGTTTTCCTAGGCTTTTGTTATTCATTACCATACAGATTAAGTGATTTACTGAGCCAGTGTTGAAAGGATACTGGTGCTAAATTTAATAATCTTATATCGAGGGTCTTCTGTAACATTTTTCTTACCTAACTACTAGATTTCCATTTTTGAAATGATGCAAAATGTTCTTTTCTCACCTTGCAAAAGCCATTGAAGCAACCTTCTTGCTCACAACACAGAAGGTCACCACCTTCAGCACATAGACGGCAGTACTCATCATAGCCCTCCTCGTCCTTGCAGTACTTCCCTCTCCCATAATACTTACGACACTTCTGTTGGAATATAAAGCAACTTGGGTGGATCACCATCTATATCCCTACACACTGCAAAGTATGCCTGTGATGTTACACTAGGTCATGGTGCTTTAAGGAAGCTATTTATATCAATGCCAGAAAACAAGATGCCCTTAACACTACTAATAGGGGATCTGTTGTTTCATAGTATAGTTTGGAGGAATAGAGACCTTCCAATTCACCAACAAAAGAATCTTCCCTTTAAACCAGTATTGTGATCAGTGTAACCATCCAAAGAAGTTTGATAATATTCTTGTAGAGTAGAAAAGGGGTGAAGTATGTGGTAAGAAAGCAATGCAAATACTAATAGGTCTGCCTGACTCTATGATTGTGTTGCAGAACATGGAAAGTGACAAGAGGATATGAAGCAGCAGATTATGTGACTAAGGTGGAGAATGAGCACCTATGTACAGTTGTAGCACATAGTCCTTGACCAGGGTGTAAGGGGAGGTCTGGTCAAGGACTATAGGCCATGACTGTACATATTTGCTATGCTTTCTGATGATCTAAAGTTGTATGTCTACATGAAGTAACTCTCTTTTTTAATATGGAGATTTTCTTGTTGGTGAATTGGAATGCCTGTGATTCCTCCAAAATATGAATTTACCCATATATATATACAGTGCTCCAATACAACCCACCTTGCATATGAACACTCCAAGGACTGGGTGCGTGTGGACAAGCGATCGAATATGATGGTTCACTTGCTCAAAGCAAGAAGTGCACTTCATAACTGATTCCTTCAATTTCTTCTGCAACTCTAAAATGAAAAGAAATGAACAGTGTAGAAAATTGTATGGCTGAATTAACTCATCCCTGAATGCTTTCAGAAGCCCCAATTACCTCAGTCTCAATTTCCTCAATGACTCAAAATCTTTGATAGCAGCACTTAACAGTAAAGGGCACACAAAATTAATGCAAGAATAGGCAAAATAATGAACAACAAAGTCCAACTGTGGTAGCAAACACAGGACACACCCACACACAGCAAGCACAGAACATTGGTGCCCATTTTGTGGGTGTACCCTACTATTAGAGCTACAATGACCACTGTTAATTGGGGAAAGGAAAATGAAAAAAATAGTGCCCTTGGGTATATAAACAAAGGGAAAAATGGTTGTGAAATCTCTCAAGGTGCTTGATGTCAGCTTCAAATATGGATAAAGACAATACGAGTCAACCTACCAATAGATATAACTAATAAAACTATTTACTGGATCTACCATAAAATTACAATTAAAGCTGCATTCTGTGCATCAATTTCTATGCCTGAGAGAAGATAATTAATTGATTACTACTTATTCAGTACTATATGTAATCAAAGTCTCCATAAAATTTAGAAATGAATTTCATTTGTCTTTAGTTTAGCTTAGTACACTATAAACATGAAGTATTTCCACTGGTTATTACCATCACTATGTTTATGGTAATATTTCTTCTCTGCTTTGGAATAACTGATGTTTTCATCATCTTGCCTCCTTTTCTTCTCCTCAGTTTCCTTATTTTTCTTTTCTTCACCATTCACAGCTTCCATGACACTGCTGTCTTCATCACTCTTCTCACTTTCAGTGACAGTCGCTGCAAAAAGATATCACATCAAAGAGAGAAATGTGAAATGATACTGTACAACCATAGCCCAATAATCAGTGAGTAGCCACAGGACCTATTATATCAGACAGAAGAAATATCCTATACAATGCATTGTATTTCATTAAAGATAGTCGACTTGGATTTGAATTTTTCTTTCTTGTGTCTGTTTATATGGTCAATGCAACAGATGGATATGATTTGCATATATGAAATAACAAATGAGGATTTTCTTTGCATCCCAGGATCATACAATGAAGTTAATGAACGGTTAATTTAAATGTTTATATCAACGAGTCAAGGGTCACGGACAATGTTTGTTCAGCCAATCACGAGCTGGCAATGCAATGTTGCCATTTTACATATCACTGTTTTCAGATGATATAAAATAGACTATAGGAAATGTTTTCAATGATAGAGTTGTAGTCATAGGCACCCTTCAGTCAGAGAATGTTAACAATTGAATTCTGCAGTGAAATGAGAATTACACTGTAACCCTGGAATAAAGATACAGGCTTTACATTTTCCTTGTCCAAACATATAGCTCTACTGTATTGCAATGTTACAGAATAAGCACGGAACATGAATGGGGTTGTTCTACCTAACCCCTATCTTGTGGGGGCTAATTTCACAGTAAATATGAACATTCTTATGACCCTTGCTGTCTGCAAGGTCTTCATGGTGCGTAACCCTAATGGAATGCATGGGATTAGTGTATTTTGTCAATACGAATAAAGCAGACCCTCACTGAAGCCCACCAAATGTTTTCTCAAGCTTCTGTTATTAATTACCATAACTAAGTGATTTTCTGGGACTTAGTTAAAAGGATAGTGCTAATTTTAATAACCTTACATCAAGGGCATACTGCACTATCAATTTGGTAAACACTTTCCATCATCATCAATACCCCATTTCCCCTATTTCAAGGGGTGAGGAGGCTCTAGCACCAGTGCTGGACCCCTGACAGGCAAGGGGTCCAGTTCCAAGGCTATATCGAGCCTTTGGTGGGGTCATTGTAGAGAGCGGGATCCCCAACCCTCACTCCCCTCCGTATTGTAGGGGATACGAGGCTGACTGCACCATTGCAAGAATGGTGGGCGATGGAAACTCTATTTCCCTATGCCTAAAGCATGGTGGAAGTTATGAGGTAGAAACTCTTTATACAGTAGGCCCTCGATATAATATGGTTAAATTTAGCACTATCCTTTCAACACAGGCTCAGTAAATCACGTAGTCTGTATGAAAATTAATAACAGAAGCCTGGGATACATTTGGTGGTCTTCAATGAGTGACCGAGTGTAAATGATGTGGTGGATACAAGTATTTATTCATTGTACAGTAGGTATATCAAGGATCTTCTATATAGGCAAAAACTTTATGTATTAATGTCTAATGAATACTCACCACTTCTTTGTGAATTTGATGTGTTCTCACTGCCACTCTCCTCTGCATTTGATGAATCCAGTGTTTCCTTATGGACTTCTGGTTCATTTACTGAATCGTTCTTCTCTGTATTCACTTCCGAATCCTTACAATCTATGTTTTCACCTAAAAGGGCCGTGTCTTTTTCCTTTTCCTCTACCATTTCTACATCAGCAGTCTTTTCTTCACTACATTTCACATCACTGTCAGTACTTTCATTTTTTTGTGGCTCTAAATCTTTACAATTGTCACTCATTACATCACTCTTCTGAGACTCTTCTATATTTTCAGCAGTTTCCGGAAGCACAACAGACCCATTTGTGCCATTTTCGACAAGTGTCTCTCCGCTAGTTTGTTCACCGCTGGCTGCCTCACCATTTACATCACTGTTTGTACTGCTCTCACCATTCGTGGCACCATTGCTGCTGATTCCCAATACCTTCAACACATCACTCTGTGTCACCATTGGAATAGGACTGGACACCATAGTATTTTTCATTGACTGGTGAATGCAGACAAAAATAAAATTAGAAGATTAAGGGGGAAATATTGTGCTGGTGGTAAATCTGGAGCAAATGATTCCTCCAAACTATTTCAAGCAACAGGCCACCATTATATTTGTTTATCTGATCCTGTTTCCTGGCATACTTTGGAGGAATTAAGGTGCTCCTATGTAACAAAAGTGTATTTTCCTCTTAACAAGTGATGAATGCTGGGACTAGTAACAAAGAAGCCACTATCCTAAGACAAGACTGCCACAACATAATTATGAAGGAGGAATAATAAAATAAAATGCACTGAAAAATTATGCTACTATATGACTGTGTATAACCTAGATTTTCATTCCAGTGGTCCTTGGATTTCTACAAAAGGTGCCATATTATACATTGATATTGCTTGATTACAAGGGAGAAATAGCAGCATAAAGTTTTGGACTTAGGATTTCAAGTACTGTAGACCCTTGATGTACAATGAAAAAATACTAGCATCTACCACTTCATTTTACACATCACATATTGAAGACCACCAAACATTTTCCCAGGCTTGTTATTCATTACCATACAGACCGAGGGATTCACTGAACTTGTGTTAAATGAATAGTGCTAAATTCATTCATCTTATTTCAAGGGCCTACGTAGTACCTCATTGATTTTCTTAGCACTGCAAATAGTGTATGCAACATAAAATATAGCACAACAAAATAAACTCACTCTATGGACTAGCATTGCCGTGCTGTGGAAACCCATTTTTTTCTTCGAGAGACAGAATCTTCGCATGAAGTTGTCAAGCCACTCTACAGTTGCATTAAATTCCTTGTCATTTACCTGGAAAGGACAGCAGCATGAGCAATAAAAAATTTATCCAAGACACCGTTATTCATCCCTAATTATAAATATCAAAATACAGATGTCTGTGCACTTTAAAATCACTGCTATATGGTAGAGGAATATGATTATCTAGCCTAGTACTATACACTATACATTTATTTTGTTTCGATTATATTCTAACATTTACAATGTGTAATTAGGATTTCTCTTTACATTGCAAATTCTGCCATCATTGCTGTTAGTACAATAAAGTTCTGAAGCAAATAGAAGGGTCTTATTTATAATGGCAGAATCTCCTGAAATGACCGCCTTGTTAATGTATAGGCAAATAGATGAGTCTTATTTATATGGTAAAAACTTAAGTCACCATATTATGGGTTATTTATTCCTGCTAGACATTCACACAAAACTCATTTCATATTGTTTCAGGAAACAAACAGTGAAATAATCAGCACAATTGTACTGCACTCAGTTTGCACATCACAAATTTGCTTGATGAATTAGCTTTGCTTATTTCTAAATCCGAAACTTTAAAAAAAATAACGGTAGTCTACACATGGACAATCAATATTCATTAGCCTATTGAAAGAACTGCCAGTCATTTACTGTTCAGTGCAGGACTGTAATTGAACACTGAAGAGTAAATATTGGAGATCCAGAAAATTCTTTACATATCAGTACAGTAGTGTGGTTACTGTATACAGGTACTCCAAAGACATTCAACACACTAGCTACAGTACATGACTGCAAGGACAGTACAGTATTACATACCGATACAGCTAAATTGATTGCCATTTTTCGAACTTCATCTCTCAACTTGTGCTTTCCAATTTGACAAAGTTTGTCGTAGAGAAGACCTTCCACTTCTGGGTGTTTGCTGTTCTTAAGTCCTGCTTCTCTGTACACCTACGGGGAGAAAATTTTGATCATCGTACATAAATGACAGAACAAAACTTCTTTGTTCCCTTTAATCACAGTTTTGTTCTTTAAAAGAATAATTATATATACAGTATATTCTGCTAGTAAGCATAGACATATAGGAGTGGTAATTCACAATGACGTGAAGAGCAGCATGCTAAGAAAAACCCCACTTTTTATAGACAAAAAGTATTTAATATGGACGTTTCGGAGGCAACTACCTCCCTCTTCAGCAGTACAGAGTTGAATGAAACATGAAAGGAAAATAAGTAGCTGACAGGGGGAGGGAGGGACAAGGTGCGTTCTGATGACAGACAGACCACACCACACCTCACCTCACCCAACCGACCTGACCTGGCCATTCTTCAGGGACTCGACCCCACATCTGGGAGGGATTTGACCACTAGTGCTCTCATTAATGGATCTAGTTTGAACATACCTTCATTTAAGTTAAAGTTTTTATAGTGCTGTATACATACTGATTCTAATATTCTACGTTGCTTGAAATTGTTGCACTTAATTATCATTTTACCAGAATTCCAATCAATACAGTGGTTGTTGTCATATGCATGGACAAAGTTAGCATTAATAGTGTTACAATTCGTCATATCTCGTTTAAGTTCTTTCATTCTAACATCTAAAGATCTCCCAGTTTCACCTATATAAACTAAGTCATTCAACTCTGTACTGCTGAAGAGGGAGGTAGTTGCCTCCGAAACGTCCATATTAAATACTTTTTGTCTATAAAAAGTGGGTTTTTCTTAGCATAGACATATAGTTCATGCTTCATCTGGATGAAGATGCTGAGGGTGGTACAGTATTATTAAACTACAATATACATCAGAGACGTGGACATGGAGTCGGGCTCAACAGTCTAGAATAGGTGCAGTGGAAATGAGTTACTTGAGAAGAGCATGTGTACTTACTAGGTGGGATGGAGAAAGTAATGAGAGTGTGTATGAGAGATGTGGTATGAATGAGAAGGTAATTGGTATAGAGTGTGGAGTGGTTGAGAGAGTGAAGCGTAATACACCGAGGTGGTTTGGACATGTAGAGAGAATGCAAGGTGAGGAGTTTGTAAAGAAGTTGTGGAACCTGGTGTAAGAGGTAGACCTCCGGTTAGATGGCAGAACAGAGTGGAAGAGTATGTAAGGGAGAGAAATGTGAGGGGCAGAGTAGGGCTTGACCAAGTAAGGAGAGAGTGTTGGAACAGGGAAAACTGGACACTTCTGCCGTGGCCACCCCCTTGGGGAGAGTTTCCGGAGGGAGCGAGGCGTCAGAGCTATAGATAGATAGATAGTACACTACTTCATTGAGAAAAAAACTCTTTATTGCTCAATTCCTGTTACAGCATTTTGCAATAAAAATTGAGCGACTTAAAGCCTTTTCCTCGAAGTATTTGTTTAATAATACCACCCAGAGACCTCATGAAAAAGCCCGATTTTACTTTACCTTGCCTGTCATGATAACCGCCACCTGCTGGTTCTTCCCATCAGGGTCTGGCTCCATTTTGAAGGCTTTGGGTAAGTGCATATCATCTGAAGCATAGTAGTAATCTGGAGTGTAAAAGTTCTCCATATTTACACACTACCTTCGACACACGCCTGCACGATCAATAAACCTGCAAAAATAAAGATAATTTGAACATATACCTGGAAACAACTTAACACTTTCGAGCACAGCCTGGTTTTGTTTAAACTGCGAGCGTGGGTATGGCAGGACACGCCTTGTATATGGCTCGCTAGTTTGAATTGGGGAAACTGACTGAGGCTGGCAGCCAGACTGACAAGACAATGAGTGTTTCATTATATTTCATATGTTACCATACCAGTGTAGAGGATGCCTATGTGGCATCCAAACTTGAACTAAATCTGCCCAACGGCTGACTTTTAACAAGGATTTTTCTAAAATTAGGACGCCAAAGTGGCGTCAGTGTGCGAACGTGGTTATTATTTTTATTCTATAACACATCGTAGGCGTCAGCCGTGCACAAGTGTAAATTGGTAAAGTTTAATTAAGAAGAACCAGAGTAGAATTGAACAATTAAATCTTATTTTTTGGATAATCCACCAATCCCAGTTGTGATCTGTCGAAATATAGTGAGACAGCACATTTTGACCATGCTTGATCTCCCCCAAGAGGCTGGACTGAGGGGTAAAACAAGTACAGTAAATAATACATTAAATTGTTAATATTAAGATTAGTGATTGGTGCAGGTTGTGGGGTATGAAGTTGAATAATGGCAAGACTAGGGCAATGGTCGTCTCTACGTCTCACACGGTGTACCCTTTATCGCCACCCTTTATTCTTGATGGGACTGTATTGGAGGGGTCTGAGAATTTGGTTATTCTGGGAGTTACATTTGATGCCAAGCTGACTTTTGAGAAGCATGTGCGGTCAATCTCGAGGTCTGTCTCCCAAAAGTTGGGTATAATGCGTAGAGCTTAGTGTGTCTTCAGAGATCACTCATTATTACTGCGGTGTTTTAACTCCTTTGTGTTGCCTCTGTTGGAATACTGTTCTCCAGTATGGTGTTCAGCAGCTGACTGCCATCTCAAGTTGCTGGATAGGATTGTTGCTAATGCTAATTTTCTTATCGGCGGTTCACTTGATTGTAATTTGAGTCACCGTCGTTCTGTTGCATCATTGTGCATGCTCTTCAAGATCAGAAGTAATGTGCTGCATCCTCTTAACTCGTCTCTGCCACCTCTGTATGTTCCAGCTCATGTCTTTCTTTCGTTAAGCTGTCTTCTTTTCTTCCGGTTAGAATCATGGGGCTGGGGTCCTCGGATTGATAGAATGCTTGCATTTTCTCCCAGCTTTGTATCTCTAGTCTATTTTAATAACAATAATAATGTATATGTTCTTGAGTTAGCCTGACTTACCTGATCTAACCTAACCTAATCTGGACCGGGGCATACTACTGAGACCTAACTGGGGCAAACTACTATACTCCTTTTACGCTAACTTGGCCTAGTAGCCACGACCCCTTAATAGGCCTTGATAGCTGATTGGTTGATTTATAACTGTTCGTGTCGCTTCCCTTACACTGACATTGAATATGTTTACATCCTTTTCCTTTCTCTAATATTGATGGAATTTAGGAACATTAAAATATAAAAGATTTTAAAGCATCAGTTGCTATGCAGTTCTACAGAAAGGATGGTAAGCTGGTAAAATTCCAAAATATATATCTTCGGAAGTCGTAGCTATCATCATCACATACACGTTCGGACATAGCCTACTCAATATATCTTTGTTTTGTAGTCAATATAAACTATTGAGAAGCTGATGGAACAACAAATAGCAAACAATATCTAGTAAACTACACCATACACACTCTACTTATAGTCCAAGTCCTTATATAACTGAAAAAACTCTAAAAATAGATGGGGTATAGTGGGGAGGTTGTAATGCCAGCGGAACAGCTGTCCTGCCCAGGCGCCAGGCAGGGAAATCAAGCACAGCTCGCTCCACCATCTGTTATTATTTTGGTTACGATTATGTTCCCGTAATGAAATGATATATTAGATATTTATAAGCAATATATTGTAATTAAGTTGCTATCGAGTGTGACAGATGGAAATCCGCGACAGGTGGAGCGAGCTGTGCTTGATTTTCCCGCCTGGCGCCTGGGCAGGACAGCTGTTCCGCTGGCATTACAACCTCCCCACTATACCCCATCTATTTTTAAGAGTTTTTTCAGTTATATAAGGACTTGGACTATAAGTAGAGTGTGTATGGTGTAGTTTACTAGATATTGTTTGCTATTTGTTGTTCCATCAGCTTCTCAATAGTTTATATTGACTACAAAACAAAGATATATTGAGTAGGCTATGTCCGAACGTGTATGTGATGATGATAGCTACGACTTCCGCTTCTATTCAAACACCACCACGGTTGGTGTGGAAGTGTGGAACTGACACCAGATTTTCAAAATACCCCCATACACACTCAAACTGGCCTGCAGTTAACGGTTAAACCTGGTTTCGTCAGTCGGACGGTCAGTTAAAACTGTGCGTGTATGGGGGCTTTAGTCTAAGAAGAAACAACTGACCAGAGTGGCTTGGTATTAAAAAAACAGGAGGGACAGCAACCACGAAGGTAAAAGAAGGAAACAGAAGGACAGCAAACACAAACGAAAAGGAAGGAAAGAGGGACAGCTGAAGAGAGGGAAAAGATCGTGTCGGGTCTGAAGGGGCGATGCAATAGGGGAAGGAATAAAGGAAAGGTGACAATGATTTATGGTAATAGAATGGTAGGTAACTTAAGACACTGTGCCCTGGTCATTCCCGTATATTACCAATACTTTTAATTCACTTCTACTTGTTATTACCTTTTATTCAGGACCTGTACACACCTACAAATGATATACATAGCTAAATAATTATATAATCCGGGTAATAAAGCAGTTACTACATGACAACAAGGTTAAGTCACATCCCTCTCCCTCCTCTTTACTTGGGACACATTCAAGAACATCCGTGGTATATAATATGGTGTGGTACCGATACGATGGCTCAATTGTTTGTCTATGGAGCCGTCGTATCGGTACCACGCCATCGGATGCACCACAAAGGTACTTGAATACGGCCCCTTATATCATGGACTTACATCCTTGTAGTCCGGAACACTGATCGATCTAAAGACTCAAGAAATGGTAGATATTAATAACTCTCAGAAGAAACCAACCTTGTCGACACGCTCCTCGATGTCTAACTATGAGGTGTGTGTGTTTGATCCATGGTGTGTGAGGTGAGATAAGGGTTATAATGATGATATTAGTGGGGTTGTGCTGGATTGTTGTTTATGGTGTACCAGCAAGATGGCGCCCGGCTCATACTCGTCCTTTCCAACTCCTTATTACATTTTAAAGTTTTAACTCTCATCCATCACACGTCATTCACATTTAACAACATATAAAAAGGTGATAATGTGACTCAATGACTTTTTGCTATATTCCAATATGTACTTCTGGTAAGATCTAATAGTGAATGGCATTCATGAAGGGAGAATGCGCGCGTTTTCCCATTTTCAATAAAACAAAGGGCTATATTTCGCCATACGAACAATTTACAATATCCCAGCTTGATATTAATCCTCGATCAAAGCACCGGTCACATCCATATTGGAAAAATGCCTCCTCCTAATCCCTTTCCATGCCACGTTAAACTTGCTGCTGCTACAGTCCAGTTAAATCCCTCAGGTCTAACATCATTTCACCCCCCAAATGAAATTACTGCATACAACTGTCAGCACTGCCGTTGATTGAAGATGAAAGCAACCAATCCCCGTGAAGGCCAAGCCCAACATTTAATAAAGCAGAATAGGGCAATAGGACAAAGGAAACAGTCACATTTCTGGAGAGGAGGATGGTCGTGGAGGTACTAAAATCTCATTGCTTTATCCAATTAATCAGCATAATTATTTATCCTCATCACGTGGCACACACCATCCTACGGTTTTTTGCCATGATCATGCTGTCATCTAAGAATTTAGGAAACTGCAGATGCCTGTTGGCCCAGTTCTCGGCAGCTCCTGATTTATACCCAGCCTACTTTAAGTCATCCAGGATCAGATTTAATTAATACAATAATGAAAATGCATTCATAAATTTATTGACTGAATACCATACATGTTCAATGGTAACTAGGCCTATAATATCCAGGTACTGTGCTGTACTTCATGGTGATCAAATTATAATTAAACTACTGAAATTACCTTATAATCATAGATGTGAACTTTATTGAAACAATATTCCGTTTTCCTATACTATAGCATATAAAGATATACAGTATCAGAATGTAAACTGCTGATTTTGTGTAAGTACATAATTATACTGTACAGTAAACTCCTGAGTTTCAGACTAATTAGGGAAAGAGCCCATTCTAAAGACCTATTTTCTCTATACAGTAATAAGAAATTCTGGTGTGATTTCAGACTTTTGGAAAAGGAAAGGAATTAAGTCTGAAATTCTAGCACTTAAGGGTACTGTGGGTAATATTATTAAACTTCTTTGAGGAAAAGGCTCTTCTTCGCTCCATTCACATCCCAAAATAATAGGAACTGAGCAATGAAGAGCCTTTGAGGCAGGTATATAATATTGTACTGTAATACCACCCTCTGCCTCCATGTATCAGACATTCCAGACGAAAATTTGGAGTGGGGAAGGAGGAGTCCATAATGGATTGCCATTCTGAATCCTAGGGATTTCCAGATGTTTGGGGTCTGAACAGCCAGGGCGTTACTGTAATATGGTGTACGTACAGTTAGTTTTCAGGTGTGTTGTTCATCTCTTCAAGTTCAACAGCCTTTACATCATTTTTACCATATTTATGAATAAGCAAATGGACAGACTGAAAAAGTTGTACAAAGAGGAAACAAAATAAATATTGCATGGTCAAAGGTGATGAAAGAGTACCATTACTCAATCAGATCTTTGACTGTAGCATCACTTCACGTTGGTGAGAAGTTGTGGGGATGGACGGTTGTCAAACAGTGTAGTGTGGAAACATCAGCATATTCCACCCTACATTATTATGACAGAGCCCTGAAGAACACCACTGTTGACAGTCTCAGGTACAGAGTAGAGCCCATCTACAATAATAGTTTTTATTTGCTTGAGAGGATATCACTGAAAAAGGTGCAGGAGGGTAGGCTGGAAATCATAGCTTTGTGCCACTCTAATAAAAGTTTCTGATATGTCTAGCATGAAGGTAAGTTTCATTGAAGTTCTGTCACCAATATAGTGGCACCAGTCTTAAAAATAGTCAACATTTTCTATACTCCTGCCTTTTCCGCCGTTAAGAATAAAGGGTTCGATTCCACCAGTTAAGTGCTCACCCACACAATAGATAAAAAGAAAATCCATCAAGGCACATCTGCCAACTTTACCATACCCATTTTCCAATCCATGAATACATCATAAAACTTCCACCCTCCCCTAGATTGTACAGATCTGAGCCAATCATCACCTCCCCATTACTTTTCCAATCCCTCAGTCAGAAGAAAATATTACACATTTCTCAGCCCATTTGACAAGCTTACTCCATTTTACAGTTGCAGTACTCAACCTTATTCCTTTTACCATCGTATTAGCACAATAATAACCGCTTTTCACATGTTGCTGTTCTCCCGGGGCAGAATGGCCTCCTGCCCAACAGACCCCTGGTACACTGGTCGCAGTGAAAAAACAAATTGAAATAAAGGAGGGGCTGGCCCTATATGCCTGGGCTACCGAAGCACATACCAGGGAAATGGACCAGAGTTTACTGGACCAGGGAGTCTGGGGGCCTCTGACTGCCAGGGAGATTGGGGAGATGGTCTTTGATCCCACAGCCAGTGCTGTGGGCCCAAGTCCACGTTACCACAAGAGCTACAAGTGGGGCCGCACCTTCCATGAGACCAGCCCTAAAGGGACCATAAGGGGGAGGGAGTTTACACTGCTGCATGCAAAGGAAAATGCACCCCCCTGTTTGCTGGCGATCCACACAGCAGTGGAAAAAAAAAAAAAAAAAACTCCGGTTGCAGTACACCTCACGTGGATTTTTAATCCATGTTGGTAGACCCTGTCAAATCCACTAGAAAGTGACCAGATCCTACAACAATCTTTATTCTAGCCCTGTGGAGGATGACTAGTATTCACAGAGAATAAAGTCAGCCCCCCTGGGCAGCACTTTTCACATGTTTGTGTGCATACAAAGTTAATAAATAGTTCATCCATATGACTGATTTAATGCAATCACTTCATGGTGGTCACAAGATATACCTTTCATATACAATGATTAAATATTTGTAACCACCACTTCATTTTACACTCAGTCACTGATTGAAGACCACCAAATGTTTTCCCTACAAAAGAATTAAGTGCTGTTTTGGTGAGGCGGGGTGGGGCAACATTCAAAAGCGCTGCTGTAATATACATACTTTTTCTGCCAAATGTACTGAATGGCATGCACAGTAAGGCACAAGTATAAAGTATTGAAAAAGAAAACATTCTAAATATTCTAAATAAGATTGAAAAGTATTCTAGACAAGGCAGTAGTGTTTGTTCCAAATACTATGTTAATAAAAGTCCTGCATACAATAATCACCTGGTAATACAACACTCATCACTGTTATGCATATTGTACTATATATGAGCCAAACACAAAACCTGTTCCATTTGCATCCTTATATATCCTACATTCATGGTTCTATACCTTGGACAGGGTAATACACTTTCAGTACATTAGAGCACCTTGATTCCTCCAAAGAATGCCAGGAAACAGGACCAGATGAACAAAAATAATCATGGTCTGTTGCTTGTAATAGTTTGGAGGAATCAGTTGCTTCAGATTTATCAACACTGTACTTCCCCATTTAGCCAGACAGGGTAGGAATTTGCAAACTAAATATCAGACAGTGCAGAATGATCAGTGCAGCAGTGAAATGTAAAATCGATACTGTACGTTGACACATCATCTCATTTTTACTGTCGCAGTATTAAAAAGACGATAGGCATAAAACAACAAAATTATGATACTTTGAGAAGTACTGTCTACTTGACATCAAAGAAATTATAAAAATATTTTGGTAATGTCCTTTTCATTACACCAAATATACTCATATCAAGTTATTGCATCAAACCCTGTCAATTGTAGAAATTTTATATTACAGTACAGAAGAAATAAGCCAGAGGATTGGAGGAGAGCCATAATTGTGCCTCTGTACAAAGGTAAAGGGAGTAAGGATGAGTGTGGTAGCTATAGGGGAATAAGCCTTCTTAGTGTACCGGGAAAGGTGTATGGGAAGGTTCTTACTGAAACACTGGTTGAAATAACAGGGAATAAAGTTAGTGAGGAGCAGGGAGGGTTCAGAAAGGGTAGAGGATGTGTGGACCAGATATTTGCATTAAAATCAATAGTGGAGAAATATATCGGGTAGGGTAGGAAGTTGTATGCTGCCTTCATGGACTTGGAGAAGGCATACAATAGGGTTGATAGGAGAGCTGATAGAGGTGTTGAGAATTTATGGTGTTGGGGGGTCTAGGCCTTCTATGCAGGTGCAAAAGCATGTGTACGGGTAGAGGGTGATCTAAGTGAGAGCTTTAATATTAGTGTAGGGCTGAGATAGGGATGTGTTATGTCACCATGGCTGTTCAATATATATATACGGATGGTTGTATGTGAGAGATGAAAGCCAAAGTGAATGGCCTAAGGGTGAAGTTGAGGCTGAATGAAGCAAATTGGTCAGTGATGGCAAGTTTATTTGCGGATGACACTGTGTTCATGGCTGAGAGTGAAAGGGAGTTACAGAGAGTGGTAGACAAATTTCAGTCTGTGTGTAAACGAAGGAAACTGAAGGTGAATGTTGGTAAAAGTAATGTGATGGTATTTGAGAGAGCAGAAACTGAAGTGATTGATTTTGCTACACCTTACAGAGTGGCTGTGCCAACTGTGACAAAGTGTGAGATAACTCTGTGGGGTGAGAGGATGGAGGAAGTGAAGGAGTTTAAGTACCTGGGTACAGTTCTGTGTAAACATGGGAGTATGGAAGGAGAAATTAGGGAGAGAGCAGTGAAGGGTAGACAGGTCATAGGATCACTGGGGAGGATTATGAAGGGTAGAAGTGTGAGTATGGAAGTTGTGGGACCTGGTGTGAGAGGCAGACCGCCGGTTAGATGGCAAAACAGAGTGGAAGAGTATGTAAAGGAGAGAAGCATGAGGGGCAGGGGAGGGCTTGACCAAGTAAGGAGGGAGTGTTGGAACAGGGAGAACTGGAGGCACTTCTGCCGTGGCCACCCCCTTGGGGGTAAACAGAAAAAATCTGTCCATCAACAGTTCACTCATGTAGCTTCATGATAATTCAGCTAGGTACTTGCATCATATATTAATAAATTCACTCTGACAAAATTACTAACACTACTTATCAAAATATAATGCACAATTCATAAATATATTTTCCTATGTACAGCATATAAGGCAACCTTGTCCATTTTGAGAACACACACAAGAAAAATGTTCCATAATGCAAGCACAAACAGTTCTTGTAAAAAACTGAGTAAAAAATCAAACACAGAAATAAAACGTATTATATTACTCCACAATAATAATCCTTTAAAACTAATTAGTGTACAGTAAAATGTCTTTTATCTGGATATGTCCAGGATTAGCAATGTTTGGGTAATGAAGGGAATGCCTATTCAATGGCTCTTCCTATCTATCCTCTTTACACTTGATAGTACTGTATAATGTTATGCTTATGCATTGTGATTGAGCTTGCTTCCAGATTTCATAAAATATTTTTTTTATTATCACCTCTTCATTCTTTGGTTTCAAACAGTATAGTATGTTTCCAAAAACCTAGTGACTACACACCAATACTGCCTACATACCACACATACCCCATTTATCAAATAAAAAATTAGTTCACCTATTTTAAATTTGTGATTTCCCTTGCCTTTTTTAAGGTTTAAATCATCATGATTACAGTACAATACATATCAAAAGTTGGTGTCAGCCATCCCACGTCCTCATCATAAAACAACATAATTCACAATGCTTATGTTCCAGCAACACACTAAATACAGAAACCACGCACAGTACAAAAAATATGTTGAAGGATATCAGCGGTTGTCGGTGGATACTGGGCTGGCAGATGCATATTACTTTGCACGTCAACCAATTTGAAAACACTATGAGGACCATAGCCTTGCGTGCCAACTGGTGAAGGCTGTCTGGAACTGAAGTACAGTAAGCAACATGCAGTAAAAGTATTACAACAAATCAACAAAAAATAGTGTGTGTAAATCTAAAAAGGGTGCTAAATCCTTACACTCATATTGGTAAAAAATATGTAAACCAGATCCATGTTCAATAGGGAATGCCTGTATGCACAATTATTACTAATGCCCTTGTGTGATGTAGGAGGAATGACTTCATCCATGGCACTCCTTACCACACAAGGTCAGTCAGGATGGAGGTCCACCAACGGAAAGTAGGAACAGAATGGAAACAAACCACAGAACTCTATAATCCCTTAGCAAACAACTTAAGAGGGTATATACTTGTAGTACAATATTGTTTGTGGTAAATCCGAAGCAAATGATTCCTCCAAACTATTCCTAACAACAGGACACCATTATATTAATTCATCGGTGCTGTTTCCTGACATACTTTGGAGGAATCACGGCGGTAGTACCAAGAGTATACCCCTATAAGTGTATTTAAACAAATAACAGCCTGGATGACAGTCCAAACACCATAATATTCTCACTGGACTTCCACCCTTCTTTCAGGGTGTGCCTTTGAAATATGTTCCCGGAGAAATCTCAGCCTCTTAGTGTGGTATGAGCAATAAGAGCAAATAAATGATTTTGTTTTATTTGTTGTATGTCTGCTAAGATGTACCTGGACACTTTGTTTATATTTGGAGTTGAACTTACATAATGGACAGTGGAATCCTTTTTCACTCTGGGTAATTTGATAACACCTCTTATTCTTGTGCTTCCATAGTGCCCCCTTGTTTTTGAATGCTTTATAACAGACATTGCATTTCACTATCGGTATTGCCTCGAGTTTAACCACTGCTCTGGGCATCGTTTCAATTTCATTACTTTGTGTTTTTATTCCCTGCATTAGCTGTGCCACAGAAGCTTCCAGGTGGTTGATGTCATCCTCGTGTGATTCCATATGCTTGGCCAAGAGCTTCTTGCTGTTAACAACATAATTACACTTACTACAATGGAGCCATTTACCAGTATCCGTGGTGTGTGATTCCATGTGAACAAGGTAATCAACATCACTGTCAAACTTCACAGAACAACGGAAACAGAAGTTGTGTGTGCTGTCGTGGAATACACGGAGATGCTTTGCCAACTCACTTCTGACAGCAAATGAACGCTTGCAACTCTTACATCGCAGTGATCTTTTGCCCTTTTCACTTCTTTGGCCATTGACCTGGAAAAAATAATTATAGGTATAGTCAAACTCGCCTAAATATACGGCTGTGGTGTGGCTTTCACCTCTTTACAGTGTTGCCGCCAAATTTTCAGTACCGTTCTCTCTCTCTCTCTCTCTCGTTTCTTTTATTTATAACTGTGCTTTCATTTGTTAATTTGAAGACAATTTCTTTAGCCTGGCTGTGTAGATGTGAGGAATGGGTTGAACTATTTGCCATGCTGTCTGTGCAAAGGGCATAAAGAAAGTGAAAACTGAAGAGAGGTCACCGCCAGGAAGCTATCCTGTGTCAAGGCCACCAACTGGGTGTGGAAGTGTTGCCGCTCACGAGTGATTTTTTTTTCTTTTACTTTGGTATTGGCAAATGACTATTATTTTGTTCTACATAATAGCTTACAGATTATGAATGTGATTATTCCTCACCCTTGAAATTACGGTAAAAGCCAGTAAATGTGATCATTTTACTCTACAATTATAGCAACACCTGGGGGGTCTGGGTGTAGGTGTGGGTCTGGGTATGTCAGTATTGCCGCCACTCAAAAAAATTATATTTATTATTTCTTTTACTTTGGATAATGGCATATTTCTTCTTTTTCAAGCTTATTATGTTATATCTATAACTGTGATATTATTACCCACCCGAAAACTATTCTAAATACCATTAAAAGTTACTACAATTTCTTTTAGCAACACTGTACAATATTTATGCCATGTTTCTGTGCAACTGTATAAATGTTTTATGCATAATAAGATTACTGTTGATTAATCCATCTAAATACACAAGTGGATGTTGTATATATCTGAATTTATTGTATTTGTGATGCCTTGTACATAAATAGCTTCCGTTTCACATCGCAAGTTGGGGAAACGTGGCGACACTGTACAAAATAGCGGGACACACCACAGCCGTAAATTTAAGCGAGCAAGACTATAGTAATTATCACAGTCAAGAGTTTATACAAAAAAAAAAAAAAAAAAAGTTCAAGTACTATACAGTACTGTTTTAGAATCAGGTCATGTTGCTGTTACTTTGGTGGCCAACAATTGCCAGATTTGCTTAATGTTTTGTGACCAATACAATGTAATATTACAGACAAAACAAGTACCAGGGCATAGTATGCAATGGATGCTATGCTGAGTGCATGCAAAGAAAGATGTGCCGGTATCAAGGACTCCTTTGTGAGATTTGACAGCATGCATATTGTGCTAACAACAATTTTGACTACTAATGTAATTATCCTCTACAAAACTCATTCCTCGGAATACTTACAGTCGAAGAAATTTGAGGGAATGCATCAGTAGCACTTTTCCACCCCTCTAAGGTGAGTTCATCTTCATTATGGTCATAGGGAGTGCTTCCTGTGGCAGAAGTATCGTTGATGGTATCAATGGCATCACATGTACCTGGGCCTTGGGAAGGTACGTCCACCTTTATTATGTCATTCACACTTATATCTCTGGTACTCACTGATGCATCTTTAGTTGTGCCCGATTCCAAGCTGGACTGATGGATTATCTGTGTACCATCATCACTACACTGGTCATCAGCATTATTGTCCTTATTCTGCAGTGAACTAAATATGTTATCCAGCTGCCCTTGGATAGTTCTGTCATCAATGGCTTCCATTATCTCTCTCCAAAAATTGGGCACATGTGAACTGGTTTCTTGTTTCAAAGTATTGCTCTCATTTGGCAACTGATCCACTGAGCCATTAAAATAGTTGTATGTTGATTCAAGGCCCTTTACACCAAGCCAATGAGCAGCTTTAAGGAGTTGTGGCAGGTCATCCTTGCTAACAGTTATCTGTAATTTAAGCAATTTCATTATAGATAAATGGATATTAAAATTGCATCAGTCACATGAAAAACGATAAAAAAAGCTATGTTTTGTCTGGAAAACTTGCACATGTGTATCTTGGAAATTTTACCCAATTTCCCTATGGGATAATTTCTAGACTTGAGGCCCCATAGTTGTTTCCTAACACTGACTGAGAATGTGCCCCTCTACGTTTGTTTTTTGACATTTGCAGTGACATGCCCTTTTATAGCAAATCACTCCTGACACCACCAACCTCCACCCACTCTATTCTACTTACATTCTCACCTTCATAACTTTAAATAGTCGACCTCATATATTTAAGTTCATCCACTCTCTCTACCTTTACTTTTTGCTGCTGCACTATTCCACACCCCTCCCTCTCATTCAAGTGCATATAAACTCGATCTAATAAATCGTGACCAACTACCTAGATGTTTGTGTCAACTGTGCTGGTAACTGTGTGTGGGAAAGGTTTTATTGTAGGTGGAAATTTGTGTCATGTTACTCTACTATGTTCCACCTACTCTGATTCCTCCCCCAATCAGTTACCAGCTCAAATGACAGAAACATCTAGATATGTCATTTACTAGCTTGGCTGTAGTCTACCTTGCTCCAACTGACTTTCATTCCATTTTTCTCCAGATGCCACTCAGTAAAAAATTTCTCCCAAACTACATTATGATTACCCCAATTCAACTTGCCCAATTGCAGCTCCAACTTGTATTAGTAGAATACTGGTATATTAATGCAACTGATTTACTCATTATTTATAACTGAGCATAATACTATAACCCACAAATAAGAACTTACACATCACACAATACTGACCTGACCATCATACATGTATACAAGAAGGTGCTGAAGGGTGCATTGGCTGATTCCATGCAGAAGTAATACAGGAGAAGGGCAGTTGACGACCTCCAAAGCCCGGGCTAAGAAGCTGCTGCACGATGACAGCACAAAGCGGTGTGCAGGGTAGAACTCTTCGCCACACGACAATGTTACATCTGTGAGCACTTGCTGGGAGGAAAATAAGGGTTGTATTATTAAACTACTACTTCTAGGGAAAATGCTCTGTCGCTCAATTTGTATTATTATGCAATACGAATTGAGCCACAAAAAGCTTTTTCCTCAAAGAAGGAGTTGAGTGCAGTACATGTATTGAAATTCCATTATTTTAGTTGTTCACATGCAGTAGATAGTAACACAAAGAAATGAACTTTTAATATAAACAGTGCTAACAATTGGGTAGTTTTATACTCATATATCATAACCCTTTGCATCTAGGACCTTCCTTTTGTAAATGAAATAAAAACAAGTACAGTAAGTGATTTCATAGTTCAACCCATTCCTTAACATTGACATCCACTGATTCTTGGTTATTTCAGAGCTGCTTGCATAGTTTTCAGGCTGCATCCATGTAAGATGTCGGCCTTTTGTTACTAAAGTGTCATTTCCCCAACAGCTTTTTATTTTATCTATATATTTACTGTAATTTTACATTGTTATCTTTATAAAAAGAATTTTTGACAACACTTCACTGCCCGGTTGCTACGAAGCATTTCACTCTATGACAGAAATGATATATACAGTACAGTACTGATGTAAATACCATACCTTATCTCTTAAGCTGCTCAAATTTCCAAGGATGGCAGACTGGTGGTCATTCCAACGAAGTTGAACAAAATTTTCACCCATTTTTCAGTGAAACATGTCTGAAATTAATGCAACAGGTAAGTGATAAAAGAATACTGTAAACAAAACTACACTAAAACTAGATGGGAACTCAGTTTTTCATTGGAGAGCAAACTCTAACTTCACAAACACCAAATATAGTCTGTGATTTGAGCCCCTTGTATATTGTTCACCATAAAAATAGCCATTATTATTGCAATTAATTGGTTTACCATGTCAGTACAGTATGGGAGGCCCTTGATATAAGATGAACAAATTTAGCACTATCCTTTTAACACAGACTCAGTTAAATGCGAAGTAATCCCTTAAGGGGCCCATACACGCACAGGCCAGTCTGTCCAGTGGCTTACAGTGGCTGGCTTTGCCTGCCCACACACGATTCAGTTTATGGTTCAGTCGGCCTCACGTCTCTAGCTCGGTGATAGCAAAACTCTGTGTTGTGAGGGTGTCTATAGATGCTCTTCTAACCACTTTACCACATAGCCACTTAGCCGCGGGCATTATCTATCGAGGCAGCTCTCTTGCCTGGGCCTCTCTCCCACATACTATGTGTTAGTATTGGCAATCTTGAGTGTAAAAGTACACATTTGGTAGTGTGGGAGCAGACGAAGCAGTGGCCCATTGTTCTGTTCTCGCTAAATATTACCGGTAGCCGCCTCTGCCTGGTCAGCTGACGTGTGTGGGATGATGTCATCGTGGAGGTGTGTTGGTCGGACGTGTGTGCAGTCGAGTCAGATATATACATGGCGGTGAGTGGTGAAGGTGGCTCCTACTTAACATTGGTAGCAGAGCGTAGTTGGAAGAATGGCGTGTTCAACAAAGTGGCCACCGAAACTAGCCAGTGAAGAGGAGTATGAGAATTGGAAAAGGGACATAGACATTTGGTGTGAATTAACTGAACTGGAGAAGAAGAAACGGGCACTCGCGATCCACTTGTCTTTGGGGCGAGCCAGAGAAGCTTCGTTCGAAATTCCGGCCACTGAAATTAACCGGGACAAGGGTGTTGAAACTTTATTGAGGAAACTCGATGGGATATTCCTTGTGGACAAAGGGCGTCAACAGTTTGCTGCATTCCATAAACTATATAATTTATACAGGCATAGTGACATGAATACTAGAAATTTTGTGGCAAAGTTTGAGCATACCGGTACATATTTTAAATTCACTGAACAGAATATGACCTTGCCAGACTCAGTTAAAGCGTTCATGCTATTGTCGGCATGTAACCTGTCAGATAGTGAGAGGCAGTTGATGTCTGCTGTAACTGAAGTGAGTTATGAATGCATGAGATCCGCATTGCAAGTGCAACTGTGAAAAGTGAACCAGTGTTTGTTGCTGAAGGTTGTATTGGGGTAAATAAAGAGGAGGCACTGTATGTTGGAGGCGTTGGTCGTGGGCGTCCTTTCGATAGGAGAGGCGCTGTTAAGCCTAGTACACAGCGAGATACAAAGTTGAGAGACAGTCCCTAGACTTTGTATCTGGACTGTCACGAGACAATCCAGAGACACATTGGAGACAAGGTGACTTTGTATCTGGATTGTACCAGTCGAGATACATAGTCTCGGGACTTTCTCTCGACTTTGTCGCTGGACAGTTGCTAGACAATCAAGAGACAGTCCAGCGACTTTATCGCTCGTCCAGACCAAGCTGTAGCGAAGAATTGGCAAATTCTTTCAATAAATACCAAAATATTGTAAGGTATTTATTGAAAGAATTGCCATTTTGTAGCAGTGTTGCCAGATCCGGCTAGGTCCCACTATTTTGCCCTGGTCAGGTCCCGGTAGTCTGCTGTGGTCTAGGTCTAGGTTAGGTCAGGCTAATTTCAAAATGCCCCATTTGAATATCTTGGAAATGGGGTACTTGCGGAGGAAATGCCATAGAAGAAAATAGGATATTTATTGAAAGAATTACCATTTTGTAGCAGTGTTCCCAGATCTGGCTAGGTCCCAGTATTTTGGGTATTATTACAGAATAACTTGGTTTTTGGGTAGGATCGCGCAGTGTTACCACATCCGGCTAGGTCCCGGAAATTTGCCCCAGTCACTTTATGATGGTTTACATCGGTTATATCCCGGTAGTTTGCCCAGGTTAGGTCCCGGTAGTCTGATGCGGTCTAGGTTAGGTTAGGTCAGGTCAGGTAAGGTCAGGCTAATTTCAAAATGCCCCATTTGAATATGCCCTATCTTGTAAATGGGGCATTTGCGGAGAAAATGTCATAGAAGAAAATAGTCTTAGAATGGTCTAAAATAGTGGGTAATGAAGGTAGAAAAACCGTACGCAATAACGGTAATTCATTCAATATTTACCTAACTCTTTCAATATTTACCGATAATTTCCGCTTCTTTTTCCATATAGGTACGTTATTTCGTGGCAATATTTGAAGGACTCGTTTATCTCCAATTTCCTGAATATATCACATGGTCCCTTAATTGGTTGTGACGTGGTGATCACAGCATATCGTATTCCTAACACATAATAATAATCCACACTTCTTTAGAACTACTCATTATATTGATGCCCCAGGAGTACAACCAGGAAAATAAATGGTATGGGGACTAAATTAATAAAGCCCTAACTTAGTGCGAAAAAATAGAGAATAAAATAATACACCAGCCATCCGCAGCAGCAGGTGACAACAACAACAATTCATGATAATCTCAAAACATATGTATTATTTTATATTTATCATGATTTAACCTTTACATATTGATTCCCATTGTATAGTGTGTGTTATTACAGCATCTGTGGAAAAAATATGAAACTAAAGGCATAATACATACCAGTTATAGCCAAATGCAAAAAAAAAAAAAAAATCTGTCCTATCTGATGCTAATACTTGTGTACTGACTACTGAACTTACTGAAGCACCGACGGGAGGGGCCGCGGGCGGTGGGCCTCCAAGAATTGCCTCAATTTCCCTAACAAATTTAAAGAGTAATATTTTTTTACATTTTGATTCCCCTAATGTTATACATTCTTAATTATGTTTACAGTTCATGTCAAACCTTAAAACAAATGAACTTGGTAGGCATTTTTACCTACCTCGATGTTTCAGGTTATCATGAAATATTAGAGGAAAGCTTCCAAAAAAAAAAAAAAAATTCCGCTAAGCTATGCAATAATGCAACATTTCCCGTCAAAGAGTGTTTGAACTTTGATAAGCTCTTTCTTGAGTCTTGACTATAGAGTTATTAAAATGATCTCGACTCCGCAATATTTGCCGAGCATGGATACCAGTCCTTGGGAATTTTCTCAAGATCCCGAGATTTTTGACGGACACCATGGGATCTTAGAAACTTGTGTCGAAAATTGAGCACTTTTTGGTCTTTATCTTTTTGTAAAATAGTACTGTAACATCAGGGGACAGGACTCACAGGAGTATTATGTGTTACTAGCAGGGGTGAACAGACTCGCTTGTACACGGTAACAATTTATTATGGGCTGCTTACAACTTTACAAGGTTGGTAAGTACACTCGTTGTACCTGTAGCAAGGGAGGCGAGGATAGCAGTTGTAGGTAGGCGAGCACCTTGTAGGAGAGAGTCTGGACTGCCGTGGCCGAGACGCCGAGTAGAGTAGAGACTAGAGAAGCTGCAGGAGAAAGCGGCAGGTGGAGCAGGCGAGGTCGGCGGCAGGAGAGGAGAGGTGAGCAGCTAGCAGGAGTGACCCAGGGCGACTGTTGTTGGTTTTTATTATTGCCTATCACCTCTTTGAGGGGCATTAAGGCATCACTATATATTTTTCTAATCATTCGTATCAGCAGTATTCGTAGCAATTGTAATAGTAGTTGTAGTAGCAATTATAGTAGCAGCAGCTGTAGTAGTAGTCGTAGTAATGGTGTTAAGTGGGTGGTGGTGGTGTAATTTTGTTGTTATTGATGTCGTTTTGTATTCGGAAAATGGCGTCGGTCTTACTGGTGGATTGAACCACGTCCACCTTTCCCAGAACTGGAAGGCGTCGGGGTCTTGGCGTTTCTTGATGTTTTGCCGGAAGAGGTCAAGGCGGGGTGAGGCGGACAGCCACTACCGTACACAGACAAACTGCGGCGGCTTAGATATCTGACTGTCCTTACTCCCCCTCCTCCGGCGTTCCCCTTCATCCTCGATCCAGTTTTGTCTCACTTCCGGTGGTGATGGAGGCCCTGGTTTCCTCGTCGTCTTCCTCCTCTGTCTCCATTTCCTGTGGTGGTGACAGTGGTGGTGGCGGCGACGGCGGTGATGATGGTGGTGACACCCTCCCGCTGTTCGCCAGGTTGAGTGGGTGAGACAGCATTAACCGGCAACAAGGGTGGGCCGGAGGCAGGGATGGTGGAATGTCTGCTCTGCTTCTCCCCCGTCGTGTCTTCTTGCTGCCTCGTTTCTTGGTGGTGCTGGTGGTAGTAGTGGTGGGTGGTTGTAGATCAGGTGAAATGGTGATCGGTGGCAAGCCATTTCTTCTGAAGATGTCTTGGAGGATGTCGGATAGACGACCTAGTCCTTCGGCAGCTAAGGCAACAGCAGTCTTTGTGCAGACGGTGACGAGGTCTGCCTACTGCTGCCGTTGCTGCAGAGGTGGTTGGATGTCAGCCGTCCTCCTCCCACAGGCGTGGAGTGAGCCCAGGACCTGCCTACCATCAGGTCCGGCTACAGTGGTAGCCTCCACGCCCTTCCTCCTTTCCTCTACAGTGAAGGACGCCTCCTCCCCGTCCCTGAAGGATGGTGGTGAGGTGGTGGCGGCAGAGAGAAGGATGTCCTCCCTGTGGACGAAGTAGTCCTGATTGTTGGCGGTAACAAAGCCATAGCCCCGTAGGTGGTTAATCCACTTCACCCTGCCAACAAGACGGTTGGCAGGGGAAGTGGTGTTGGCTGGTGAGAGAGTGCCAGGGCAAGGTGCTGCCGGCCCTATTATACCGGTCGACAGCCCAGGTAGCCTGCGCGCACTGGTGTCATGGCAGCCGCGTGAGACAGGTACGCATAGGGAAGTGCAAGGTGCTCGCCGTCTGCTACAGTACAATACTGTACAGTACACAGTATATGGAATTTTCATTTCTCTGATATATCTCCCTCCTTTTTTGTCATATTCACCACTTGCCCATATTCATTATGAATATATATGCTGTATATATCATATTACTATCAATTAATGACATACTGTACAGTATTGTTCTTAATTAGTATCTGCTAATTTACCTCTCAATTAGTACCTCTCATTGTCATATAATATATTCATCCTTGGTTAATGAGAATATTTATCACCCACAAACTGATTGAAGTTCCCATTGGGTATCTTTCTCTTTATTTCTCCTTACACCAAACAAAGCCTTCTGGTCAAACATGAATATCAGGGGTGGAAATATGCTAGAATAGAAAAGTACACCCCTCTCTTATATCTTTAATTACCACTTCACCATAAACTACAACACAATATATTAAAATATTACAGAGATAACCATTACCTTTTACAGCATTATTTAATACAAGTTATGTGGCTTAAAATATCACAAAAATAATTGCACAACACTAACTCAAATTAGGCATTACCAGGTTCTTTTTCAAATTTCAGAAAAAAAACCGATTTTTTTCATAGAAATATGGAAATAACAACCCAGAGTTGTAATATATGTAGCTTAAATATTTGATGAATATATAGATAAGGTAAATCATATTTTATATACAGGTAACAATACTGTAGTTTACAATATATTTTTGGGAATATGGAAGGCGAGTGGACAGAATGACAAATTGCGAAATTCAAGGACCCAGAATTGAGTCCAAGCCAAATGTCTGTTTTATTCGCTTTTTTTTTTTTTCAGGGTGATCTGATGGTTCTTGCTATTTTTCAAGTATCCTGGCTACATCGACATGTCATGACAATACCACTTATATCATAACCAACTCACAGCATAGAAGTTGCCTGACCATATTCCAAGATGCTGTGAGTACCGGTGTAACTGTTTTCTCCCGATAGTGACTTGTATAGATAAGGTCTTGTCACCTAGTGGGGCAGAAGAGAAGCAACCAACACCATGAAGCTTCACTGTCTTCGTCATTTAGTTTGACACACACACAACTAACACCTCACAGCTTCACTCAATAATCTCAGGGCCTTGTAAGAGTGACAGGTTTCTGACAGCCTACAGTCAAGAGGTTGAGGTATTAAAAAAAAAGAAAAAAAAAGAAAAAAAAATTTGCTGGCCTCAGCAAATTTACAATTATAGTGCATTTATTAACCAGGTTCTTATCACTTACACAGCTCTTATGGAATTTGGATGGGGATTTTGTTTTTCCTTAACAATAGTGCCAAGACCCCATTGTGAGGGAGGACTAGCACACACGATATCATTATTACTCAGTACTTCCACCTCCACGGTTACCAGGGAAAAGCCAGCTTCTTGAAGGATTCCAGTCACCTGCATGAGATAGAAAACTTGTTGAATAACTGAACAAAATTTTTGGTACAGAGTTTGCAAAAGGGTATGATTTTGATTACGTATTTATTGATGATGAAAAAGAGGTGTAGAGATTGCATGACAGCAACTGAAGTGTAATTAAGAAAATTTTGCAAGACAATTGTAAAAGAAAGAAAAAAGGTAATACTGTAAAAGATATACTGTGCAGAAGAGGAGGACACATTATAAAAACACTGAATTATATAAGGTACTGTACTGAGAATATACTGTACCGGGAATAGTTTGTCGATTCATTATAATTAAGAACTTACAATATGGATTATCCTTTGCTCAGTAGCATCTGGTCTGCATTGTACTGTAACTGTTGCAACAAATGTCTCTCCAGAATGCTGCCAAAATCGGGGGTCTTTGCAGCTTAAAACATACTCTGCTTCCAAGATCTGTACAGGAGAAGGAAATAATCATACATACATTTTAGTACATCATTCACAATCACAGAGGCTTAGTGTCGTATTATTAAGTGTCAAGGAAAAGGCCTTTTGTTGCTCAATTCGTATTAAAAAAATATGAATTAAGCGACGGAGAGCCTTTCCCTCAAAGAAGTAGATTAATAATTTAACCCATTATCTACAGTATTTTAAAAACAACTGATATGGTCGGTGAATTGAAGGAAATAGATTCTACCTGTGCCACAAAACAAATCATCTGTACTGTACTGAATTTATACTGTACTGTATATCTCTCAGACAAGTTGAAAGTCCTAGAAAAGATGGACTATGGGGCAACTCTAGCACAAATAGTCACAATTTTGCATTTCCAAGCAGACTGCATCAGATATTAAAAACAAGCCCAAGACCAAACACATATGAATAACATATTGGGGGCAATAAGAACTAGTTGCTACGACTCAGGCTCTCAAGATCTTGGACAGCTTTCCCCCATATACAGTACATTAGTTCAAGTTAGAGGAGTCTTACTATATATCTTATATTAAGGGCCTTTGTACCCTAATGAACACATTCAAATTTGAACTTACCTTTTCAATACATTTCTTTGCAGCAACCTCAATATTTTGTGGAACTCTTAATAAAAGTATGGACGCTGAGGCTGACAGCAATGGAATAACAGAGGCAAGGATGAGGATAGAAAGTATGAGAGAACACAATGGATCAGCCACCAGCCAACCATACCACTCTATCAATACAGAGGAAATGATGACCGCGACACTTCCCAGAGTATCAGCCAAGATGTGCAGGAACACACCTGAAATTTTCGGTTAAAGTTTTAATGCCATTTTCTAAACACGCCTGAAATTTTCGTTTAAAGTTTTACTGTTATTTCGTAAAAAATGTTAGAAGAGAAAATACACTTTGCATAATCAAATCATATATTTTTAAAACTTATATTGCAACATGTTAGCTTCATTAAGAAGGTACATTATACTTTTGATGCATTTGCCCACCTTCATCCCTCTAAAGTATGCCAGGAAACTGGACCAGGTTAACAAAAATAATGGATTCCTGTTGTTTGGAATAGCTTGGAGGAATCAGTTGCTCCAGATTTTCCAGCGCTGTACTACCCCCTTAAACTTCTCAATAACTTTACTTACCTTGCATGTTGGTATTAATGTTATGACTATGTCCATGAGACCCATGTTGAGTGTTGCATGAATGGCTGTGACTCACTTCAGAAGAATGTCCGTGGCTGTGAGTGTGACTGCAATATTGTGAGGGAGTCAAAAACACTATACAGTAGACCCTCTAAATACAATGAATAAATGAAATACTTGTATCCACCTCTTTATTTTACACTCAGGATCTCAATGAAGAACACTAAAATGTTTTCCCAGGCTTCTGTTATTCATTACCATACAGACTAAGTGATTTAGTGAGCCTGTGTTAAAAGGATAATGGTAAATTTAATCATCTTGTATCAAGGGCCTACTATAATGTACAGTACAGCACACCCTTTTTTTGCACTTATATTATGAGTTTGTATTATATAATTTTCTATAAATCCATGTACAGTAAACTCTCATTATCCACTGGGTTTAATGACCAAAGAGGGTTTACTGTACACAGATTCATTAAAAACAGTGCAACACATGCCCATAACAACAGTGGAACACAAGAGATTACTATATAATAGTTTGGTAATACAATATTGTTATTACTGTATATGTGATAATGGACCAGATATTTGCAATCAAATCAATCAACAGTGGAGAAATATCTATAGTATTTTCAGCGTATCTTGGCCCCTGGGGTGAGGTCAGGATGAGTTACTGGGAGTTGGGAAAACCAAGCTAACATATCCTGCACCTACCCTATTAAACTTGAGAAATATTCCTCCTTCTCATTGAACTATACTGACCTGGGTGAATCACTGACCGGTGACCGCGCAGGATGTATGGTAGGCAACGCCACATGAATATCACATGTTGCCAAGTGTAATGGAAGGTATAGAAATTTCAAAATAATTGTTTTACCCTCAAAATACTGATCATTCATGAAACTATACTGTACAGCCATATTATGAAAATATATCATTTAATAATTTATGTGAGAAAGAGATCATCATTAGGGAGAAAGAGAGAGAGAGGTTATTGATCTTGATGTTCTCCCGGGGCAGAATGGCCTCCTGTCCCACAGATCCCTGGTACGCTCAGGTCGCAGTGAAAAAAACAAATTATAATAAAGGAGGGGCTGGCCCTATATGCCTGGGCTACCGAAGCAAATCCCAGGGAAATGGGACCAGAGCTTACTGGACCAGGGAGTCTGGGGGCCTCTGACCGCCAGGGAGATTGGGGGGAAGGTCTTTGATCCCACAGCCAGTGATGTGGGCCCAAGTCCACGTTACCACAAGGGACCATAAAGGGGGAGGGAGTTTAGACTGCTGCATGCAAAGGGGTAATGAATGCACCCCCGTGTGCTGGCGGTCCACACAGCAGTGGAAAAAAAAAAAGAGCCTCCGGTTGCAGTATACCTCACATACATTAAATTTTAATCCATGTGGGCAGATTTTGTCAAATCCACTAGAAAGTGACCAGATCCTACAACAATCTTTATTCTAGCCCTGTGAGGGATGGCCAGAGTGTGGACTCCTCCCAACCCCACCCCCAGGGCCAAGATACACTGCAAAGAGTATAGTGAAGTGCAGGAAGCTATATGTTACTATCATGGACCAGGATAAAGTATGTGAGGGATGATCCATGGTGTTAAGGGGGTAGTACAGGGTTGGTATATCTGGAGCAACTGATTCCTCCAAACTATTCCAAGCAACAGACCACCATTATTTCTGTTAATCTGGTCCTGTTTCCCGGCATATTTTGGAGGACTCAAGGAGCTCTAATGTCCCAAAAGTACAGTATACCATCCCCTTAACGCCACAAAATTTGTCCTTGCATACAGCCCATAATGTGAATACAGTATCTGAAAGCTTTGATCAATACAACTCACCTGAATGAAACAACTCCAAACACATTGATAATCAGACCACAAACAGCCACTGCTAACAGCCTCTCTGTGTGTACTTCAGGAGGCTCCAGTAAACGTCCAAGAGCCTCATATAATATCATCAGTCCTATCTGTTCACAAAGGAAAGGATATTATACAATGTTCAACAAGAGCTTTATATCATCATCATCAGTCCTACTGTTCATAAAAGATAGGAAGTGTTCAATGGGAGAGAAAGTGAGGTATTACCACTATGCATAGATGGGCACAGATAGTAAATACTGAGATGAAACATGAATGAATACTTTAGACCCTCGATATACAATTAAAATACTTGTATCCACCACTTTATCTTACGCTCAGTCCCTCGGAAGGACTAGTAGGTTTGTTGCCGTTTGAATGTCCTTTGTATTTCTTTGTATTGAAGTCCACCAAATGTTTTCCCAGGATTCTTTTATTCATTACAGACTAAGTAATTTACTGGGTCTGTGTTAAAAGGATAGTGCAAAACTTAATAATCTTATATCTAGGGAATACTGTAATCATCTTCACTCTGCACTCCTATTTATGTTGTGGAATAACCACAATCAAAATATTGTACAGTACTTACCACAGTTAAGAATAGGCCATTTACAAATCCAGACAAAACTTCAATTCTTCCATATCTGAAAAAAAAAAATATATATATTATTGTTAAAAATGTAATGATTATGTTACTGTTGCAATTAAGTTATAAAAGTACCAACAATTAAGCTTTCTGATAGTGCTATATGCCATACATATTATCTTGTACTGCATGTTTGCACAAAAAATAAAGGAAAATATAAAACTTATCGCTAGACTTACCCATAAGGAAAGGTCTTGGTGGGTTTCCATCGTGCCATGACTGATGCCACCAGCCCCATTACCAAGGCAGAGCAGTCAAACAACATATGAAAGCCATCAGAGATCAAACCCAGACTGTTTGTCCACATTCCATATGCAAATTCCACAAAGGTAAAGCCTGGAGAGGGAAAAAAGTTCTCTGAGTACATGTATTGTTATATTGTACTCATCAATCTCACTGGTATCTAGATATTTTATTTTACAGTAATTTAATCCCTCGTTTTCTAATGTTGTTATGGGTGTGTATTATACGGTTTTCTATGATTCCATGTACGGTAAACCCTTAGTATCCACTGGGTTTATAGGTGTATAATGTACAAAGAGGGTTTACTGTACAGAGAATTATAAAAAATAGTGCAACACATATCCATATTGTCAGTGGAAAACAAAGCATTACTGTACTGTACTCATCAATCTCCTTGGTATCTAGATATGTTATTCTGTTCAGACTAGTGAAATGACTGTATATTTCATCATTGGTTGGTCTTGCAGTATAAGAACACAGTATTTCACTTAAATAATTGATTAGACTATTTTAATGACTGCATGGGATACAGTGGGATATACTACAGAAAGAATACTTACACAGATTCACACACAAAAAGTAGAATATTGTGCGACTGTTGCGGTCAGCCAGTATGAGGCTGAGTGTAGAGGTGACAAGGGCTGGGATGGAGTGTTGTGTATGTAGGGAATCCCTTGACAACCCATGAATTGGCAAAATACCCAATCCACTCCCGAGACTGTGCCAGCGCTCCTTACTGGATGTCAACTGCAGTGTTGCTAAAAATTATCATCATCATCAATACCCCTTTTATTTTTTCATACAGAAATGAGAACTGAACACTGGATGACTTGGTTATAAGAGAAGCAATATCATTTGACAGACTTGGTGTATCATAAAAGTAGCAGTATCATATATACCAGTATATATATGCAGTAAATTATAAAGCACTGTAAATTGTGTTGTCATTAAGTGGAGTGCCTTGATTCCTCCAAAGTATGTCAGGAAACAGGGCTAGAATAATAAAAATAATGGTGGCCAGTTTGGAAGAATCAGTTGCTCCAGATTTACCAGCACTTTACTACCCCTTTCATGCAAAACCCTGATATGCATACAGGCAAAATCATCAGTGGGCCTTACCAGCTGAAAACATGATGAGACTAAATGCCACACCTCCTGAGAATGCATGTTCAAAATTATCTTTGGTTGTTTCATTATCACCGTCAACTTCTGAAGAGTATCTCCAGACCGAGTTGAAAAATAATGCCATTAAGAAGATGGACAGTGTACCAATTCTTGCCGTCCTCACCACATCCAACCTGAAAAATAAAAAGGTTATATTATACAGTAGGCCCTCAACAAAGGATAATTAAATTTGGCACTATCCTTTTAACACTGGCTCAGTAAATCATTTAGTCTGTATGATGATGAATAACAGAAGCCTCGGGAAAAATTTACTGGCCTTGAATGAAGTGGTGAATACAAGTATATATTCATTGTACAGTACTTTCCCCTCTATCCCCTTAATTCTCATTGTAAATAATTATACTCACTTCTGAACACAAGTAGAATAGCACAAACGGTGTAGCACAAATGCAAAGAGTGCTACTATGAATGCCTGAGGAATGAAGTTCAATATTCTTGGGCTAGGGGATTCCTGAAAAAAATGCAAGATTACAGTACACTCAGTTCCATACTATTTAAGAGGGTAATACACTTTTGGCATGCAGTATTGAAGCTCCTGGATTACTTTGGTGTACAGTGTGCCAGGAGTTGGTAATTATCTATTCTATTGCCTTTTTCTATTACAATATTTATACCCTCTTTACCAACTAATATACAGTATACTATTCTAAGACACTTTTCTTCTATGGTATATTCTTAGGAAATGCCCCATTTCCAAGATATTCAAATGGCGCATTTTGAAATTAGCCTGACCTTACCTGACCTTACCTAACCTAACCTAGACCGCATCAGACTACCAGGACCTAACCTGGGCAAACTACCGGGAACTAATAGTGGTAAAGTACCAGGACCTGACCGGGGCAAAATACTGGGACCTAGCCGGATCTGGCAAAACTGCTAAAAAACGGCAATAGTCTAGATCAGTGGTTCTTAAACTGGGGGGGTACACCCCCTAGGGGAGAGCCAGAAGCTTCCAGGGGGGGCGCGAGCAGGGTATTGGTAAATAATCTGTGATGTTAATTATTGCACAAATTTCCTAAATTATTTTACCCGAACCCCCCAGTAGATACGGCTCGCTTCGCTTGCCACCCCACCCATACCATAAATAATTTTAAATTAATAGTATACTGTTTGGTAAACATTTTATGGGATAAGGGGGCGTGGGATCTATACATAATGCAAAGGGGGGCGTGAGGCAAAGAAGTTTAAGAACCACTGGTCTAGATAAATACCCAGGAGTTTATTAATTTATTTGTGATATTCTCCTATTTTGAGAGTTACTCTCCTCAAACACGCGCACACAGCCGGCACTCCACGACGATCGACGATGCTTTAAACCGGCCAAACTACCACTGATTCCCTTTAACTCCACCACCAACTAAATTTTTTTCAGTCCAAATACTCCAAGAAAATGTTTTATCTCCAAGTTCGATAAAAAGTGAGAAACATATGTTTTGAGACATGCAAATATACAAACATATATACATATACTAGGCTTTCATCTTCACGCTGGAGGTAGCCCCGTCACGTCATACAACCTCCAAAACACAAATGCCCAAACGTAGAACTTCCCCCCCCCTCACAAACACACACACTCCATATCTCAACTCCTAAATCCTTGTTGGAGGAGGGAGCAACCCCCACAGCACAGCCGCATCTCCTTGTGGGACTACAAGGGGTACAGGCCATTAGCCGTCATATGTGTTGTTTATATAGTGACAGCGAGTGCGGGAGAAAGGCCCGCAAGATAGAGCTGCCATGGTAGATAAGGCCCACGGCTCTGTGGTTAAAAAACCCTTCTTCATGGCATAGTCAGGAGGAATCAGACGCCACCAGGCTTCATACACGATCACAGGGTCCCTTAGGCAGAACTGTTAGAAACTACAAACATCTAAATATATCGCAAAACTTAAGTCCCATATAATTCGGAGGGATACAAGAGACTTACAATCATAATTTAAGGGGGTAATACACTATTGGACCATTAGAGTGCCTTGATTCCTCCAAAGTATGCCAGGATACAAGACCAGATAAACAAAAATAATGGTGGCCTGTTGCTTGGAGTACATGTACTGTAATTTGGAGGAATCAGTTGCTTCAGAATTGCCACCAACACTGTACAATTCTACATAAAAAGAACAATCCAAGTGATTTAATCATTGTAATACCATAATATCATACCATACCATACTATTATAAACACCTTCATATATACAGTGATGCAAAAGTAGGTTGACAATCCTATTTTCTAAAATACAGTACCGGTATGTTTTTATTTTTTATTTTTTTTTATTGAATAGTACATGTACAGTAGGTATGTATGTCAAAGTAGAGGGTGAACACCTTGTGTGTGTCTTTTGTGTTGGAATATTCTCACTGTAATAATAAATGGTAAATGATAATGGCGACTGTCAACCTACTTTTGCACCGCCCTTTATAAATATCAATTTGATGTAATGTACGAACACCAACCTGGGTTAACCAAACAAGCAGAGCAAGAGGGACAAGGAATCCCACTGACACAATAGCAGTAAGAGCCTGTAATCGCTTGGATCCACCAACATCTACAGCCAACCTACGCCCACCGTTGTTTACATAAGCTTGCAGGCACACTGTAAGAAGCAGCACCACCACGCCACCCTGAAAAAAATTGGATACCCTATACTGTACACCCTCGATACACTGTACAATGAATAAATACTTGTATCCACCACTTCATCTTACACTCAAGTCTCTCATTGAAAACTACCAAATGTTTTTCCAGGCTTCTGTGTGTCATTACCATACAGACTAAGCTATTTACTGAGCCTGTGTTAAAAGGATAGTGCTAAATTTAATCATCTTATAACGAGGTACAGTATATGGTATATGGGTGGAATTATTAAACTATTGTACCTCTCTGAGGAAAACTTCTCTTTGTCACCCAGTTCCTATTATTTTGTAATACGAAATGAGCGACGAAGGGCCTTTTCCTCAATGAAGAAGTTTAATAATACCACCCAAAGAGTCACCAGTTTTCTCTGTTCAAATTTTCCCTCCTTGAAAGATAAAGCTCTCCTCTAACCGAAGTTCCTTTCTATTACATTATCTTCCACTTTCTTTGTAAACTTCACATACAGTACTGCATTTTCTACAGGTGTCCAAACCACCTCATTATATAACATCGTTTCATAAAATCTCAACTTAAAGGCTTGGATTACTATGTTGGAATTTTAAATAAATTCAATTTAGTGGACAAGAGCTAAGATATTATTAAAAAAAATATATAAAAGGCGTTCACCTCATGATCTGAGAGTCCAGTCCATCCTAAGAGGTAATATAAGACATGACTGATGCCATGATGCTGGTGTCCCTCTGGGTGTTCTATTGTTCTGGTGTTGTCATTATCAAACAGGACCAAGGACAACACACCCAGCACAAACCAAAATGATCCTCGTAACTTTCCTGGTCCACCGCTTCCTGCAATATTATAACATACACTGTACAGTTATGTACTGTTGGTATGGGTGTGAATTACCGTTTTCCATGTATACTTGTACAGTAAACTCTCATTATCTACTGGGCTTACGGTAGTGTAATGTACAAAGAGGAGTTACTATACAGTACACCAATTCATTACAAACAGTGCAATACACACCCATAATACCAGTGGAAACTCAGGGATCACTGCAGGTATTTCTCGATTTACTTGAGTTTTATGTCCCTGAAGAGGCCGTGTTAGTAAAAAATCATTTAACTAAATAAAATGCATGCTTGTATGCCTACACTGTACATAATGGAAGATAATTTTTTTTTAACAAATTATGACTTTTTTGTGAATAAAATGTGTAAATTAAGAATCCACTTGGATTTTGGACCTTGTGCCAATTAAGTTCATTAAAAAACATCCAATAATAACTTATGTACCTGTACTGCATGTATAGAGTAAAGTTACCAAATTCTTCCACTCCAAGCCCTTACCTTTAAGAACAGCACTCCAAACAGCAAGAACAACTATATCTGCATGTTCACTGAGCAGTACAGCACGAACAGGTCCAACATGAGCTAGACCATAGAGCCATAAGAGATTGAGGCATGTTTGTACAAAGGCATGTCTAGCAATATTCACCCAGACTACCTGAGGCAAATCCTCCCTGCCCGAGAGAGGCCGGTGAATAAATCCATATACGACAGAACACCTGAAAAATAAAAAGAGAGCATAGGTTTAGTTTTTCTTTGTACTCTCCAAAGTATGTCACCATAATTGTTAAAGGGGTAATTAAGTGTTGGTAATTCTGGAGCAAATAATTCATACAAACTAGGTACTCCAACCAACAGGCCACCATTGTTTTTGTACATCTGGTCTTATTTCCTGGCATAATTTATAAGAATCAAGGTGTTCTAATGCACAAAATTGTATTACCCCATTAATATTGATGTACAGTCGGCAAAAAAAGTTTCGTTACCACCCCTACATTAATTTTAACATGGGTAAGCCCGGTAGGGTTGGTACTCCACCAACTGGGTAGCTGTGACTCGTGTCATCCGGGACATGCTGGACGGGAATTGTCATTGCTCCGGCAGTGTCAACTTTTTTTATATCAAAAGTTTAGCTGATTTTAAATAAAATTTTGAGTGTTGAAGAACTCTTACTATTTAACTATTCATTATTAAACATAAGGAAATGAGTTTGAGTATTTTAGAACAAAAATAACCGTGAAATACCCAGAAAATATAGCACTGGGTGAAAGAACGTCATTCCTGCTTGGCTGCCCATGACACACCGAGGGGCATTGGCCCAGGGGCACGGACTTATAGAGGCCGGAGGGTGGCGGAGGTACGACACTCACCAGTCCGGCGTACCAACATTACATCACTCTGTTTTAGGGATGGTAACGAAACTTTTTTTGCCGACTGTACACCCTCTTTCCAGAGCCCTGTCTCTTTTGCCTATGCCACCACCACCCTCACAGGACCCTCTCCCAGACAACAATGTCCTCCACCCTGTTGACTTAACCACCCTCTTCCAAAGACAGCTTTCAATGCATGTTGGCACTGTTACCCTTGTTTCTGATAAGGGCACACTGAAGTTGGTCATGTACAGTCAGCAACTTAAGTCCTGTTGCCACATCTGCCAAGTTACAAAGAACAAAATGGGAAAAAAAGCTTTACAGGCTCATAAACTGAAAAAACAGAAAAGTTTATTCACTTGCCCTCTGGATACAATAATTTTGTATGATGAATGCGTTTGTTCAAAGAGTATCCTTTATGTTATCCTATAAGAAGTGCTGAGCAAAGATTTTTGCTGCGAACTGTATCTTCTACTTCCTCTGAATATTTTGAGAGCTTCCTTGCTTGGCCCGTTATCTCAACCTTACCAGACGATCCAAGCTTTCTATTTACTTCACACCTCCTGGCTGTCCCATTCCTTACTATCTCAAGTCTCTGAACAACTCCAACCTCTGAACATTCCTTTGCTCGTTACCCTCAGGTGATTGTTTTTTCTCCGTTGTCACCATCTCTTTAATCTTACATTTCTCTCCTTTGCCTTCTCTGTCTAATGGTAGAACTTACATGGCTTCTCTGCACAGCATTAAAACCTATGTTATCTCCTAATCTCATATCTGACTTCCCCCTTTCCTGCTTCTAGGTGACTTTGTTGTCAGTCTGCATGGCAATTCAGTGATAAATTGCCGTGGGTGACTTTTGGAGATGCTTAACTGCAGAATATAACCCTTTTATCCTCTTTAACACTGGTCATCCTACTCATTTTGATGTCTGTACTCAGACCTTTCCTTGAGTTCTCCAACAAAGTTCGTTATTGTGGGTCATCCTCCTCCATTACAATGGGACAATCCCCTCTCTGGTTAATGTACAGTGAAAACAGGTATTCCTGTGGAGATTATTCCATGAATGTGTGTTGTGCTGTGATGTTGGAGCTGCCCATACCCCAAATGCAAGAAAGAAAGAAAAAAAAAAGGAAACCAGTAACCAAGGCCTGAGATAGAGAGCAGAGTACAGGTTAATTGTAAGTCTCTCAACAAAAAGCCAGTAGTAGTAGCTCCTTGGGTGGGATTGTCTCGATGTACAGTCATTGACAATAATAATCATCAACTTTGGGGTGATTCATGTAAGTGTTTGGCAGCTTCCCCCTGTTCGTTAGCTGTGAAACTTTCCATTAAATAAGGTTAAGTATCATCATCTATTTTACTATAAGTAGCTACCTACTATTCAAAGTACAGTACAGTAATAACATCATATGAGAACGTGAAAACATTAGACAGGAATTTGTTTGAGTTATCCATGTGTGTATTGAAACTTATGTCCACGACTGTACACCATAGTCATTGATACAGTATATGCAGTGATATCCATCAGTAGAAGAGTAATATAAAGGGAGATAAATACAAATATACCAAACATCACACTATAATTTCATACAAGTCAAAAGAAAAATATCAATAAACACAATACACTACTGCACAAAGCACCTGTTTGTGACACGCAGTATTGTACAGATTCAGATGTCTCAACTAGCTACTCACCAAAAAAGGTCAAAATAATTATATCTATTACAGTATCAAATGGGTAACGTAAATAATTTATAATCTACTGTAAGTACTGTACAGTACTGTCATGGATGTAAGAAAATCAACAATTTCTTCCTACTCCCTGCATCAGCCTTTTTGCTTTTGAATTGTCTCAGTATATCACAATCTGATATACAACATGATTAAAGGAATCGTCCTGTACATAATATTAAACTTGCAGCATTGCAAGGTTAAGAGGTTATATTACTATTAAACCTGATTCTTCTAAACTACTGTAATCTGTAAATGTTGCATCAAAATTTGCAGAGAGAACTGATTACAAGAAATTATGGAAATGTATAGTAAAGTTTTACTGTACATGTCCTGTACACAGAATGTAGCTATACCCCATCAAAACTTGTGATGATATAAATACATAATATTACTGTATATTACTTGCATCCAAATCTTAGCAACAGCCTAAACAATGCATAGCTTTGTACAAGAAAATCACTATGTCTAGCAAACTAAAACTGTAACAAAGATACACATAAATGGTGAGCAGTTACGGGGTCATACGAATCTATTTCTTCTTTGAGGAAAAGCTTTTCATAACTAGATTTATGTTGCAAAATAATATGAACTGAACGACGAAGGGTGTTTTCCTCAAAGTTGTTTGATAATATGACCCACAATCTTGTAAACACTCACACATTCTCACATCAACTGACCATGAAGAGCCACCAGCCAAACCTTAAACAAAATACAATAATGCAAGAAACTCTGCCTCACAGGGCACATTCTTTTAATTTTTTTTTTCACCATGCTTTCTTGGTTTTGATGCACTGTATTCTGCAGTATATGTTCATAGACTGTAGACCCTCACCAAGGCCTAAGGGTGGTGTTATAAATTCTTAAGGGGATAGTACACTTATGGTGCCTTGATTCTTCCGAAGTATGCCAGCAAACAGGACCAATCTAGGGCAAATGATTCCTCCAAACTCCAGGCAACAGGCCACTATTAACTAAAATAATAGTGGCCTGTTGCCTGGAGTTTGAAGGAATCATTTGCCCTAGATTTACCAACACTGTACTATACCCCATTAACAATAACAACATAGATGAAATGCACTGACCAAAAACTGACTAAATATACTGGAATATTTATAAAATAATGAAAAAGCAACATATACATAACATAAGCTACTGGTACTGGAAGAACACGAAGATACAATTCAAAACAATTTTCACTTCTTCACTTAATTAAGGAGGAAGTACTGTACAGCATTGGTATATCTGGAGCAACTGATCATACCAGACAAGCAACAGGTCACCATTATTCATGTTAATCTGGTCTTGTTTCGTGGTATACTTTGGAGGAATCAAGGCACTCCAACATAACAAAAGTGTACAGTACTGTATTACCTTCTCAAGGAATGCATGGTGGTGTCCCTGAACATAATTATTTCTTTTTTATAACCAACATTCTGTTATTTGGATTGTGCATAGTCACTTCAATAGGACCATCCAGCTCTCCCTTACCGGCACAAAGCTGATTAACTATGCTAACAATCATTTCCATACCTTCAATAGTCTGAACATTTAAATTTGTGCCTGGAGGGACCTGAATTATAAACTTTCTTTGCTGACCTCTGACAGATGCATTTATGTGAACTTCTGTGGGCTGTTCTGTCTGTTTTTGTACCTGTGTAATAGGCAGCATATTATAGGTTGTAGAGTCGAGAATATCTTGCAGAGGATCATTGTCATCCAACATTTCATCCTCCTCCTCTTCCTCATCTAAGTCAACATCATTACCAGACATATTCCCACCGGATTTTGCCTGAAGACTTTCAATGGTATTAGTTGCCTGACTTACAGCTGCAGCAATTACCTTATCTACCAGATCTTCATCCTGTGAATCAGTATCTGGTACCGTTTGTGTGAAACTCAAAGTTCCTTTTGATACTTTGACATCAGTGCCTACTTCAGGTTTTGAGGAGCATGCTGCTACTTCCTCACCTTTCTCAGAATCTGGTGACATGCCATGGTCTATCAACTCTTCATCTTGGCTTGCCAATGAAGTGATATTTTCATGCTCTTCTTTAACCAACCCAGTATTATTACTATTTGATGCAGCGTTTGGTTCATCAGACATACTAACAGTTATTTCCATAGCTTTTTCACTTGCCTCACTCTCTTCATCTTCATCCTGTGTCAGCACCTCACTGTTTTCAGAGATGGTAAGAGAATCAGAATGCCTTTCCCTCCTCTCTTCCATTTCTATTTGCTTGAGTTGTTTTGTAGCCAAGTCTTCTTCATTTTCTGTAAATGCTGGAACACTTCCATCAGGTAGAGGATGAATGTAACGAATGTGGTTTTCATAGTATTCTCTCTTACCAAATTTAAATCCGCAAGTGTTGCAGGCATAATATATGGCTTTGTCATGATTCTGTAAGTGAGCCTTGAGATTTTTTCTATCAGAATATTCTCTATTACACTTTTGACATTTATATGGTTTTTGGTTTTTATGAACCAATCTTTTGTGCCTTTCTACATCACCTTTTCTTGTAAATCTGGCATCACACTCACTACAAGTGTGAGGTTTTTCACCAGAATGTGTTTTGTAATGTTGTTTCATTGAAGATTCTTTCAACATCTTGAAGCACATATTACATTCAACATATTTGTCTCCATCATTTTCTACTCTTTTAAATAGTGTATTTGATTTCCTCTTAGGTCTGCCACATTTTTTTGGATCCTCACCAAACTCATGAAAGGCATCGAAAAATTCTTCACCAACATCATCACTTATATTTTCAGCAGCTTCTGAAAGGGCTTTCTGCAGCTGATCTAGATCACTTCCTTCCTCCTCTTCACATTCATTTTCAGGTCCTGCTCCATCTTTGGGTTCCTGCTTTATTTTAACAGGTGCAGCTGCTTTGCCAGGCTTTTTACCTCTTTTGAATTTCGGAGTTCGATCCAACCCAGGTTCAAACTTTCTTACTACTCCTCTTCCTGTGAAAATCATGCGAGGCTTGGCATACACATTCTCTATTTCAGAAGTTACCATTTTGGCCCTCTTGCTAGTCCTTGACTCTCTAACTGAATACGAGTTAGGCTTTCTCTTGACTGTTTTCTCAATAACCTCTTCATCAGAAAAATATTCTTCTGGTTCTTGCTTTACGTTGAGAGAATCAACTGGGTCAGCTATCCAGATAACATTTTCATCATGGGTCGTCTTTTGTACAAACACAGGATTATTATTTTCTATATCACTGCCCTTTTTCCTCTCCTCTTTATCAGGTCTTTTCACTTTTGTACCACTAACTGTAGGTTCTTTGCATGAAAGTCTGTTATCATCATCAAGCTGTTTTTTCTCATTAGGGTCCCTTTCTACTTCAGTAGGCCTACAAGATTTTGATATAGGTTGCTTATCACCCTTATTATTACCGTCATGGTTACCACTACTGCCTTTTATACTATTAGGACTATTGAAGTCTTCACTTTTCTTGTCACATATTAACCTTTCCTCTGACTCATCCAGTGGTTCTTCTGTGTTACTGTTCACCATAGTGTTACTTTCATTATGATTTTTTGCCACATCATTTTTTGTAGTCTTAACCTTAACACTGGCTTTCTTTGACCCTTTGGGAGACTTTGGTGGACTTTTGTTGGCAGTCATGATATTCTTTTCTCCAGCATCCCATTCCTTACATGAAGGGCAATTGCATCCTTCAATCTTTCCCTCCCATGACCCCAGCATATGAAGAACTGATATCTTTTTACGACGAGTGCCTTCACGCACAGACATGTTTGTATGGTTAATCTGTTACTGATTTCTAATTCATATACCTCCTAGACTATGCTTCACAATGCATCAGTTATCTAAGGAGAACTTGCAGCATTACCATCTGTCTGGTCCTTGGATGAGCAACACCTTAGCTTTACACAAGCAAGATATATCGTTGCTTCCACCTTGTTCAGCACCTATGGGATAAAAAGAGAGTTGATGTTATCCTCAAGTCACAGTACAATGCAGGACTATCATCTATAAGTACAGTACATATCAATAATATCAACTCTCTTTTTCATATTTCTGAGCAAGCAACTAATTTATAACATTAAAGTAACTGACCACTAAATAAATACTGTACTCATAAACTTTTCTGGTTCTTAAGTTTACAAGTCTTTGAAGCTTATATTTCCACACTGTACTTCATAACTTGGCAGATGCGGCAACAAAATTTTTGCTGCCGACTGTACATTAATACAGCCAGACTTTGGAAGACTCTGGACTCCCAGACCTTGGTTGCTGGTTACATTTCTTTCTGCCTCCTACAACTGGGTTATCAGTCCAGACCCAGCTACACAACACACACATATATGGACATACTACCTACACCAGCTATATCTCTACAAAATTAGAATAATTTTTCTTTCAATGCAGCAAATTTCACTCTGCTACACAAACCTATTTTGAAGATTCTTTTTGGGGCAGGGAGTAAGTAGCCTCTGTGGTAAGGATAGACAGGCCCCCAGTAAAGTCTTGCTAAGTGTGTGGGATGTGCAATTCTCTTTGTCTTTGTCCTTAAGAGTAGTTTCCCTGAAGGAACATGGCATCTATTCATATGAATGTATGAATGAGAATTATCTCATTTTCCTCTTCAAATTCAAGCAAGCTTTGACATGATCAGAGATAAAAGTAGCATGATTTTGTAGTCAGTCAGTGACAAGATAGTCCTTGATGTCTTGAAACCTGCTTCTTGGGCAAGGTGAAGGTATCACAGTATTGTATAGTAGACCCTCGATATACAATGAATAAATACTTGTATCTACCACCTCATTTTACACTCAGTCCCTCATTGAAGACCACCAAATGTTTTCACAGGATTCTATTTTTCATTATCAAACACACTAAGTGATATCTGAGTCTATGTTAAAAAGATGGTGCTAAACTTAATCATCTTATATTGAGGGCCTACTGTATGGTGACAGAATCCACAAAAGCACAATCCAGGCAAGAGGATGAAGGGCAAAGTAGACCCTGTTTTGTTGCATATTTTGGAGGAATCAAGGAGCTCTAATGTAACAAAAGTCTATTACCCCCTTAATGGGAAAAAAGCAATGACAGGTTGGATTAACATTTAGAGTGACATAATGGTTTGACAGGAATACAGCATAACTTTAAGATAATGCATCCTCAGAGTTAAAAAGAATAATTAGACTGGAATATTATTTTTAACTTACAGAACTGTCACCAGCAGAAGGAAGTACACGACATGAATGGAACGCACTGCATCATACGCCACAAATATTCCAATACATCGGAAGAACTTGGTGATGAGCAAAAGCCACACATACCTAAAGAAAACGGAAATATACAATTATCAGTTAACGTTACAAATCAAAATTGCTTTAAGTCCAAGTTTTCTGATAAGGTTCTTTCTTATATTATACATATTTCAATTGTGTAAATGTGCATGAATGCTTACAGTACAAGTAATGTTAAATAACAAACATACCATGACACATTCACAGAAGGATAAATAACCTGACTAGATGAATCTTCACTCAGGCCAAGATTTGAGTTCTTCCACATCTTTGTGCCAGTTAATACCTCTGTAATATAAAATATATATATAATTAACACTGGTTAATTTTATTTCACAATTATTCTACTATACTATCTATAAATTTCTACTATAAAAGCTTTATCAATATTTCAATACCTCATTTCCCTTTTATTAAAGGGGGAGACAAGGATTCATATTGATAATATCAATATCAATATGAAACACCATAGATGAAAAGTGTCTTACAATGGTCCAAAATAGTGGGCTAAAATACAAGATAAAAGTAACAAAATAGGGATTCGAGTAACGACTGCGCACCCCGCCACTTTACCTGCACTTCGCACACGTAAACACTTCTTTAATACACACCAATCATTCACTATACACATTTCTATAAACTATACATATTTGTCTCACCTGTTCACTGATATCCGGGCATTGTAAGACTAGATAATGCACTAAAGACATCAAATAAGCTGACAGAATGTTGTTGGGAGTCGAGACTATTGTTGTTTGTAGCATCAAGGGAATTGTGGGTAATGGTAACACTGGGTATGATTATTACAGTGTTGCCAGGCAATGTTGCCAGTCTGCTTGACGGAATTTCCACAACTTCAACATCAGTATTTCCCTTTTTATCTCAAAAATTCCCTGTTTACTCTTGAAAATCATCGTTTATATATACCATTTTATTGATATTTCGTCTTGTAGAAATTACCCCATTTACTCTTGAACAATCTTTATATAAATTTCCCATTGCTACCTCTAGTTCTCCATATCTAGGGGAAATTCCCCATACTTGGCAACGCTGTTGTTAGGTCTGCTTGACGAAATTTTCTTCCTAACTACAATATCAGAATTTCACTTTTTACCTCACAATTCCCTGATATTTGAAAGAATTGCCGTTTTGTAGCGGGAGGTTATCAGGAAGAAACCAATTAAGGAGCTCAATGGAAGCAAATCACCGGTGTAGCAGTAGCAAGTGGAACCCCAGTTACCCCACTGGAACCCATCAACTGCGCATGCGTGGGGGCCCAACATGTCATACCGCGCCACAGTACACAAAACTCACGACCTTCGATATGATAAGACGTCTCCCCCTCTGTATTTTCTTATGGGAAATATGCTCCGGCAGTAATGTATTTTCCAATTTCGCATTTCGTTTACTATGTCAATATTTATGTATGAAATAGCAAACTCGATATGATTTGCAAGCGATTGATACCGAAAACAGCGCATGAAATATCACGAGTAAGGAATAAATGTCATAAATAAGTCGTCGCTGTACGAGGAGGGCATGATGAGCGCTGCTCCGTACCACACCTATCTATCTATCTATCTATCTATAGCTCCGACGCCTCGTTCCCTACGGGAACTTCCCCCAAGGGGGTGGCCACGGCAGAAGTGTCTCCAGTTCTCCCTGTTCCAACACTCCCTCCTTACTTGTTCAAGCCCTACCCTGCCCCTCACGTTTCTCTCCTTTACATACTCTTCCACTCTGTCTACCATCTAACCGGTGGTCTGCCTCTCACACCAGGTCCCACAACTTCACTTCCATACACCTTCTTTACAAATTCCTCGCCTTGCATTCTCTCCACATGTCCAAACCACCTCAATGTATCACGTTTCACTCTCTCAACCACTCCACACTCAATGCCAATTGCCTTCTCACTCATACCACATCTCTCATACACACTCTCATTACTTTCTCCATCCCACCTAGTAAGTCCACATGCTCCTCTCAAGTAACTCATTTCCACAGCACCTATTCTAGACTGATGAGCGGCATGAGCCCTACTCGATGTCCATGTCTCCGACGCATATGTCAGTGTTGGCAGGATTATACTATTTCGTAGTCCCCTTTTCACTTCCATACTCACACTTCTACCCTTCATAATCCTCCCCAGTGATCCTATGACCTGTCTACCCTTCACTGCTCTCTCCCTAATTTCTCCTTCCATACTTCCATTTTTACACATAACTGTACCCAGGTACTTAAACTCCTTCACTTCCTCCATCCTCTCGCCCCTCAGAGTTATCTTACACTTCGTCCCAGTTGGTACAGCCACTCTGTAAGGTGTAGCAAAGTCAATCACTTCAGTTTCTGCTCTTTCAAATACCATCACTTTACTTTTACCCACATTCACCTTCAGTTTCCTTCGTTTACACACAGACTGAAATTCGTCCACCACTCTGTAAATTCCTTTCATTCTCAGCCATCAGCACAGTGTCATCAGCAAACAAACTTGCCACCAGGGACCAATTTGCTTCATTCAGCCTCAACTTCACCCCCAGACCGTTCACTTTGGCTTTCACCTCTCTCATACAACCATCCATATATATATTGAACAACCATGGTGACATAACACACCCCTGTCTCAGCCCTACACTAATATTAAAACTCTCACTTAGATCACCCTCTACCCGTACACATGCTTTTGATCGCGAGAATCTGTAGTGACAATCTAACTTAATTATTTTCCCTCGCCTAATTCACGTTTCACTACATTAAGCATTCAATTATCATTCGTACTTGTAACATACCAAGTTCTTACTTAATATATGTCTCCCTCCATCACATCATCGCTGTATATGACTTAATATATGTTACCGGTATTCTAGACAAGCTTACATATCTTAACCCTCTCATATTCTAATAGAAGATATCAATACAAACTTTGTTGTATATACAGTGCATATATCTAATTACGGTATAATTTACAAAATTACTTGGCTATGAAAAATACTTTTCACACATTCTTTTACATCTCCCATTTTACCCAGCTATGTTACTGCATAACTTTATTTAGCTTGTCATTTTCCTATTCATATATCTACAAGATTTTCTTCCTTCTTCCCTTTGTCAATTATTTTGTTTAGATGTTTCATTCTGAAGTACACAGATATTTTACAGAACACTAAATCTTTGGGTAAATCAATTCCTGTACATTCTATTGCTGAAGCAAGAGAGCTAAAACAGTGTTTCCCTTCACCAAGGCTTTCACCATGAACTGCTTTAAACATTTACCTAATTTTAACCGAGAAAAAAATGTATCTGAAGGGAGATAGTGCATAGCTTACCTCTATTAATCATTTCAGTCCATTGTTTGCTTAGCAAACAGTGTCACAATTGCTGGCCTTATTTCCTAAATATGGATATGTTCCTACAATTTTTTTTTTAGAATATAGCCACCACTTCTTCCTCTTCTATTACTGCCTCTGGCTAAGAGGGAACCTTATTTCACCTCTGTTAAAGAAGCATAACTTATTGAAGAAATGAGGAAACTAGAGGTTCTCTCTAGTGTCACCCTATAATGAGGCATATTTTAATTTCCCCTAAACTTTGACTAGAAGTAGAGATTGACCATTATTTCAGTTTTTAAGGATGAGATGATTGTGCCTGTACTATAATTATGTACAAAATAACCATTACTGTAATATTTTTAAATTGATCAACCTTGACTATTTAGGCCACTGTTCTTTTGCCACAAGCAAATGAATACTGTACACTAAGTAGGTAGCCAAAATATTGGGCAAACTTGGCTCACGATGACATTACATAATATTATACTCTTTCTTGTATACAGTATTAAGATTAGCATCAGCAGGCCCTATTGGAACTTATGTCACTCTATCAGTGTATGAAATCTATGGGTGATACGGGATATATCTGAGCTGTATGAAGTTAAATGCTGGGCAATAAATTAGTTTCACACAGAAAACTCTTAAGTAGTGTGACAGAGAATGTAGGGAATTCGCAGAGTTCAGACAGAGAAGGGCCGAGACCCTATGATAGCATTATAAAATTATATTTGTGACAAAATATCACCTACAGTATAAATACAATAAGGTAGGGTCTTTCAAAACATCAAGTACAGTATAAAGAACTTTATTTTCTATAATACTTATATAACAGCTGGTAAAGTATATAATTGTGGGTTAAATAAATCAAACTTTTTTAGAAATTATGGACAAAATTAATCAACATTATAATTCTTAGTATTACTGTAAACATTTTTATCAAATATTAAATATGGCATTCCATCTCCTGTTGATATATTTGTTAGATTAACAACAAATATCTGTCAAAGTCAAGTGTGACTATGTATAAGCAAGGCAAATTTACCTGAATGATGTGTGCATCTTCTAAGTTTAAGATTATTAAAAATCAATTATATGGCCAAACCGAAGCACAATGTCGTCAATACACTAGATGATGGTAAGCTAAATTTGACCTATGTTAAAAACAAATTAATTATGTATTTTGTATTAAGTACAGTAATAGGCATATATATATATATATATATATATATATATATATATATATATATATATATATATTAGAAATTATACATTAGGCTACAACTGGCAATGAAGAGCAGGGTAAATAATTGAAAGTAAAACTCAAATAATGTCCCAGTTATAGATATTTATTTGTGAATACTTAATTATACAGTACTGTGCCTATTTTCCATACAGCAGTACTGAACCAGTAGTGTACAAAAAAAACAAAAACTAATTATTATTATACATATAAAACACAGTACAGTACTGTATTGATAAATTACACTACTTACAATTAGGCTTTATCCAGGGCATATAAAAGCAAATTACAACATGATTTACAAAGAGGTTTTATCAAGGGCATCAAGAATCAGTGCTGCTACTTCTTGTGCATCATTCTCACATTTAAATATATCTTCCTCTGATATTTGTTTCATTACCCATCCAGATTTTTTCATGATCCTAATTTTCATGTCTACCATACCAATGAACTGAGGCCTATCTGTGTTTAGCAATGTAGTATTTGAGTCGAGTAATTCAATTGCAATCTGATTTCCACCATGTTTTTCAAGAAGTACAGATAACTGTTTACTAATATGGCTATTAGAAACAGAGTCAATATTACTAGTTTTTAACTCTTGTAGTGCACCAACACTAACAATTAAACTCACATAATTGAAATGTGGAACAGGAAATGTTAATTTGAAAACTGGAGATCCCAGCTCATCATTCAGAACTGTAGCACCTTCCATGAGGGTGGCGAGGGCAGGACGATAACGTAACTCGTCAGTGATTGTTCTTGTTGGCATGTCCTTCTTGGACACAACTGGGATGTCAACACATAGTTCTGGCTGCTCCACCTTGATGATCTCGTGTAACATCAAAATTCGGGATAACGGTTTGCTTCTCTGAAATCCTGCAAAAGTATCAATTTATTTCTCAGCCTTTTGCATTCCAGAAGATTGCTATGGCATGCCGAACATAATGATTACACTACCAAAAACTATATTATAAAACAACTTCAAATCAATGGATCAAGCTAATTATAAGCGCTTGTAAATACTGTACTGGGAAACCAAAAACTTGCAATTAGATCAGCATGGCTCCATCATGTTCTCAAAGTGAAAGCTATCTCATTATCTCACAAGAGGGATGTCATTCTTGATTACATGTCATAAATGAAAACGAGAAAGTATATGTTGCGAAACACAACATATGGCTTGTGTACAGAAAAAGCGGGATACTGTATATATTGTATCAACCTGAATATCAAGTACTGTATAGCATTACAGGAAACTATACCTACCTTGTAATGCAATCATCTTCTGTGGTTGATAAGCTTCTTTGATGAGCCTGGGAGGATAGTGGCCAAGAATGGCCATGGAAAGTAGAGATCCAGCAAGAAATTCTGGGTATTTAATAAGTTTGCTATTCTTTAAGAAATCAGTGATACTCTTTTCAGCTACATCCAAAAATTCCTGTGAGCAACTGTGCCTAGTGTGACTAAAACACCACAAGACTCTAGCAAGATCTTTCAGTCTAACCAAAGGAGATGGTGTGGAAAGGTACTCATGAACTACATGTTCTAATTTGGTAAATACTTCATGGTGACAGACAGACATGTTAGTATACAAAGCCAGAATATGAGCAATTACTTCTGGGGTAAGAAACTCTGCATCAGCTTGCATAACAAAACTACTGACAGAATTCAAAAAGTCTTCATTGTGATATCTTGAAGCTCGAAGCAGTTTTATCATTCCAATAAAGGAATATGATTCAAAGTCACTTAGCTTTGACATCCTCTTGAATGAGTTGTTTAAAAGTTTAGCTACCTTTAGTATAAATTGAGAATCATTACCGAGTTTAACACAAGCTTTATAGATTCCTGTAGCAGCTATACCCACATCCACAAATGATAACTTATCCATGTGTTCACCAAGTATTTTCACAATTGAAAAAACAACTTCCTTGTATAATTTTCCTTTCTTTCCAAGTCCTATAAAGTGGAGAATATGCACTAAATCAACATGTGAAGCCGATTCAATGTGTGTCTCAAGTAAGGACATGAAAACATCAAACTGCGGTTTCCGACAGACACGATTACCATGCAACAACAAGAGAATATTAAATAGTTCCACACACTGATCATAACTAGTGGTTTGCTGAATCGCTCTTTGCTCACATTCCGAGTCAATGGCAGATACCAAACTTAATAAATATGTGCTTTTCTTAAAATCGAGCTCTTTCATTATCAGCGCAAACTCTTTCAATTCGGCAAGAGTCATAACATTAAGGTTCTGCTTGACTTTCCTTCTAACATCCTTCATTAATGACCTTTTACTAATTATGTCTCTCACTATTGAATGGTTACCAGTTACATATAAAGAAAATGTTTTTATAATGTCACTAGAATTGACCTCAAGGCTATGCGCAATAACAAGTAACATTTGGTATATAGTTTGTGGAGTGTTAATCTGTGTTGTTGTAACTTGTAAGGTCAATAGATCAGTTTTATCATCAGACCGGCATCTTATGTGGTCAAGAATTTTACTTGTCAGTGTTCCTTCATCAGAATAATAAGATTCTTGCTTCAGTCTGATGCCGTAACAGTGGTTGGAGGTTGTGAGGAAATTAACACCTGCAGCTCTGTAAATATGTTTCTCAATCTGAAGGGTTCTTGCCAAGGGAGCACTAATCTTCTTTACTAATACTCCTAACATTTTGACTGTTCAAATTGTTTAGCATCAAAGATGTCTTCCTGGAGTACTTTACTTTGGTGCTTTCTTTACATTCTGAAAAAAAGAAATAGGTTCTTTAATTTCAACTTCATTGTCATTATACTGTACAGTACAATAGCTAAATTAATCACCAATTTGAACATCTTTATACTATACAATTACGGTCAAAGATGAGCAATAGAAACATACAAACCAAAGCATCCCTTGGTTAATCAGAATTAATAAAATTCGGTATTTATTGAAGGAATTACCGTTTTGCAGCAGTGTTGCCAGATCCGGCTGGGTCCCAGTATTTTACCCCTGTCATTTATTGTACTTTATCACGATTATTTCCCGGTAGTTTGCCCAAGTTGGGTCCCGGTAGTTTGCCAAGGTTAGGTCCCGGTAGTCTGATGCGGTCTAGGTTAGGTTAGGTCAGGTAAGGTCAGGCTAATTTCAAAATGCCCCATTTGAATATGCTCTATCTTGGAAATGGGGCATTTGCGGAGGAAATGCCATAGAAGAAAATAGTCTTAGAATGGTCTAAATAAGTGGGTAATGAAGGTAGAAAAACCGTACGCAATAACGGTAATTCTTTCAATATTTACCTAAAATTCTAGACGATTCAATACCGGCCCTAACTTTACAGGGCCAATCAATTAACAATTTAATAAAACCTGTGTGATGTAAACAAGTAACTTAGGCCCAAGTCTTGTCCTCAGTAATCACTAATATACTGCCATAAAAAATCATTAATAATTTGCTAAACAACAAGTTATATACAATTAATAAAACGGTGGTTTTACCATAAGTTTTTGTTGTTATTGTGATCCGGAAGCAGTGATGCCAGGTCTGCTTCACAAAATTTTCTTAACTTCACCTTTAGAATTTCCCTTTTTACCTCAATAATTCCTTTTACTTTTGAACTTTGACGGTCTTTCTGGTATTTCGTCTGGTAGAAATTTCCCTGTTTACTCTTGAACAATCTTTGGTATATTATTTCCCTGTATGGACTTAAGAATTATATAAAACCACAGAGCTATAAACATAGAGCTCGCCACCACCCCCTGGCGTGTCGCCACCGGAAGTGGGTTGGCGGCCATGACAGATAGCCCATCCCCTCAGCCTGTTAGCTTATGCCAGGGTAAGATATTATTTCATTTATTCGGTCTTTTATTGATGATATGGTATATTAACTACATTATAGTGACTCACAATATATGAATAAGTATTTCTTTAACCGATATATCAGTGAATGGCTGATTAAATATAAATACATTTCGGTTAATTAATAGGTGAAATGAGTTAGATAAACAAAACTATCGTTGGCTCTCATCCACAGTCACCTTCTTATAATATATATATACTACGTACTTAATCTCTATTATGATAAGTATTTTATGTTCACATTGTTCAGTATGTATGTATGTCACACTAGAGTAATATGTGTGTATGTATGTATTTCACACTAGAGTAATATGGGTAATGTATGTATGTATGTATGTTACACTAGAATAATTAATATGTATGTATATATGTCATACTAGAATAATATGTATGTATGTCACACTAGAATAATATGTATGTTTGTCACACTAGAGTAATATGTATGTATGTCACACTAGAGTAATATGTATGTATATATGTAAGGTAAGTGGAGGGAGAGGGAGACAGATTACAGTTATATATATTTGTCTTGTTTAATAAACCAGTTTAAGTTTAATTTCTTTGCATAATTTTCCGTATGGACATTATCTCAGCCTTGTTAATTGATTTAACAAAACCTTTATAATTAGATAACAAGATACAATGCATTACAATTCAGGGAAATGTCAATAACTGTGGAAAGAAACATACTATTCAAGTACGTACGGGAGTTCAATGGGCAAGTATCTATACAATAGAGCGCTCGCCTGTTGTGACACTCCTCCCCTATCTAATAACACTGGGTTAAGCGCTCTATGTTTTTAGCTCTGTGTATAAAACAGAGAAATTTCCCTGCACCTGGCAATACTGTAAAGAAGAAAGGCAGTGTTCGAATTGCTGTAAATAGTGTTGGTTTATGACAGCTTCTGAACTGTATACTTGTTCATTTATCTTGTTTTCTCGTCACTTCACTCCCAGTCACATTCCTTGATTAATGAGAAAAATATAGAAATGTGGATCGATAAAAGATGTTGTCAGCGCCGATATAAGGCATATACGATAGAGAGAAGAACCAAACTCGACCACACCAGTGAAAGGGTTTATCGAAAAAAAAAAAATATATATATATCGGATTTTTTTATTGCATATAACATATTATATATTAGAAAATAATAATCTGCAGTATATTAGTTTATCACAGTTTATTTATTTAGTACAAAAAATTAAATGGTTATAATAATTCTCTCTCCATATTAGTTAAATAATTAACCTGCGGGCTGTATAAAACATCAAGAAGGGTCAATGTTTTTTTTAAATGATGAATTATTAAAAAATAAATAACTTACTTTACTTAATTTTTCTTAAATACATTCGATTATACTCAAATTCTTAGTCTCAAATTTCAACATTGTAGGGTAAATTCTTTGTTTGGCAACACTTAATCAGTGCTACCATTTTTAAGGTAATTACTCCAGATTACGCGTAATCTAATTTAAGGTACTTCTAGGTCTAGGATAAAGATTATTTAAGGTAATTTTGAAGTAGCATTTTTCCTCATAAATGGGAAGTAATTGAAATCTAGGATAATGAATGTTAGTCATAACAAGTAATCGAAAGTAATTGAAATTTAGGGTAATGTTGTCATAATCAAATTGGAAGTAATTGAAATCTAGTTAAAATGAGAAGTAATTGAAACCTAGGGTAATGTTGGTCATAATCTAAGGTAAGGAAATTTCTAAAATTCCTTCAGAAAACATTTGTAACACTGACTACATGTTGAACAGCTGATTTTTGTTATTGTTCTGAAGTTAAAAAAAAATCGTTAAGAGTTTATTTATGGCAAGGACTAGGTTAAAAAAAAATATATGGCACAACAGAAAGAAAAATAGGAGGGGAAATAATAGTGTTCATGTTCCCTCTTTATTTCCAAGACATGATTACATTATTGCTTTGCATGGAGAGGAAAAATATGAAATTCATAACTATACCCATAAGTGTGAGGTTTCAACAAACAAATATATAACTTATGAATCCACAATATTGAATAGTGTGATTTTCAAATACATCACCTTTCTTGTGACCACAAGAGTTTAAAAAAAATGTACTAAATGAAGATTAAACTACTTTGGGTTGCTTGACTAGAAGTACAGTAATATAGTTTTGCAAACAATATTCTTGCTGTAACAAATATTATTTGTAATATAAAGGCTTCATTAGCAACCTCATTCATTTATTCACTCTTCAGGGTAAAAAGTATTATTGTTACCTGTACAAGAGCATGAAAACAAGAGAGAACAGGGATCATGTAGTGGAGCTCATGGGTTATGGAGCAAGATTTAATTGCCCTCTTGCCCAACACTCAAAATTGGCACAATATCTATGCACTCACATTGTGGCACATTGCATCAAAGAGAACTGATTTGCACTACTAGTTTGGATTTTGATATATTTCATGGACATATTTGCTGCAGTCTGTATTGTTTATCTTTGGTGAAAATCTTTGATCATATGCTTTTCATGCCTTTAATGGCTACCTATATTGTCTTTTAAACACTGGTGCCACATTAATACAGATTCTTATCCAAATTGAGCCCAATTAAACATAAGCATGGGACATGATCGCCGGAGCCCATACTTCTGTATCAGCATTCCTGCTTAAAAGCAGTTTATAGTTGAACATCTTGAAGGCAGAGACTGAACCAACTCAAGATGTGATGGGTATCACACACTATCTTATACCCTACCATAGCATAAAAATCCACATGGTCAGCTACAGATGTGACCAACTATGTTGATTGGCTATATTCCATAGGGCATTATGGAAGACAGTGTATGGAATAACCCATTATTAATGGCAGCTGTAAATAAGCTGCAAAATATTTGAAGTTTACCAACCCAATTGAACCAAGAGGGTTTTATGTCCTGGCTGCAGTTTTTAAGCCTTCAGCAAAGGACCTACCTGAATGTAAACACACAAACACTCTCTAATATGCCTAATAGATTGTTTTAGAGGCACATTACCTGTTCTTTGTGAGACAGTTAAACATAAAAAATTATTACATGATTAAATATTACATAGTTTTATCAACAATATTCACACTGAATTTGTTAAGAGACTGAATCATTAACCATTACTAACTGCTTGAAGGGGATGATATACTTTCATCTGGTTTCTTTACTGACCTTTATGAAAACTTGTAAGACAGAGCAAAACAAACTGTCTTTGGCCATTGATATATGAGATAGTTCTAATTGTTGTAAAATTAAAACTACTGTTACTGGAGATGTTTGTAGCATGAGGTAACATACAAAATTTTCTAGAAACAAAGACCCTTATTTTGCACACCCAAACAAGACTGTATGCAGCAATGTCTCATAAGTATTTCTCAAACTAGTTTATCCACACATAGGAGCAAATAATAATTTCTATTAGTCTATGCTCTTCTATACATGTACTTTATTCATTTTCTGCATAATAATATTAGCAAAGGAACTCGCATACCATTATCAAAATCTTTCATTACTGCACAACAGCCTTATAAGGTCAGTGCAAGGCTGTTTTTGTCCCACAAACATGCAAAATTTAACAAACCTTGTAGTAAATGTACACTAAAGTGAAGAAAATATTTAACATTTTCTTCACTCTAGGTCAATTCACCACAATAAAAAAGTTTTCAAGAGCAATCATTTCCAGTTTAATGGATCTTGCTAATAAAAAATAATGCTCTCAATATACAAAACTTCAAAACTTCCAAGAAAAATAATAGAAAATATGGAAAATTAACTTCATTGAATAATCAACCATCACATTAAATATCAGATGGGAAAAATTACTCAGTATCATTACATTATATGAAATAACTGAGAAATCTACTGGGAAAATAATATTGTAGTTTCCCTTTTGAAAGAATCTAGTTCAACTGAAAAGTTTTTTCTCTTCTATAAAAACTAATAAAACATATATGCTGAGTACAGATGCTTCACAAATTTTCAAAGGCAACTTTCCTTTATGCAATAACTTCACTACCCACAACTCCTGAAGTACAGCTCAAGGAGCGTGCAGTACAATGCATATATATATATTTCAATATTATTTCAGCATTTAATACCATGTTCCTGTATTTGCCGTGTGCTGTACTGGGCCTATAATAAACACTGAATGTGGGCCACACCTTTGAAATTAGGAACTCCATGCCATGCTTCATCTTGAGAAAACTATTTAAAAAAGTAGTTAAAAAATACAACTCAACTGCTGCATTTTTCTGAAGCAGCCAATATCATTCCTAAAATATTTCTGAACTATATTACATGCTAGATAGTTCTTGAGCAGTTTGGCCCCAGGTATTTAGTGTAGTACAGAAATTTTAGTAAGAGAACCTGAGGCTGAGGTTGAGACCAGGCTGTAGGGTTAGTTGTTTAGTTCCTTGATGGACCCCAAGACTGACATTAAGCAAATCTGAGGCAAACCTAAGGTCAGTTTGATGTAAACCCAAAGTATTGTAGAATAAACCTGGAGTGTTGCCTGGAGGCTCAGTTAGCTCAACATCAATAGTCTGACACCGTGCCATCATCATGGCCCAAAGCCAAGATACGATGTCTCTTTGCCTTCCTAATGGGGCGCTGTGCTTGTGGGGGTTGATCTGTGCTGGAGGTGGAGGTGGTGGTAGTGGTGGTGGTGGTGGTGGTGTGCAGATCAGTGGTAGTGGTAGCAGCTGTCTCAGTGTGTCGACGTCTCCGCTCCCTCCTTGTGAAGCGGTGTAGGGCTCTCTCAGCATCACCACACTTCATCTGAGCAAGGGATTGTTACAGATATAAGCACTTGGTTACTGCTATTTCATAATCCTAATAACATCATACCACACAAAACTTAAATACAAATTGTAACCAGAGTAACTACAGCATCTCTTACAAGAAAACCAATCATACAGCCTGGGATATATCTGAGGTACAGAAATATTAGTCTTTCTGGTTTTATATAGAGTCGTCCCCCAACGTAAGGTGCTTCAATATACAAAGTTTTGCTTATCCATGGGTTAGCATGGTGTCCACAGGTTGGCAGCACATTTGGCCAATATATACAGGACAACACGGGCTAACCTGTACATGGTTTTGTTTATCTACAGGTTAGCCCGTGTTGTCCTGTATATATTGGCCAAATGTGCTGCCAACCTGTGGACACCATGGTTTTTTGTGATTGTTGGCAATGATGATGACCCTGATGACCCTACTCCCATTGCAGAGAACAGAAAAAGTTCACCAAAAAATGTTGGTACACATAGACAGCAACTAGAAAGGAGTTGGGAATGCTTTAAATTATTTTTGTCAGACATCGAACTAACAATGACAGAATTATAACATAGACACTACAGTATATTGTAGAATTAAAACAGGACAAGAATAATCATGCAAGTCAAAATAACAAACATATCATTGACAAACCTCTCCCAGAACATTTTTGGTGATGGTGATGAATTTGCGTTTTTTCTTTTTTGCAACGGCTGGCTGACTGCTACTGCTTCCTACATTCAAGCTGCTTCGATCATCAACACTACCAGACTGCAAATATTGGGAATAAATTTATCATGCATCAACAAACTATTATATAATATACATTTCATATTCATCAGGATAGGCATATACAATCTAGATGTCTCAGAATTAATGTTTTGTCTACACCATGGGTGGGCAACCTCCGGCCCACGAAGGTCTATTGTCTGGCCCTCGATGCAAAGCATGATTTGCATTGTAATCTGGCCCACAAGAGTGGAGCTGCTATTATCGTTTGGCCCGACACATTTAAATCTGCCAGCCAGATACACTGAACCACACACACTACCGTTAAGTACTGTTACCGTATCACTCAGTGATGACCCTACTAGTTTAATCACCTAGATATGGGTTTTCCTGACATCACCAGGGCTCCACGTGGAGTACAACAATCTAGTTTTTTTTTCCTTTTTCTTTTAGACTGCCTCTCTAACTCTCAATAAATTACTGGTATTGATGATCTCCAGTCTTCTTTTCTACAAATACATCATGTTTTAAAGGTGAAATATGGTTCTGTTTTGTTACATTACCAACAGTACGAATTACAGTACATGTCTCATTAACTGTATTTAAGTTACATATATATATTTTTTTTTCAACTTGGGTAACTTGTGTTTAGTGTCATTTCCTCTCAGAGGAAGGAATTCGTAAGTTTCTTAGGAGTCAAGGTGCTGATGGGCAATTTCAAGCATATTACTGCTTAGTTTGTTAATTTATATTAATTTAATCTCTGTTATATAAGGAAATAATTACACAAATCAAATATTTACATAGGAATTCCTTATTTCTTACACAGTTGTATATTTTTGGAAATAAAATAAAAATATATATATTGCATATTGGGCACTTCATTTGACCTGTGGTCCGAGGCCTTATCGTAATAATCACATCCGGCCCCATGCATCAAAACGTTGCCCAACCCTACGTTGCCTACACTATAATTGATTGTATATACAAACTGATCTTTTACAGTATTAAACCATTTTGAAAAACTATACAATTAATAAAACATTCCTTTTAGATTAAGTACAGCAAAGTTTTAGTATAATGGTAGAAAATTTGACAAAAGATACAGTCACAGTCAAACCTCCTGTATCAACTTCGAATTGAAACAGACTAAAAACCTGGTGCACAACTATAGCTGTTGATCTCTCTAATATTGGCTCATAAGATACATTGAAGTGGCTGAGTGTTAGTGCCCACTTTGACATATGGCTGTGAAACCTTGGGGTGGTGAAGTGGCACGAATATGAAAAGTCAAGAGTAAGAGCAGTTGAGATGGATACCTTGAGAATTGTTTGTAGAATTCGTGTAACCGACAAGGTGAGAAACACTGAAATCTGCAAAAGGTGTGGTGTAAGCAAATCACTGGATCAGAGTGGAAGAAAGTTATGAGGTGGTATGGGCATGTGGAAAGAATGGATGATACAAGAGTGGTAAAAACGGTGTATGAGAGTGATTTTGAAGAGAGGCATGTTATGGTGAGTGATTGTTTAAGAAAACATGGAATAAATATGAATGTAGCTAAAGAACTGGTACATGATAGACAAGAGTGGAAAAGCTTCACTAGGGCTGGCAACCTGGTTTTAACTTTAAAGTCAATGGAATGGTTCCTTTCACCTAGGCTAAGTGAAGGGACTTACATTGTGGATGAAAGAACCTTGTAGGAGTAGCTGAAAATTTTTGTGGCTTGAAAGGGGGAGTGATTTGTGTGTGTGCCCCATTTCACTGGGTACTCTGTCATTACTTTCCATATTTCTGCTTCTCTTTTCTACCCCTGGTACTAGAGCCTTCCCACCCCTTGAAGAAAGGGAAATGGGGTATTGATGATAATGAAGGCTCACTTTCATGCATCTGATGCAGGATTTTTTTGACTGTGACAGTACATAATTTACACTCGTTGATATACACAAACCACAAAAGGAGTGGCAGTCTATAACATAACCTAATTCTCCCCTCTTGTTACATCTCTTCAATAATATTCCACACCAATATGAGACAAGATTGAATAAATGAACTAACAAATACCAACCTTGCTGTCACATGATGAACCAAGAGCCGGAAAATCCATCTCTGAATCTATTTCAAATGGGGAGTTGTGACGGCCAACCTTTTCTCCTTCGCTGTATGCTGCTCCCTCACTTTTGTTTCGTCGGCGACGCCTGAAAAAAGAAAATACTGTCAACTTCAAAAATTACGAGAGGAGTCTAGTTTGCATAACTGTATTGACGTATGAACTCCCAAGCTACATTGCCTCACCACAATCAATTACTCTTTGTAGTGCATAACTATATAAGCCACAACAATACAGGGATCCAAATATTTTGTTGGATACACCCAGTGAATAGCCAGCACTTTACATTAATAACAACACAATTCATCCTTATCTATGCAGGTCTTTCCTATGAAATTACCAGTACCTCATGTTCACTGTCACCCTCACTTGACAATGTAAATAATTCATTTTTCAAAAAGAATTACAGAAGGCGGGTGGGAAATTTTAACCCTGTGCTGAGTTAATATTCAACTGAATAGCTTCAGTACTAAATGAGGGAAAATATGATATGATAATGCAAATCACAATATTTCAAAAACAGTCACAGTACAAGCCACTTACAGTACTGTACATAAATATTTTCTAATAGTTAACTGCTAAAACTTGATTAGAAACAGTCAGTACAGTTAATTAATAAAAACGACAGGCATGCACATTTAATACTGCAAAAAATCTGATCTAATCTACAGTATTTAGGAACTAGAGATATAGGTACTGTACTTTTAATTTAAGTACTGAGCAAGCTTTTGTTACTCTATAATTAATCTAGAGTGAATGAGGGAACACTTTGTAAATGGTACCTTTGTTTAATTTTATGTTTTTAGAAAAATACTTGAATAACTTTGCTTGGTTGGTTATCATACTCTACAGTAGAGAGTCCTTGATACAAATGACTTTTGTAGAAGTTAATTATTATACAATTGCAGGTAAGTGACCATATGACCAAGCCTCTATGTATTATTTAAGTGAGTGAAGGTGAGAGGTATTAGTAGCACATACAGGGGGTAGCCGTGCAGGAAGGGGCAAGTGATGCCCTTAAGGCAAGAGCCCTCCTCCCAGAACCTGCAGGTGATGGAGGCCAGGTCATGTGAGAATCTGCAGTCATTGCGTCTACAACTGCCCTCCATGAAGAAAGTACAAGGGCGGCGGGAAGGTGGAATCCACCGCCCGGCACGAGGTTTCCGTGGCAACTGCACCTAAAATAACAATAACAACAATTATAACCACTTTATCTTCAATAGTATAGTGTAAAAAGGAGATCTCTTTTTGGTAAATTGGAGTGCTACTGATTCTTCCAAACTATACAATGTTACAAATAGGGGACCTGCTTTATAACACTTTGGATGATTCAGTAGTCCTCCAATTTACTCTCAAGAGCTTCCCTCCTTAAGGGCCCTGTGATCATATATGAGACTTGGTGGCTTCTGATTCCTCCTGACTGCCTAGAAACAAGCTCCTTCAATATAGGTGGTATTATGCAACAATATTTGAAGGACTCACTAACCTCCAATTTTCTGACTACATCACAGGGATCCATTAGTAATTCTGGAGATAATATAACATAATATGCAAAACACAAAACCCCATAACCAAATTCTCATGGCCTAATTGTAGGGCTTTAGGGGTTAAGGAACATAGGAGCCCAAAGATGGGTTTACACTCACAGTCATAGGCAACAACATTGATGGTTGTTGATAATCACTTGGTAATGGTACAATGGCTTTCATCAACACCATAAATATTCTTGCCAGATCTTTAATAGGTGGGTGGATAATCTAATGCTGCTTATGGAACACCATTACTAAAAACTTTCTAGTCATTACAATGGAGCTTCAAATTAATGCAAACTCATATCTGTAGAGGTAACTACACCTCGGTCTCATATAGAACGTCCAATAGGTCGATAGAAGACGTCGTTTTATGTGAAATCGTTGTATGTGATACACGTAACCTATGGGGAAAATTACAATTGGTCGATCAATCACCAAAATTGTCCCTGAAATTAACATAAAATACTTTTCAAGGTTTTTCTTGCCTGAATCCTACTGTACAGGGATGTATGTAAAATGCATTTTACAATTCGTATTAAGGTTTTGGCAGGCGACTCATGTGACAAAGACAAGTCGGCGGCATCCGTGGTGGTGGAGGCGGTAGGGGGGGAGATCGCGCGTGATCATCGTTTGTTTTCTTTTATTAACCATACGCTGGTGTTTCCTTCTCCTTTCTCTTTCCGAGAAATAACTTCCTTCTTTATATTGTAAATGCACCACCTGGCATGACTGAGCGTTGAAGCTGGTGGTTAACTCGTAATCACTAAAAACGAGAGCGAGTTACACACGAAATTTCCCTAACTTCAACTTTAGAATTTCCCTTTATGCCTCAATAATTCCCTGTTTACTCTTAAACATTGATGGTCTTTTTGGCATTTCTTCTGGTAAGACTTTCCCTGTTTACTTTTGGACAATCTTTATATAATTTCCCTGTGTGGATTTCAAAATTCCCTAAAACAGAGAAATTTCCTTGCACCTGGCAACACTGGGTAGGGGGAAGGAGCGGGAGAAGTGGCGTTATCACACTCACCCACACTGTACAGACGCCAGTGATATCATTTCCTGACACGTTCATTATGATTTCGCTCGTTTTGTATAAGAACTCCTCGGATTTGCTTCACTTATTTTCGCCACCCGTGCTATATGGATACAATCGTTTTGTAAAATAATTTTAAGCTAATAGAGTATTTTGGTCGCTCGTTCTATATAAGAATCGTTCTATGTGAACACGTTCTATATGAGACCGAGGTGTAGTTTCCTCATAAAACTTAACAATAGATTACCTTGTATGGAATGCCGCTTTTCTTCCATTGTTTCTCTAGGTCACTAGACAAGTACACTGCAGAGGAGGAAGGGTGAACTGTAGGCAGGTCTGGGAGGGACCCTCCTAAACGTCTAGAGCCAGGCTCTGAAGCACCAAAGATCTGGTCATATAGTGAATCTTCCAGATACTCCACTGGTAGTGTGTATGTGGTTCCTTCACTCTCCCACACCAGAATCTCACCACTGCCACCTTCACCATCATCATCTTCACACATTCCCTCATTATAGTCCTACAGAAAGAGAACCAACAACAAATTATAACAAAGTAATTATTTATGATAAAACTAAAGTAAATTACAAATAATTCAATATCATAATTCAAGATTATTTCATCAACATACAGCTATAATACAACATTATTTGACCAAGATTTGCCCAGGGGGACTGACTTTAAACTCTGTGAATACTAGCCACCCCCCACAGGGCTTGAATAGAGATTGTTGTAGGATCTGGTCACTTTCCAGTAGATTTGACGAGATCTGCCCACATAGATTAAAAATCCACATGAAGTGTACTGCAACTTGAGGATATTTTTTTTTTTTTTTTTTTTTTAACTGCTGTGTGGATCGCCAGCACACTGGGGTGCATTATTCCTTTGTATGCAGCAGTCTAAACTCCCCCCCCCCCTTTATGGTCCCTTCAGGAATGGTCTCGTGGAAGGTGCGACCCCACTTGTAGCTCTTGTGGTAACGTGGACTTGGGCCCACAACACTGGCTGTGGGATCAAAGACCTTCCCCCCCAATCTCCCTGGTCCAGTAAGCTCTGGTCCCATCTTCCTGGGGTTTGTTTTGGAAGCCCAGGCATAAAGGGCCAGCTTCCGCTTTATTTCAATTTGTCTTTTCACTGCAACCAGAGAGTACCGGGGGTCTGTGGGGCAGGAGGCTATTCTGCCCCGGGAGTACGTCAACAACAACTTGACCAAGTTACCCCACTTGAGAATCAAACCCTAGGCCAGTAAAGGGATCATACAAATGACATACGAAAGAGTCAGACAGCCTGGTTCTGCTTAGAACCCAAGGTACACCTGAATGAACTCTGCTCACCTGCAGGTGATTTTACATCTGACTCCTGGTGGCACAAGTAGCAAGAAATTTAATTCCCATCCCAGTGTAAGACTTAAATATCACCTAATTGATTCCTAGGTGGGATGACTTGCTCATACTTATTTGTATGGAATTGTGTGAATATATGTGTGACAACATTACTTAATCAATGATACATTCCTAAATAAAAATATCTATGATGTGCCACTATACCTCATCCTGCAGAGGTGCCAAGGCCTGAGGTCCCCACTCAAAGCCATCATTCAACTCCCAGTTTGGTGCCAAGTCATCCAAATCCTCCCTTTCAATAAAGACCCCTGATTCTGTCTTGCCCTCAAGCCTGTTGTCAGTATCTTGTAGTACAAGTGGATACTGGTAATGCTGGGTTGTGGGCTTCCCAGAGGAGTGCTTCTTGAGACGCTCATGTAGGGGTCGAGGAGAGGATGGATGGTGACCTACAAGTTGGCTCTGGGGATCCACAGTCTGGGCATGAACAGCACCAAGTAGTTCATCAGCCTCTTCATCCACCTCCAGTCTAAGGCGGGTACAAGCTACAGAGGCACCAGCTGGGATACCTAATGCCAACACTCTGGAGGACAACAAATATTTAATGGTTATTAGGGGAGGTTAGGGGAGAACCTCTTAGCTACTGATTCCTCCAAACTATGCCACGAAACAGATCCCTTATCAGTAACATTGTGGTAATTTGTTTCCTGGGATAGTATGGAGGAATGGGTAGCTGACCAATTTACCACAGAGATGTTCTCTCTTTAATCAACCTACCACAACCCTTTTGCATAATAAAAAAAAATGTATGTGAATGTAAGACACTAGTAAATACATAACAGCAAAAATATATTGCAAAGCTACAAATAGATACAAGAAATATATATAAATTCTGTGTGGAGTTCTAATATATATATATATACAATATTATTCTGGAAGGAGGTTAAAAGAGAAAGAAAAGAAAAGTCTGGTAACAAGAGAATGGAGAGAGAGGATGGAGTTACTGTGAGTGGAAGTGAGGTAGTGAAAGAAGTGTGGAAGAGGCATTTTGATCTTTTGATGAATGAGGGGACGGGAGGGGAGGCGGTGGTGACATGCATGGGGATGGAGGCAGGTGGTAGACAACAGGGTGTACAGGGAGAATTAGGAAGGGAAGAGGAGGGATTCCCCGTGCCCCTCGCTCTGCACCGAAACATGACCCGAATCAGCTTCGGCTATGGCTGCCTAAGCAGGAAGGCCTCAGACAGCAGACTCAAATCCCCTATCCCCTGCTCACAGGGGCGGTAACCTCTGGCAACAGTGAGAGATTTTTACAGTGTCCCGAGCAGGACTTGAACACTGGACCACTGCAGCCGCGCACTCTACCACTGTGCTAGCCACAGGCTTATATCTCTCTTACAGCTTGTTATATTTTTGAAATGCAAAGGACTAAGTTGATTCATGGCATCCGAGTGCTTTATGCAAGTGATAATTGTTAACAGAAACCTACACATAAAGTTTTAATTTGTCTCTCAAAATTCCAAATGATGGAGCAACACAAGAGTTACATGACAAAGTTTCTACATACCTGTTCTGATCACCAATCTGTTGGAGCCTCTTGTTAAGACTGCTTTCAAACCAGATCTGACTCTTTCTGCTGCCTGTTTCATTGTCCTCCTCATCTCTTTGCCTCCATGGATCTGTTTCTTTCCTTGATGACACAGTGTGGCAATTATCAGGCTTCTTTCCTGGGATATGTGTAGTGGGGTTAGTGATAACATATCTCCTGGCTTTTCCTGGTGGGGCATCATCTATAGAGGCAAAACTGGCCCATACATCCTGAAGACTGTGTACTGATGATGTGATGACTGGGGAAACTGAAGGACTGCCATGCTGCCAAAGTGATGCTAGTGATGAGGGTATGATAACTGCACCAGATTTATGATCAAAGCTTGCCTCATAAGGAGGTTCAAAGTTACCTTCATTACTCCAACCAGTAGCTCCATCTTCTTCCTTTTCTAACCATGCATTTCCACCAACACCTTTATCTTTATGTAGATTCCTTAAACCAGACCAAACACCTTCATTATCTTTCATCTCTTGAACTTTCCAAATATTATCTAAACCTCTTGGATTTGAGGATTCTAATCCAGATTTCCATATACTTGCCAAGTTATTGCTGTCTGGAAAATCTTGTTGTTGAAACTCAAAAACATCTGGCTCTTTTTCCTCACTCTTCCTTGAATAGCGTTCCTTGTAACGTACATTATCATAAACCTTTGCTCTCTCCCTGCGATTACTAATTAACTTTTCTTCAAAAGGCAATCTTTCCTCTTCTGTCTGGCAAAATTTTTCATTATTTACCACTTTGAACTTGGGTACCAGAGCCATAACTGGGTAGTTTTTACGACTCGCTGCCTTTTGCTCCTGCTGGTCCTCAGGGTGAATTATCTTTGGTACAGGTTCTTTGTACACCATGTACTTTTTAGGTGATCCTTCCAACAGATCACTTTCCAAGAATAGTGCACCACTACCTGTACGCTGGAAGAGCAGGTCTGGACGCTCAGAGTTGACAAGGAACATTGTACCATCCTCATAATTATCATCTGCTGTGCTGCCCGAGCTGTTCTGACGAATGGGTCGGAAGTGTGTTCGGGGCGATGTCAGTAGGTTCTCTTCTTCTTGTGTAGTAGGCAAGGTATCTCCACTCCTGCCTATACTGCCATGACCAACTCTATCACGACCCAAACCACATTGACTAAAGCCGCCTCCCTCTACTTCCAGCACCAAACTTTCTGGTCGCTGCTCCAAGGGCGAATTTGATTCTGCGCTCTTAGCTCGAGGAACAACCATAGAAAAGCCACTGTGTTCAGTATGGTGAAGATCAGCATGCGGTCCAGCAGGGCCAGACAGCACTGGCTTAGCCAGGGAACTACTCAATGAACTCTCTTCGTGAGATTCATAACTTTTACATACATCCTCTACAAGAGCCCTCATCTTTTCTTGATCTGAATCTGTATGTGTATCTTGGGCTCCATCATAACTCTCAGTTTCTGACATGCCGTCTATATTGCTAGTACTTAAGGCAAAGTCATTACACAGACTATCAGGATCCTTATTACAATCCCATAAATTTTCTAAACTTAACTGCATGAAGGATTCCAACAATTTTTTCTCAAGATCCTCTCTTGCATGGATCTGTTCATCATCATCATCATCATCATCATCACCAAAATGTTTCTCAGCATCCTCTAAACATGTGGGAATTGTGCCATCATTACCAGATATATCATTAGCATTACAGTCAGACCAAATGGACTTATCTAGGCTGTGCATTTGATTATGGTTTTCAGAAACTCCAAAAGAGCTTTCCTTCATGATGGTCAAAGGACTCTGACTTGTGATACCACTAAGAATGGGATCTTCCTCAGTTCCACAGGTGATAGTGTGCCAAGAACTCTGTTGCCACCCGTCACTTATAATAGGAGTGGATGGTTCCTGCACAAGTTTGTTACGTGTATTTTGATGGTATATAGCAGACTCTAATGGGCTTTGCTGCTTAGGAGAGTTGAAACCCCAAATTGTGCCATAGAGGGCCATCTCCTGCACTGGTGGAGGATCCCAAACGTGCTCTCCTCGTCCATGACCAAGAATCTCGCCAGCCTGACCCCACACTTGAGGAGCAGTGTTTGAGATTTTCCTTTCTAATTGCTTCACACTCTCATGTTCCTGAGTTTCCACATCACTGCTGGAGCCACTTGTACCATCAGATGTACTCCCTCGCTCAAACAGTCGATTTCCTCCTCCTCCTGATTGTTTTTTTTCTTCGTTGTCATTCTCTCCCAAGAGTAAGTATCCCATGCATTCCCATTCTTCTTGGCAAACCCGCCCCTTATTGTCACCACTGTGGCTTGTTCCCTTTTCACTCTTCTCAGTTCCATCTTGGTCACCTTTATCTCGATCTTCAGAACTTTCTCGTGAGCTTGCATCTCCTATGTAGCCCTCTCCAATATCTTCATCCAACAGAGGGCCTACAAACTTTTTACGCCTTCTCTCAACATTTCTCTCTGGCTCAGATGCACTATCAGTGTCATAATTCTCACGGCATTTTACCTCCTTGTGCTTCCCAGGATTGTTCCATGTGAAGGAGATACAATGGTATGGAGGCTTGCCTTGCCCTGGAATGGCTTCATACTTGGCCTCTACTTCCTTCTTCCCCTTCTCACGGATCTTCTTGCGATGGTTGCGTGGCATCTTAGTGGGTTCCAAGGCTTCACTCTTTCCTACTTTTGAAGATTTCTGACCTTCCAATACACAAGAGCGCAGTGCATTTCCAAACTTCCATGCCTCTTTATGGCCACATTTACTTTTAGATGATCCACTCAGAGGAGGGAAGGCGGCATAATACCTAGAAACATAAAATTTAATGTTATAAAAAACAATACAGGTAATTAGAAATTTGATTGTACAGAACTTACATGTATTTTATGTAAAACTTACTCTATAGTGGATGCTTGAAGGAAATGATATCCTAATGAAATCTTTACAGTGAAAGAGATATCAAAGATATAATGTTTGGTTAGTGTGAGACAAGTTAGTGTGAGACAAGGTTTGATAAATGATATTTATATAAGGCTCCAGAGACACTTTCAAAGGACAGAGTCAAACACCTTCTTGAGACTGACACAGGTTGCCAGCATCCCCCAATGACACTCTAGTTGTCATTCCATCAAAACTCGAAGTGCTAAGAATGATTCATGGTTGATTCACTGGGTGTGAAACCAGACTACAGTACTCAGAACTCTTTTTCCATAGTAGGTGGTTGTAAACACATGCAAACAGCAGAGTTATTCCATAGTATTGCTGCATGCAAGATGTCTTTTTAAACAAAATGAAATACAGTATATATGTTTCTGTGGACAAATTGAAGAAAAGACGAACCAAATGCTAAAACATCACTCAATCAAGGTATCAGAAATATATAATTTAGCTTTAATATTCATCCAAAATTATGCAACTTACTTCTCAGCTTGTTCTTCAGGTGTAGAGGACGAGGCATAGTCATCAGTTTCGTTGCAGCTCTCACGTCCAACAGCTTTCAAGGCAACTGGCTTTTTATTGATGCAGGACTGTACACTGTTGGAGTTATTCATATGCTCATTTTCTGCAGCAGTCTTAAGGCGCAAGCACAGTTCTTCCACCAGGCTCTCTAGGTCATATCGCTGAAAAATGAAACACCAACAAACAGCTATAATATAATATGTATGTAAAATTATGTCACAAACAATTAGCATGAAACTGAGAAAAGGAGACAACATTAATACAATACTAGAAATAACTTGCAGTGAATAATATCAATTGCTCGCAAAATCTTTAATTCTTGTAATTTCTGTTAAAAAATGGAAAATTGATGCATCTCTCATCCAAGTTTTGTCAGTATGTTTATTCAGAATAACTGTCATTTGTAGTTCTAAAGACCCATTTTACAGAACTCCTTGCCACCTAACATTAGTTTGAATAATCATTACAGGATGTGGCAAGGTGGACATGCAGTACTACAGTAATAAAAAACTTGTTCTCTGATTATAAAATTAAAAATATAAAAAAGGTAAGAGTAAAGAATGCATTCATACACCCGGGCAAAGGTTAGATGGAATAACGTTCAAAAGGTAAAAATACCTATAAAACACAATTCACCAGAACAACAGCAATATATTTTACACAAATTCAGAATTAAGATACACGATTACTCAAATCTACAGTGTGTCGTGACTTCTAGGACTGCTAAGAAACACCTGGAAGTGTTGTTCAACTTTGGGTTGAAGTTAAAATTATGGTAACTAAACCATTAGGAAGGTGGTGTTGAACTACGAGAGATATTTTAATATTGTATGAACAACACACAAGCTTGCCTGCTACTTTGCTTGGCTTTATTGTGTTGCTTTACCTCATCAGAAGCAGACATGAGACACTGGAGAGCTGCCACCTTCTGCAGTTGCTCTGAGGTCAGAATGCGGTGTTTTTGACGAACCTTGTGGCGCTTACGGGCACGGCGGCTTCCCCCACGCTACAAGTCAGAGGGGCCCGGTCACCCTAGCCACCCTCATATTGTTCCTACCTTTCAATCTCCCTCAGTAAATCTACCCAGTATCATGTGGTTATCACGTGAAGGTGATCGCCTTGGCAAGAATATTTAAAGCCTGAATTTCCTCCAGGAGGGGACTTCTGCACACAGCTTGATAGAAACTAAGTAGAAAGATGTCCCCTGAGTATACAATACTAAATGAATGAAGAAACGATTTGGTTACAACCAATTGGGACCAGTCCTTGCAATTTGCAATAATAAAAAAGATGGAGATAGAGATAAGGGACAGCAAGCACAAAGGTGCAAGAGGGCATGAAGGGACAGTTGAAAAACTAAATGCTGAAAGTACTGACTTTGGATCAAAGGGGTGTCAAAACACTTGAAGCATCGCCTGCTCACATATCTCTATTCAATACATTCTTATGTGACTGTACACTACCAATGTATCAGTCATCCTAGCCACAGCTAACTATAATACTGTTGGCAACATTACCTTATAATCTTATATAGTACTAAAGAAATTATATGTAGTAATTCACAATCTGTGCTATATATTTCTTGCCATATTCTTTGTACTTTATCATTGCCTTGACTGAGACAATAACTGTATAGGCTACATGACTCTGAAGTTACTGTGGTACAATACTATTAAAATCAATGAGGATTCCTTCCAAGTTGGAGAAAACAAAAAACAGCAATTTAATACAGCTGTACTTCAAATAGCTTTTGTAATTCCAAATGCACTGTATTGGAAATTAATTATTTGAATATACAGTATTTCTGTACTGCATAATTTTCCAGTACTGAAATACCATAACACCACAATGCTGTCTGTACGAATATTTTGAGCAACAAAAATTATAAGGAATGATATGAGAGTATGAAGATCTGTATATACCCATTGAGATGTGAGGAACTGTGTATATTTGTTGTGGTGTGAGGAACTGTGTATACCTGCTGTGGTGTGAAGGATGACGGGTGAGGAAGGTCAGCGTCAGGGTGTGCAGTATAGCCTAGTAGATCGTCCAGGTCCAAATCTCGAAGGTCGAAGTCATCCAGGTGGCGTCGAGATAGCGGGTGGTGGTAGTGGCGGCCCACAGAGGCTACAGCAAGGGCAGGGGCGGCGTCTGGGGTGGGGCAGGTCGGTGGAGGATGGGGGCAGTAGTGGTGATGGAGCAGGGAGAGGAGAGTGTGAGCGTAGGTGGGGCCTGGGATGCCACGGTCCTCCAGCTCCCCACACAGCCACTCCACCACCAGAGATGGCGCCCACTCACACCGTACCAGCTTCATAACAACTGTCAACCCAGTGCCAACATAAGTATCAACAGAATTACAAAGAAAATTCACTGAATGGTCATGATCAAGATAGCCAGTAAATTAAATATAGATATTTTATCCATAACATATACTAAACTTAATCCCCCCAAATCTCTGTTTGAAAAATTGTTCTGCTATTCCTCAAGTCTGTCTGGCATTTTCTCAGCCATTTACTGTACTGGAAAGATCCATCTGATGATTGACACGCTCATATTAACAATGGGAATAGAGAGAATTACAACAAATATTATTATTGTCATTAGTAAAATCAATTCTCATTAAAGGTACTATTATAAATTGTTTTCAAACTCATGAAATCCTATACAATACATCATTTTTACTTCGATGCATAAATATCCCCCAATACAATTGTCTTCAAGTTACCTTAAGCACTGCAGTTGTTTGAAAAGGATGAGTCGTTTTCATGTCGCTAATCGTTAGTTGGGTAGTGTTGGGGATACAACAATGTGATAGGAAAGAGAAAGAGAAGGTAGCAGGACAATGTGAGGGAACTTAAAATATCGATATATGTGACAGCACTAAATACAGTAACTTAACTTGCAAAAAAAGCTGAAATTTTGCTATTGATGTATTACATGCGGCACATAGTGAACTGCTAAGACAACTTCTCCATCTAGAGCCTAAGAGCAAAGGCTCTAGACGAGAGAGATTCTTCGATTGGTTATGGAGATATACTCCACTTCCTGATTCTAAAAGTTGCTATTCTGAGACATACAAGTAATTGCTACTATTATGTAGCAAAACTGTTTACAGTGGCCTGCAGTTTAACATCAAGTAAAGGTTACCAGGGAAACTAATGCTTGTGTTTAACCATATTAATGCTTAATTATTAATTAGTAGTTGAGTGCTTAGTAATAATTATTTTAGTGGCACTAATAAAGTTGTATATAAGGTAATGGGAATCCTAAGCCTCGTTGCTAAGCCACACAATGCACACAATGTAAATATCAAGAGCAGATAAGTGGTGGTAGTGGGAAAGATAGTGGTGTGAATTCAAAGGTAATAATGAAAGGTGCTAAGAGTTTTGATAGGGTTGTGAGATGAGAAATAGGATGGATAAGTAGGAGTGAGGGTGTGTGGGGGTGTGGGAGGTGTTCAGGCCAAGGTCATGGTGGAGGAGGCTACTGTGGGCGGCGGCGGCGGCGAAAGAGGCACTGTGGGCGCGGCAGTAGCTGCTGAGGGGGGCGGGGACCTCGAGCGCTCACCACACCGCCTCCACACATCTTGCCTGACAACAATACAGAAAAAAACTATTAGTACCTTTATAATTAAACAATGGATAATAATTATTAGTACAGTATTTCAACTAATGAACAATGGATAACAATTATTAGCACACTACTCCAATTACTGAACAATGTGTAGCAATTATTAGTACTTCTATAATAAAAAAATGGATAACAATTATCAGTAATCCAACAATGGATAATAGCATTAGCAACCCTATTATTCAACAGTGGATAAAAATTCATAGTAGCCCGATTATTAAAAAAATAACAAATAAAGAATACAGGAAAAATTATTAGTATTCCTACAATTTCCCAAAATTCATACAAATTTACCCCTTCGATATGGGGGTCCAAGTTATAAAAAACAAAATTTAAACTATGTCAGTACAGTCGTGTGCTTATGAGGTTTCAAAAAGTTGACTGATCGCGTATACTTGTGGGAAAAGGAAACCCATTTAATGTTAGACAAGCTATTTGACCATCACACAACACCAAGGTATAATACGCAGGGATTCATAATGCGTCAAAAAGTTACTGTTGGGTTTCCAGTTCAGTCAATGATCATGGGGAGTGGACGGGAAAACAACAACATTACTCTCCTACATCGTCATTACACCCTGTGAATTTTCTTGCTCCTCATTTACCTTTACTCCTCTAATGGTTGACGGAAGACAATCAATAGTCTCGATTTTATAAATATTTTAAATCTGGAAATGCAGGTGAATTTTTGCAATTCTCAATCCATAATTCGTAACCACAGGCATTGTTGAAGTTTCGGAAATTCTGACACATCACCCAAACGTTTCCAATCATCATTCTTGTGTAAAATGTGTATATTTGATTAGTCCTGCGTCAAATAATTCCAAGGAAGCCTGGGTACAAAGTTTAGGTCGTGAATGTAGTGGTTGGGTACAGTACATATCCCCAGAGTGGAAGCGGTAGTGGTGGACCCTAAACGAAAGGCCACCCCCTCCCTCCTCTCATGCCGGTAAAGTGGGACATCACGTGGTGTTGTAGCGTTCACCTGACCTCACATCACACTGATCAGATCTGGCACTCTGTTGTGGGAAAAGTGGAGGTCTACTGATTCTTTCAAACTATGCCAAGGAAACAGATTAGTGCCTCTGAATGCGAGTAGGGAGTCTGATTTGCAGCACAGCCTGGAGGAATATATAGTCCTTCACTTTTCCAGCACGAGACTATCACCCATATATTCAAGATTGTATACATGAGCATCTTACAGTCATTGGATAAAGGTAATTGCACGAGGAATGCATTTTCCTCAAGGACTCCAAGGTATAGTCTCCATTACACACACACACACACAATAAAAAGATATAATTTCGATATGAAGGAGAACTGTAATGGGGTAGGTCAGTTTTAGACAGCGATCGTGAGTGGGGTAGGTCAGAGAGGCAGGCAGCGCGCAAGGGAAACTCGTGCTGCCAGAGACGTGCAAGTAAAGATAATAATCATACAGTTGCCTCCAGGTGTTTAGTTACCCCCCTAGCGTTGTCAGTCCTCCCTTCAGTAATTGAGGTAATGTTACATCTTCCACTCAGCAGTAATGTTCTACCATATTTTACGAGTTTAACCCTCTCGAAAATGAAAATATATGACAGGGAGGCAGTACTGGCAACGTTAGGTGGGAACAATATACTTGAAGGGAACTGTACAACGCTGCAGTGGAATGCAGTAAGTCGGATATACTATTAAGACTGGAGCTACGAGAGGAAATTACTAAAGGGGCTTACAAATAACACGAACGTGGGGGAAAAGGCAGGATGATCCCATATGTATGTGAAAAGAGATGATGCAGGAAACACGAGATACAAAGATACAATAATGCCTAAACACGAAACTAATAAGACTATAAACCAACATTCTTCAGGTTTAGATCGTGGGGATGACGATTGTAAAGATGAAATGACGATTGACTTAAGTTGGATGTAAACCGAAAGCCAATCCTAACACAAAGGCAACGAAGGGAAGAAAGAGAGCAAGATACGCAAGGAGGAATAAGAGAAGATCAAGAACCAGATATATCTAATTTTGAGAAGTTTAAAGTTGGATACAAACAGGAAATCAATCCTAACAAAAAGGCCATAAAGGGAAGAAAGAGAGCAGATACGCAAGGAGGAAAGAGAGAATATCAAGAGCCAGATATACAACATTTTGAGAAGACTAAAGTTGGATACAAGGACGGCCACTAAAGGTAGAAAAGCACACAGGCAAGGGAGGATACAGACTGTAGTTGGATACACGCAGGAAATGAATCCAAACTGAAGGGACAGACAGCAGCAGATGGGCAAGGATGTGTACAGTATATTATATGGATGGGGAAGGGGACGTGTTGGTAGTGGAGCAGGAGGTCAGGTGGCAACGTTACACTTCTCTCCAACTGGGTCGAATCGATATCTGTGAACGGCCAACCAACCAACCAACCAACCAACATGGGGCGGCCCTTTACTCTCTCTCTCTCTCTCCTCCAGTCGTACCTACGCTCTCTTCCTCCCCACGCGCGGCAAGCACACAGCAACGTCGCGCTCTCTCACACATGATACGCGTCACTACTCTCTCTTTCGCTCCCTCCCCCCCCTTCTCTCTCTCTGTATTTACGCCTTCAACAGCATATTCTACATGAACAAAACTTGTGTACATAATTATGTAGTTGTAATGTAAAACACACCAATACTTAAAAATATATACATAAATAAAAACTCCTTGCATGAGATGATGCCTCCGAACTTGCTGTTGGAAGGTACTGTGTACTTGTAACACTTGAGGCAGGTCAAGGTGACCAAATAAGCTGCCATCCAATAACAATGAACAGTAGCAATAGTAATAATAATAACAGTGGTAGTAATGCTATACTGTGCCTTTTTCTGTGTTCCTCGCTAAGTACTCAACAGGTTAACATGTATATGAAGCCGACTGCACACGTATGATCATTAAGTAAATATCTTCAACAATAACAACTACTACTTTACTGGAAGGTGTGTGATTAGTAAAATGGTGATCCTTCCCTGCACAAACAGTATGGGGCCGTATATGTAAACACAATGATAGTTTTGATGATGATGTGGTAATGGTATGATGATTCTTTATTGACACCTTACTGAGGCACTGTACCATCGTATGCAAGAACAATGATAGTGTTGGCGTGGTAAAGATACGATACACAATATAGAGGTATCGTAGCGGTACTGTACCATCATTAACACCACCAATATTCTTGCATGTGGCCCAATGACTCATCGACCATGTTGCATTGCCTTAACTGCTGGCGACTCACTCTTGTACAGCTCTGATCATAAGTTTTGTCCCACCCAGTTTCTACCTTCCATTAAGGGGAGAATCTCTTATTGGTGAATTGGAGGGTTCTCATTCCTCCAAACTATGGCAGGAACCAGTCGACTTCAATGTTATTAATAGGAGATCTGTTTCATGACATAGTTTGGAGTAATCAGTACGGTAGCCCTCCAATTCATTCATTAACTTTACTCCCTTCCTTCTTCCCCTAGCGAGAGTGAGGTGGATCCAGTGGTTGGAGATCTGGATGAACAAACACTTGCGAGATTCATATAGGAGACTGACAAGGCTAGAGATGTGCTGGAGTTGAGTGAATCTCGCTGACGCTATGAAACATTAACAGGTGAGCCCAACTTACCAATATTTTATTGTCAGCATGCTCTGGCCTACTCCTTGGTATATGCCTTTACTATAATATAAATTTGCATTCAATTTAATTTTATCGTCTCTTCCTTCACCAACACCAACTTCGGCCTCACACTCGTTAGGGGATGTAAAGAAGCTACTGCTCATGACTGTACATGGAACACCTGTTTTGGTAACATCCCAAGTCGTAGTGTAAGTTTCATATACAGTCCTGGCATACACACACAAATACAAAAATATATATAAATTCCAGGGTAGTTACAGAAGTTAACATTTAATTATCTGTATTTGCACATGTTTTCGTTCAGTTGTGTAAAGCTGGATGTGTGTGTGTGTGTGTGTGTGTGTGTGTGTGTGTGTGTGTGTGTGTGTGTGTGTGTGTGTGTGTGTGTGTGTGTGTGTGTGTGTGTGTGTGTGTGTGTGTGTGTGTGTGTGTGTGTGTGTGTGTGTGTGTGTGTGTGTGTGTGTGTGTGTGTGTGTGTGTGTGTGTGTGTTGTTACATCATCAGTGTAGAGCTGCAGCATTTTCTTTCTGTTTAGAAGTGAACATCTGTAACTATTCTTGGTAAGTGTTCATTACAACGCAATTCTTTTACACAATGACATGTAATATAAATCTCTTAATTAGTTAGCAAAATGCAGGGCTACTGATTACCTCAAAGTATGCCAGGAAACAAATGACCTCAGTGTTACTCCTATTATAATGGGATCTGTTTCAAGGCGCAGTATGAAGAAATCAGTAGCCTTCCAATTTACCATAAAAATCATTCCCATATATTCAGTACATTAAGTATTTGGTCTGACATATGCAACTGAACCCTAAATATATATGACCCGGTTATCGTGCGGGTTAAAGCTTAATTTATCACATGGCAAAGCTGGAAATCAATGTAGCAATATTAATTTTGAGTCTACCATACTGACACACACACACAAATCTTAGTGTTATTTATGCAACATTCATACTCTCTTTGTATTTTATTGTGTACAAGCAGTGTTTTTTTAATATAAGTATTACGGAGATCTCCTTAGTATGTGCAACTGCTTGAAATTTCATATAGTAAACAATGTTAGCCAACACGACAAACCTTCCTGTGCATAGATGACAATATTATTCCACTTTAAGGACCCTGTGATCGTGTATAAAATTGGAGGCTTCTGATTCCTCCTGACCATGCCACGAAACAAGCTCCTTCCCTATAGGTGATGTTTCGGGGCAAAATTTGAAGGACTTATTTATATCCAATTTTCAGACTACATCACAGGGTCCCTGAGAAACTAACTAGTCCTTTTGGGTGAGAGAAGGGAAAGAAGAGATGACAGACTACTGAGACCAACCACCACCTGACCTCACACCACACTTTTCATTACTACTCAGTTTCATCCTTGCTGCTGGCGACAAGGCAGGTGAAACTTAACAAAAAGTAGTATGCTTTCCACAGGCTACGTAAAACAAAGATTCACTCATATGATCCAGTTTCATTTATCTGATGCTGAGTTTTTGTTCCTAACAGTACATTAACATAAAAATAATACAAACCAAGTATTAAAAAAAAAAAAAAAAAAAAAAAAAAAAAAAAAAAAAAAAAAAGCTGGTGGTCATTGCAGCATCAGAGGTAAGTCCTGGACACAAGGCCCACGAGGTGAACAATACAGAGAAGAGTGATCAGTGACAAGATCGATTGTATCTCTCAAGGACAAGTCAGTTGCTACACACGGCTCCCAGTCACAAGTAAATAAGTTAAAGGCAACTCAGTATTGATTTCATGTCTACACACATAAGGAAATTATAACACAGTCGTTGATCTCACATTGTTATGAACAGCTTTTGTGTGTGTGTGCGTGTGCGTGTGCGTGTGTGTGAGAGAGAGAGAGAGAGAGAGAGAGAGAGAGAGAGAGAGAGAGAGAGAGAGAGAGAGAGAGAGAGAGAGAGAGAGAGAGAGAGAGAGAGACAGAGAGAGACAGAGAGAGACAGAGAGAGAGAGACAGAGAGAGAGAGAGAGAGAGAGAGAGAGAGAGAGAGAGAGAGAGAGACAGAGAGACAGAGAGACAGAGAGAGAGAGACAGAGTTACAAGGAGTTACAAGGAAAAGAAGTACCCTAGGAGACCTTACGATCCATACAAAGAGGGTACCTGTGGGTTTAGTTGCGCAAGTAGGCGACTGTCCTCGAATGTGTCATGTGAAACCATCAAGGAACACTCGCACAACGGCTTAAACACCTAGACGGTGATTTAAGACTTTGTCTAATCTGGACTTGAACTGATCCACAGAGTTGCTGTTGACTACATCAGCAGGAAGCGCGTTCCAAGTACCGCAGATGCTATATGTAAAGAACTTACCACACAGATCACGGTTGTATCGCTTCAGTTCAAGTTTGTAGCCATGATTCCTGGTTGTGCCCTCACTGAGTTGGAAAATGTCCCTGTAGTCTACATTGTCAAAGCCTCGTAGTATTTTAAACACTTCGATAAGCTGACCACGCAGTCTCCGGGTTTCCAAAGAGAACAGGTCGAGTTCTACCAACCGATCTTTATAGCTCTTGCGTCTAAGAGAGGGTATAAGTTTGGTTGCCCTGGCTTGCACTCGTTCCAATCTCGCGATATCCTTCCGGTAAGAAGGACTCCAAAACTGGACTGCATACTCCAGGTGCGGTCGGACAAGGGAATTGTACAGACAAAGTACTATCTCCTTGTTCCGGTATCCAAACTGTCGCTTTATGTACCCTAACATCCTTTGGGCTTTCTTCTCAGCCTCAATACACTGCTTTGAGAACTTGAGGTCACTGGTGATAGTTACACCCAAGTCTTTCTCAGTATCAGTGCTTACGAGAGCATTGCCCTTAAGGTTATACTCTGTTCGGGGGTTTCTGTGGCCTATATGCATAACTTTGCATTTGTTCACGTTAAATGGCATTTGCCACGTGTCAGACCACTCCCCGATCTTCCTAAGATCTTCTTGTAAGCGGGTAGTATTTCCTTCTTTCGCGACATTCATACCAAGCTTAGTATCATCGGCGAATTTGGAAATCTTGGCAACCATGTCACCATCCACGTCATTAACATAGATGATAAACAGTAGTGGTCCCAGAACTGAACCTTGGGGAACACCGCTAGTAACGGGCACCCACTCTGAAGAGAGAGAGACAGAGAGAGAGAGACAGAGAGAGACAGACAGACAGACAGAGAGAGAGAGAGAGAGAGAGAGAGAGAGAGAGAGAGAGAGAGAGAGAGAGAGAGAGAGAGAGAGAGAGAGAGAGAGAGAGAGAGAGAGAGAGAGAGAGAGAGAGAGAGAGAGGAGAGAGAGAGAGAGAGAGAGAGAGAGAGAGAGAGAGAGAGAGAGAGAGAGAGAGAGACAGAGAGAGAGAGAGAGACAGAGAGAGAGAGAGAGACAGAGAGAGAGAGAGAGAGAGAGAGACAGAGAGAGAGAGAGAGACAGAGAGAGAGAGAGAGAGACAGAGAGAGACAGAGACAGAGACAGAGACAGAGACAGAGAGAGAGAGAGATAACTGCACAGACGGGTTGCAACCTTTCCTAGTTGTCCTTCAAATATGCATCCCCATCCACCCCCACTCCCTATACACCTTCCTTGACCTACCCTCAAGGCTAGACTGCGCGTTTTACCTACTCTCTCTCTCTCTCTTTCTCTCTTTTTTCACGTGGTGTGTGTTGTCCTACACACGACGAAGAGTGTTGGGGGGTAGCATGGTACGTGACCCATGCAACCTCTCCCTACTCGATCGGTGTCTCTCTTTGTACCCGCTTTATCGGATGTTCCCTACCCGGCCCCACTCTGAACCCAGTCCGCGCACCGCTCTCCTCGTCCCTCTCCCTCTCTTTGAACCGTCTCCTCCTCCGGTGTCTATAACTTTCACGTCACGTTCCCTCTCCTTCAGACACTTTCACTACTATACACAGAAATATCTATCGTCACTTCATAAGTATAATGTACGGTATATGATCCACTAGTATAGAGTAGAGGTGCCACTCTGTCCCTAAATGTGCTTGGTGCTATGCGCTGACCAGTTGTCCTTCACCGAGAGAAAGGGGAAGATGGATAGACGTCACAAGGGGAGGAAGAGGGAGAGTGAGAGACTACCACAATACTGTGCTTGCTGCCTCTCCTGACATTCGTACCTTCCAAGGTAAACACCACACTGGGTTCATTCTGGTATCGTTTATCACGCTGCATTGAGAGGTTTTCTCGCGTTTTCACAGAATGTAAACAAAGGCGTTCCTCAGATCAGAGAAAGTTGTCAAATAAAACGGAAGCCTAGATATTTCTGAGAATATTGCCAGTTTCGTCTGAAGCACGTGCTTAGGATATATATTAAGACTTAGTGAAGCGAGTTTATATATCGCCTACAAAAATAGACTTACTGATCGGTGATGTTCCAGACAAAGGGTCAGTTGGTGACAAGAGAGGAAGGGAATATGGAAGGTAGAAACAAGTGTGTCATGGAAAGGACAAGGGCTGACAAAAGATTGAAAGGACAAAGTAGGCCACAGACAGGTGTTATAGTGAGGATGAAGACAAAGACAGGTGTTATAGTGAGGATGAAGACAAAGACAGGTGTTCCAGTGGGTGGGGATGATGGAAGGACAAAGACAGGTGTTACAGTGGGATGGTGGAGGCACAAACACAGGTGTTTCATTGGGTGGAGATGATGAAAGGACAAAGACAGGTGTTACAGTGGGGAAGGAAAAGACAGGTGTTACGGTGGGATGGTGGAGGCACAAAAACAGGTGTTACAATGGATGGGGGAAAAAAACAAGGACAGGTGTTAATAGTCGGTGGGGAGGAAGCATGAAGACAGGTGTTGCATTGGGGTAAAGAACAAAGACAGATGTTACAGTGTTGATAAATAAGGACAGACAGGTGTTACAGTTGTGATAAATAAGGACAAAGACAGGTGTTAGTGTGATAAATAAGGACAGACAGGTGTTACAGTGTGATAAATAAGGACAAAGACAGGCGTTACAGTGTGATAAATAAGGACAAAGACAGGTGTTACAGTGTGATAAATAAGGACAAAGACAGGTGTTACAGTGTGATAAATAAGGACAAAGACAGGTGTTACAGTGTGATAAATATGGACACACAGGTGTTACAAATGGGATGGTGGAAAACAAAGAAGACTGATGGCAAGTTGAACATAAAAGACCAATACTAATGTCCAAACAAAAACATATTAGGCCTATACTAAGGTAAACAAAATATAATAGGCATATACTAACGTTCATAACCAAATATATTAGGCCTATACTAACGTTCAAACAAAGACGCATGCTGTTCAAGAGTGCCGTGGTAAATTTACTGACTCGACCCCTCCCACCAAAGAACAAAGAAAAGGAAATAGCAACGCATCTCGGAAGGAAGAATATTTATGTCGTGAAATCTGGTGAATACATATGGTAGAGGGCTAACCATATTGGATATAAACGTTACTGTGGTGGGGCTTTCATTATGTTTCACAAGTTATATTAAATCATTGGTCAAAACAAAGACACGAGTTTTGTCTTTGATAGTACGTGTATGTTTGTATGTGTGTCCTATAGGTTTATAGCTGCGTATCTTTTGAGCCTGAAGTTTTAAAAGGAATCATATTAATCGTGATAAATATTAGTGTCTTGGTTACCATACGAAGACATATATTAGTACCGTAACCCCTTTCCATTATCGTACGTTCAACACACACACACACACACACGCGTACTTTTTTCTACTATATCTACGACAGGCAACCACAACTCATCCCCCCACGCCCTCATGCAAGAGTGTGTGGTGGTGTGGGTGGCGTGGAGGGCCATTCGAGTGTGTGTGTGTGTGAGCCGTATCAACCTAGGGTCCATCAGTGCCTCTCCATACCCCACCATCAACCTCCTCCCCTGATAAGATTAGGGGACACTTACACTTCTCGTGCTCAAATTGATGACTACTGATTCATCAAAACAATGTTATAAAACGTCATAATTATGCCACAAAATAGATCCCCTACTTGCATACTGAGGAAGCCGTGTCATAGTTGGATCAGATTAGGGAACACTTATCGTGCTCAAATTGGGGGCTACTGATTCGTCAGAGCCTTGATACAAAACAAGATTCCCTTACTCGTATACGGAGGTAGCCCGTTTCCTGACATAGCTTGGAGGATTGAGTACCGTAGCCTCCCACTATTACCAAGTGAGTATCCCTTTAAAGGAAGTTGTTACTACTGATACCATTCCAGGAAGCAGGTATTTCCGTGACCAGGGGGACAGTGTGATGATGATGATGATGATGATAATAATAATAATAATAATAATAATAATAATAATAATAATAATAATAAAATAAGCAGTAATAATAACAACAACAAATATAGCAGTAATAATAATAATAATAGTAATACTTTGGTCATCGTCACAAAGAACAATGAACTCTGTCTTATGGTATACACAATGCGATATTCAGAGTCCGAATGAGAACTGGGTTTGTGTGTCTTTGGCCCGGTCAACTGAAATATTAGTACCCAACTCAACATATCGCTCACAGTTTTCAGTTTGTTTATGTTTTTGACTCATATCTTTAACACATAACATAAGAAGATAATTACTGGTACCATGTCCACATATCTCTCCCTCCAATTCATAAGTTACTATTATTTTGTTATGTTTGTTCCATACCAAGTTGTTTTTTATTAGCTATTTATGCTGACTGACGACAGACAATAAAACTACTATACTCAATGCATCCGATGACTCCCATGCACAGCGACATGACCAACATAGATAGTGTTAACATGTTACACACTACAAGAATTCTGAGTGTTGGGATGAATGAAACTGGAAAGCGAGGTAGTTCTCTTTACATATGCATGGAACAACACACACACACACACACACACACACACACACACACACACACAGCGCTGCAGTGATAAGAGTAGCATCCTTATCAATACGATCACCAGATACTACATTTCTACTTACATAACTAATCAGGAAGGGGAGGGTCAGGAACCTCTTTTGACACCATCGCTATTTATAAACAGACCACGTAAACTAGATACTGTATTTACCCTTTCTTCTTCTTCTTCACTTGCATGCAAATAGTAAACTGTCAATGTCTTTCAACACCACTGTTAACATATATGCAGAGTTATGACCACGTGAATTATATACCTTGCCTCATATAGTAAACTCCAATAAAGGGATTGATGTAGTGGTGATGTTGTTCCACCAGCATGACATAATTCATAACCATACTGTACTAAAGACCCATACATGAAGCACTACAACACTGAGAAAAGAAGCAGGGGAAGGTAATTGGAAATCAAGAGGAAAGCAAATGTGAGAAGAAAGAGGAAAACATAAGTGAGGAGGTAAGGGGGGGGAGAAAATGTAAGAAGCAGGTGAGGAGGATAGGTGAGGGGAAGGTAAGAGGAGTACAAAGGTAAGCGTCAGGTAAGGATAAGGCAGGTGGGGGCATGGTAGCACTCGTTCCTGAGCAGGGTTAGGTTAGGTGGGTCTGGTGCCAAGGGACCGGTGCCAGGCAGACCAGGGTCACCAAAACATACTCACCACAACTACGCCCTTCGCCCTTCTCTAACCCTATACTTACTTATCTAATAACAAAAGCAATACATATACTACCATGGAGAATATATTATATGAGTAAATATCAACTTCAACAAATCCATCACCTTTGCTGAAATCAAAACATTGTGAGGATACAATACAGAACAAAGGAAGGGGACAAAGTGATTGCCTTCACTGTCACATGAAGTGACTCAAACTTTTAAAAATACACTACACAACATCTCATACTATCAACAAAGACCACGCTCACTCACTTTACTACAACTACCTGGGCCGCATAATATCACAGCCTATACCGGTTGTCTACCTTTAGCATATCGAGCTTTTATTTTTTTTTTCCTAATTCGTGTGTTCGATGGGAACGACACTATATAAACTCTTGACTAATATTTACAATCCTGATACGTTCCCAGAATGTACCCTGAGTCAGAGATAAGGATGACTTCAAAGCCTGGTGAGGTAAACTCGGTATGACTACTGCTTCCAGAGAAAAGACTGGATGCTAGCTCACATCAATCGTAACAACTAGTAATCTGTACCAACTTTTAAAGGTTCGGCCCAGTGGATTCAACTATTATTTCTATTACAATAATTGTCACATTTGACGTGTAGCCATTATATTTGTACTGTATTGACAAATAGTTTACTTCATCGGTGACTAAACCAAATACACAGATTCAAATAAATTACCTCCCAGAGAAGACCCTAAACACTCATCATCAAGGAACCGTAACAAAGAAAGATGTGATTTTATGTGGCGGCGCCAGACACTGACGCCAGCACAGGTAGGAGTGAACCCACTGCAACACAGTGGCGTATATAGTGGTCGTAAACCTCACACTCAAACCCAGGGATCGTTGAACCCCACGACACCCTCCCTTGCACCCCTGTCACTTATTATACCTACAGTGTAACCTAAACTGACGCAAACACACACACACACACGTTCAATAATATTACACTACTTACTATTTATAGTCCACGTTTAAGAAGTATCCTGTATAAAACGTATCAAGCTCCTGTGTGAAACGATGCCGGGACGTTTGTGTTTGTATACGTCGCACAGTTTGTGAGTGATATGTTAGTATGAAGATTGCGTGAACACTACATGAGAGGGACTGGCTGGCTCTTACTCCTCACAGTCTCTCAGACCTCCCCAGGCGCCCGCCAACACCACCACCACACAGAGTTGCCATCTACCCTCTGACGAAAATATAATTATATTTCTATACTTCCCAATATAGGACATCAGTTAGTGTAAGTCTATATAGCGACTGGTAAGAATAGAACATGCAATATAAATGTTATCTCTATGAACATGTAAGTTCATCATTCATGTTACAAAACGGGACAAAATCGCAGGTGGCACCTATGACGTCACAACTAACGATGACGTCATTGTTCTCACATGTTGACAGCCAGACCACATTGGCACGCTTCTATAACTAGTTTTCATCGAAATCTCAATACACTGCATATATTCTACTCGGTAATTATAGCATGGCAAATATTACTGGCCATTTTACACCCCTTTAAGCCTACTGCGTTATCACCTGCGATATATATAAAAAAAATATTAATAAAAAAGGAAAGCCACGTATACTGACAGAGCAGGAAACGTTGAAAAGATTAATGATTGTGACGTCAGGAGTAACAGACAGTGCAATAAGTAACACTGTTTTCCGAGCAGATGTTAAAGGCCTCATGATGCAACCATACATAACTCACACACCTCACACGATCGCACACATTCCAGGGTTTAAACATTGCAAAGAAGTACCGACTGGGTGCTGTGTGAATTATTTCTTGTAATTTGTCTCTGCATTACGTTTTCCGATTATAGTTCACTCTGCAACGTCCAAAAAAAAAAAAAACTACATCTAATAGGGATATTGTCCATTATTTACAGGTGTATGAATCATTAAACAAGAATGTGTGCATCTTCCTCCCTACCAAGGTAAACTTCATTAAAGGGGTAGTACAGGTGTCAGTGAATCGGAAGCAAATTTTTCCTCTAAGCTATTCCAGGCAACAGACCAGACACCATGATTTTTGTTAATATGGTTTTGTTTCGTAGAACACTCTGAAGGAATCATGATGCTCTGATGTACAAACCAAAGTGTACAGCATATATTAATTATATATATACCCCTACGGTTAAATAAGTTGTGTACGCCGATAGTGACAGGGAACATTAGAGATATAGTTAACGGAATGATGAGGGAGATTCACATTAATGACAGTTTCTCGGCACACCCCTTCATTATTATCAACCCTGGCATTATCATTTTAGACGGATGAAGGTGTGTGTGTGTGTGTGTGTGTGTGTGTGTGTGTGTGTGTGTGTGTGTGTGTGTGTGTGTGTGTGTGTGTGTGTGTGTGTGTGTGTGTGTGTGTACAGTAATTGTTCCCAAAACTATCTTTGTATTAAATGTAGTAGGCTATGTACAACTGTTCCCAAATTCATTTTTATAATAATGTACTTTTGTAAATTCTTGCATCTAACCAAACCAAACCACAGAGCCACCGAAACCCACCGTCCACCCACTCACAAAAACCCACTACACCATCTGTCTGTGTGAGTGGACCTGTATTCCCTCCACCCCATCAACTAACTATCTCCCCACTGACCCCAAAACACTCACTCATTCACTTGCTCTTTCAGTGTGTGTGTGTGTGTGTGTGTGTGTGTGTGTGTGTGTGTAAGATATACGGTGTGTGTGTGTGTGTGTGATGGAATAGAGTAGATGGGATGATGATGATGGCTGGTAACGATAGGAGACGATGAACAGGTACAGATGCGTGTGAGAGTGAGAGAGAGAGAAGAGGGAGGAGGAAGGCCAAGGTGAGGGACGGGAGGGAGGATTGAGAGCAAGTGGTATGCATCCATCCATCCATTCTCTCTCCCGGACGCGACAGTGAAAGTCAAGTCAGCCTCTAGAAGCCCCCAGCCTCCCAAACCGCTATTATGAGGTGCTGCAAAATCATACACGTGTTGCTCTTTATTACCAAGATATTTACTAGATGGAAGGTAAGTGTCGGTGGTTATTTGATTGTGGCTGTACATGACATCCACACGGGCAAACAAAACCTATGACAAAGAAAAAAAGACACCTTTACTTCTAGAAACGCAAAAACACGCAAACTATAATGAAACTTTATAATGAAAAATGTATTCAGTGTTTATAAATATGTAAGAAACGATAAATTATGGATGACAGGATAACCACATGAATAAACCAGGCAAAAAACACAAGCAACCGAAATATAAACCCAGCACATATACAAACCACACAGGTATCATACAGAACCCTTCTAACATAAGCAAAACTAACGCACACATGCAAAAGACAAAAAATAAAAACAAGACACACACACACACACAGGAAAATACAAAAACCTTGAAATGTAAACAAAGTACTACACAAGGGACGATACAACACGGTGACAACACACACCTGAATGAAAACAACGGGATTGAGAAGGACACATTAAGCCTGCTGACAATAGAAACATTAATAATATATAAACCAAGAGGCCCACGACACTACACCACCCTCATAATTATTAAGGAAACAAGGATACATACGATAAACAGAAACTTAATGTATAGGAAATGACACTAGGCACACAATTATCAATGATACACGGATATACACAGTTACACACGACACATAGAAACGACACACACAGACACACATGTATAGAAAATGACACAAGGCACGTAATTAACAAGGATACATGGATATACACACGAGTGACACGACATACACAATTTTACTTATATTACGAGACACATATAGCTGAATATACGTATAGGAAGTGAGACATGACGGTAACAGGTGCGTGACGTATGCATTAGACACATGACTATGATACATTGACTCACACTTAGCATACTGATGACACACACACACACACACACACACACACACACACACACACACACACACACACACACACACACAACACGAGACAAACAAACGAGAAGGCCAAGCTACTGCATGCCTATAACGAGAGAGAGTGAGTGTGTGTGAGGGTGACCTGATGGTGGGGAAGAAGGTGCCGGCCTGATGGTGGGGAAGAAGGTGCCTGCCTGAGAGGTAGTGGACGGAGGTGTGTGTGTGTGTGTGTGTGTTCGTGGGCGCGTGCATATGGTCGAAAATAGCTGCTGCAGTGGCTGGCTGGTTGGTTGGCTGGCTTGCTGCTGCCTGATCTGACTCTGGCCCTTGTCTTTCTCTCCTTCATTCTCTCACCTCTCTCCTTCGGCATCCTGTTCGGAATGTCAATAATCCTTTCTCTCGTTATCAGAGTGAACTCTTATTCTCATATTGGTTAAGACAGTATATTCCAAGTGAAGATTTGATATGCAACTGCAAATAAAAAAAAAATATTTGGGCATAAGGACGGAGTGATGGTAAAGAATGTCCCGGGAGGAAGGGTCTGTTGGGCCAGGCAGGGTACGTGGTTTATGGTTCGTCACGTGCAGACAAGCAAGTTACAACAGCCACTCAAGATAGCAACATCCGCTAGATAGTAGAGACACACAATTACGTCATCGATGTCATCAATCTGACGTGGCTGTAAACAACACATCGGGTATTACTGCTATCAAACCAAACCATTCCAACGACCCCATGCACTGTGAAAAGACGTAAAGGATCTACTATATCGAGGTTACACTGAATATAAAGGTGTAGTGCCAGGCGACGCGACACGGGACGGTAGCAGCAAGGGCTGGGTTGCTACAGTGGTGATCAAGTTACCAGAGGAGTGAGGTGAGGTGCGCGCTGCTGGAAAGAGAGAGAGAGAGAGAGAGAGAGAGAGAGAGAGAGAGAGAGAGAGAGAGAGAGAGAGAGAGAGAGAGAGTATGTGAAGGGTGGATGGATGTTTATTATTTTTCTACACTAAGGAAGGTGATTACTTAATGCTCATAAGACTCCCACTTCATGTCCTCACCTCCTGTGAAACTAAAAGGCCAGGTCTGAAATCTAGTCCAATTGCGTTTACAGGAGACTTAAGTCGTAGTAATATAAGAGGGAAAGATGGATGGCTGCATAGTGTTCCAGTGTTGTTGGTATCGTGTTGGTACGAGTAAAAGAGATTTGAGATTAGAAGAATTGGGGGACTGTGGTGTGGATAGGTATAGGTCTGTTTAAGAGTGAGAAAGAAAGTGTGATGTGACTGGTATATTAATGAAAGGAGAGAGTTTGGAGAGGCGAAAAATAGAATGAAGGTGTGTGCACAATATGAGGAAAGAAAGGGGTATTTGAGTGATGTATAAATTCAAGTGAGTCTAAGCTAATGAAGGCTTATAACTCGTCTCCCTGCCCTCACCCACCAGACTCTCCTCCCACACCATACATACATAAACAATTCCCTAAAGGACGTACGTCACCTAACCAAACCCTTCCCTTCCTTCCGGGTCAAATCAAGGCTACATCGTATGGTATTCATTCCGGAAACCACCCACTCACTCACCTATACCCCTGCACCTACTTTCCCTTATTCCTTCCCTCTTCATTCTTTTGCTTGCACATACGCACGCACACACACAGACGTGCACATCTCTTTTTATCGTAAAGTCAACAGATTTACAAGTATCAGAATTATCCACAAAAAAAAGCTACAACCGTAGCTTAAGTCCTATAAAGTATCGATAAAAATGTATAATATGTTAATTCTGATCTTCCACTATTTCAAATTGACAAATTTCGCATTACTCAGATTGATTGAAGGGAAAACGACACAATGAGAGCAACAACATTCAACTATTAACTCTTATAACCTTTTCGTCTTCTAAAGATCTTCTGGCAAAATGATAAACAAACTGCTGTAAGGAGAGTTTGTTTTACTGTAAAGGAATTTACTTCCTCTTCCTATATAAACCATTTCTCTCCCCGAGGGCCTTTACTCCTGCACGAAAAAAAAAAAAATATATATAAAAAGATTATATATAAAAAATTTCGTAGAGCCCAGACTGGTAGCAATAGAGTAGTAGCCTGAACGCCCCGGCCCCCACCCCCACACAGCCGGGCCAGCAACATATGTGGGCGTATGGAGGCCACAGGCAAGGCCGCCCGCCACGTGTGGGCTGACTACACTGTCTTGTTTATGCAACACCCTGAACGACTACTTCTATCTTTAAAGGGGCTTATCATTTATTTTGGGTGAATTGGAGGGCTACTACTGATTCCTCCAAACTATGCCACAAAGCAGATTATTTCAGTATACAAGTAGGAACTCTATATTGTTGCAGTGTTCAGAGGACTACGTACAGTAGACTCCATTTCGCACACAACAAAATATATAATGACCCCTTCATTCCCATGCACTCCACACCCTCCTGTACTCCCACTCAAGCTTAGCTGCTGCCCACTCCAACCGCTCACATCAATCTTAATTAATGACACGACACACCCACCTGCACATCTGACACGACACATGACACCACCACCACCACTACTAAACAACACTGACTTATACTCCACGCCACTGACACATCACACGACACCTCCAACACTAAACACCTGACTCACCTCCACCACACAACACCTGACTCACCCCCACCACACAACACCACCAACACTAAACACCTGACTCACCACCACCACACAACACTAAACACCTGACTCACCCCCACCACACAACACCATAACAAAATACCTGACTCACCCCCACCACACAACACCTCCAACACTAAACACCTGATTCACCCCCACCACACAACACCACCAACACTAAACACCTGACTCACCCCCACCACACAACACCATAACAAAACACCTGACTCACCACCACCACACAACACCAACAACACTAAACACCTGACTCACCCCCACCACACAACACCTCCAACACTAAACACCTGACTCACCCCCACCACACAACACCATAACAAAACACCTGACTCACCACCACCACACAACACCAACAACACTAAACACCTGACTCACCCCCACCACACAACACCTCCAACACTAAACACCTGACTCACCACCACCACACAACACCATAACAAAACACCTGACTCACCCCCACCACACAACACCACCAACACTAAACACCTGACTCACCCCCACCACACAACACCACCAACACTAAACACCTGACTCTTCTATGTCACTGCTTTACACACGCGGTGACACATGTATGACGCGTGAAAACTATTACACACACTTTTAGTTCCTCGTTGTAAATGTTCTCCCTCCGACTTTTTCTAGGAAGAAGTGAGTTTGCCGTCACGTTGTCGTCGCTATTCTCTAATTGCGATAGAAACAAATACATAACTAAGTGAACCACAACTTTCACAAATCTCGGTAAAATATGTCGTCAGAACATGAAAGGTCAGACACGAGACTGCATGCAGCCGGTCAGCAAGGTCACCGAGGTCGAGATGCTAAAAACGTTAGCAGGGAAGGTCAACGAAAGGTCGCTAATATTACAAGTCAGGTCAAGGAATGATCATTGATGGTAAACGTTTAATAAGGTCAAGAAATGGTCACTGCATGGTGGTATAAGTAGGTAAGGTCAAGGAGATCTCACTGATGTTATGGGCAAGGTCAAAACAAAAGTTACTAATGTTACAGGCAAGGTTACAGCTAATATAGGTAAGGTCAAAGAAAGGTCACGTGATATAAAATACGGTCAATGAAAGGTCACTGGTAGTCTAGGTAAGGTCAAGGAATGGTCACTGCTAGTACAGGTAAGGTCAAGGAATGGTCACTGCTAGTACAGGTAAGGTCAAGGAAAGGACTATTTGTACAAGTAAGGTCAAAGAAAGGTCACTTGATCTAAATTAAGGTCAAGGAAAGGACAATGTACAGGTAAGGTCAAAGAAAGGTTACTTGGTGGTCAAAATAAGGTCAAGGAAAGTTCACTGGTACACTAAGGTCAAGGGGTAAGACAATAGAGGATGTAGGTAAGGCCAAGGAGAAGGTTAAGGGTAACTACATGGAGATACTGATTCCTCCAAACTATGTCAGGAAACAAGACCAGATGAACCAATATAAATGGTGGCCTGTTGCCTGGAATAGTTTGAAGGAATCAGTTGCTCCATATTTTACCAACACTATACTATCCCCTCAAGGTTAACTATAGCATAACTGGAGATACTGATTCCTCCAAACTATGCCAGGATACAGACAGTGACAGTATTACCAATGAGGGACCTGTTTTGTGGTAGGTTGGAGGATTCAGTAGCCCTCCAGTTTGACCACAAGAGAATATCCATTAAATTTGGTTATAAAGGAAGGTCAAGGTCAGCAGGGACACAGATAATGGTGAAAGTTGGGTCACACACACACAGGCAGACAGACACACACAGACATACATGCACACGACAGACACACAAACATACATACATACACACACACGAGACAGAGACACAAACACACACGACAGACAGACTGACACACACACACCAGACAGACAGACTGACACACACACGACAGACAGACAGACGACAGACAGACAGACAGACAGACGACAGACAGACACACACACACACACACGCGAGACAGACAGCAACACACACACACAACAGAGACAGACAGACTGACTGATTGACACACACACGACAGACAGACAGACACACACACACATACAACAAACAGACACAGACACAAACACACACAACACAGACAGACAGACACAAAACACAACAAGGGTCAACAAAGATACAGGTCAGACTGAGTCGATACAATAAAGGAGTCAATAAACACACACACACACACACACACATACAAACACACAAGTGAATGTCAAGGTCGGTGGTCATGTAGAGGAGGAAAGTTAAAGTATGCGGAAGTTTTAAGAGAGGTAGGTAGATGGTGGACTATTGGAAGAATGGGGTTAAGAGGAGATTCTATTGTTGGTAAATTGGAAGGCTCTTCATTCCTAACAACTATGCCTGAAAACAGACGCCCTCAATGGTATAAATAGGGGATTTGTTTCGTGGTATAGTTTGGATGAATCAGTAGCCTTCCAATTCACCAACAAGAGAATCTCCCCTTTAGTGGCATCAAGGCAATCCAATGTACCGAAAGTGTATTTATATATTTCTTCGTGTGTGTGTGTGTGTGTGTGTGTGTGTGTGTGTGTGTGTGTGTGTGTGCGAAATATGGCAATTGGAATTAATGCTTGTAAAACCCGAGAGTAAAATAGAACGAAAAATACGCCATACCCTTTCATTTGTATTCAAGATGAGCTAGAGAAATATAATTATGTTAGGTAGGTCAGATCGGCAGAAGAAAGGTTATGGGAATGACTTGAAGGTCGATTGGGTGAAGGGAAGGTCACACACAACTCGTGGTACAGGAGGGGTGAACGGCTGGCAGACATAAGTGGTCGTGTGGTGTGTCTGGGGTAGTGGAGTGTGGGTGTGTCTGGGGTGGTGTAATGCAGTGTGTGTGCGTGTGTGTCTGGGGTAGTGGACTGTAGGAGTGTCTGGGTTGGTGTGAAGTGTGGGTGTGATGAGGTATAGTGTGGTGGAGTGCAGTGTAGTATAGGCGTGGTGGTGTTGTGGTGTGTAGTGTAGTGTGGGTGTGGTGGTGGGTGTGATGTGGTCTAGGGTAGTGTGGTGTGATGTGGATGAGTGTGGGTGTAAAGTGATGTGGTGTAGTATGGTGCCAACACGTGCATGGGTCTATCACCTGAGCCATGTTGCTGCCTTCTATACCACACTCATCCCAACCCAACAACCCGGTCATGCCAACACTAACCTACCTACCTGTCATCTACATGCACACACACACAGGCACCGAATCTATTTAACCCAACCCAATCCAACACTAACCAACATGTCATTTAAACACACACAATCAGGCACCAAACCTACCTGCATACCCATCTCAACATACACACACACACTCTGGGTCCTAATCTATATGAACCAAACCCAATCCAACACTAACCTTCCTGCCTACCCATTATACACATACACACGTGTATACATTACGCCAGACAACAACTACAGCCACACACTATAATACTTCAGGGCCGTAAACGTCAACAATGCAAAAACTGCAGCAAAGCAAAATAAACCCGGTACAACAACAACAAAGCAACAAGGACTCCCCAACACCATGCCAGCCTCACTGCGGTGGTCGTTACCCTCGTACACACACACACACACACACTCACGCACATACATACATACATGAACTTCCTACCTATATACTTCCACCCTGTCTGCACTATCTTAAAATACACCCATCAGCATACCGGAATGATATAAATATATCCTGGTCGAGTTTAACGAACCTTTTTCACAGAACCCGTGACAGACAAAAGGCAGGACGTAAATTCTTCACGGGAGGTGTGTGTGTGTGTGTGTGTGTGTGTACCATACAGTTCATACTCACTATCTGACCACTATATATAGTCCTTTTTTATGTTATCAACTATATAAACCAAGAGTAAACACTGAGAAAATCAATTGTTAAGGACCCTGTGATCGTGTATGAAAATTGGACGCTTCTGATTCCTCCTCACCATTCCACGAAACAAGCTCCTTCCATATAGGTGGCGTTTCGTGGCAATATTTAAAAGACTCATTTATCTCCAATTTTCTGACTACGAATACATCACAGGACCCCTTCAATGAAACCTATCTACAGTATACCTTCAATATAACGCTCAAGTTAATTTGTTTGCACTATTAGAGTATCATTTCAGTTAACACCGTAGCCTACAGGGCCTAATGGACAAAATGGTGTAGATACGGTACAACACATTTTCCTCGCGGATATCCGAGGTTTAGGTAAATTTCCCCGGCAGCGGACACAGGAAACTTCTCGATGACAAAGAAGTATGAAGAGGCGGGAGGAAGTGTTGGGCCAAGGCCACCTAGATCACAAGGCCTGATGGATCCAGAGCGGGAGACCCGAAGAAACTAATAGATATACTTATAATTAGTACAAATTATTGCAAAAGGTTTATAGATAACCCCGCAAACAAAGGTTACAGTGGCCAAATCAACCCGATCTCTGTATACACTCTATATGTATTTATTCTTCAAATAGTTGCCATTCCTTTAGTTCACATAAGCATTAACATTTTGTTTTCTTGTTTGCACTAATTCTTAAATATTTTTTTAAGTGAAATAGAAAAAAATAACATTCTATCGTGCTGGCCGAAACACCATGCTCTCCTAGAGGAAGGGTGGGACGAAGGTGTACAGTCACGAGCAAAAGTTCAGCATCGTGCGAATAAAAGTGTGCCGTTTCAGTAAATGTTACGCAATCAATATTACAGAGACCAACAACAGCTTTAGTTTCGTATCACCTTTCGAAGACGTTGCAGTATTAATGGGCGTGACTAAAGAACGGGGGAAGGAACTACGAGGGTTGAAGAAATCGGCAGGGAGAGGGAGAGGGGGGGGGAAGTGTAGTGTATAAAGAATGAAAGGTTGAAGGTAGGCCTGGGATCGGGACAAAGGACATGGTGAGAATGGAAGTGAAAATGAAGGAATAAGCACAATGCGGGAAAGGTGTAAATAAAATGAGGAATGGGAGGAATTTAATAAAAGGAGGACAATAAGATATGAATTACAAGAGAGAGCCATGTGAAAATAAAATAAAAGGGTCTAGAGGGGGGTAAAGGGGATGCCAATAAATGCTGTGGAATTTAATAATTTCAGTTGTGTGTTTCTACGTTAGGGCCAGGGGGCCGATCAGGTGACGGAAAGGAACGGTTGCAAGGGAGACGAGATGTGGAGGGACAAAAGTGTGGGTGGGGGAGAGGAGAGAGATGAAGGTTAAGGGATGGGGACGCGATGACTGTGAAGGCCAGGGGAGGAGGAAGAGGAGGAGGAATGTGATGGAAAAGAGCAACTGATTGATGGAGGAAAGGGAAATTGTGTTATGTATGAAAGTGGGGAGATGGTGGGCTAATATATATGACAGAAAACAGGAAAGGGGAGGGAACAAAGGTGAACAGAGGGAAAGGCATGGTGAGGTAAGAGGGGTGAAGTGAGGAGTGGAGGGAGGGACAGATCAAGGGTAGGGTGGGAGCCAGGAGGGTGAGGGGCGGAGCTTGCTCACAGCTTAGCGCTGAGGAATTCGGTTGCTGATGCAACATCACGCCACGCATTCTCATCATTACTAAGATGTCAAATAATGTAACAGCAAAACAGCACCTCAAATAGCATTTAATAAACAATTCCAATTCAAATATCATCGGAATCATGGGTCTTCATGAATATTTGAAGGCGTGGTACAGTCTCTTTTCTAATGCTTCTATGATGTAGAATATACTAAATTAGCGTGATTGTAATCCCAACATGTGCGAAACTTAACAGTTAAATTAGCCATCTGTAGTCAGGTGTATCGTTGTCGTGGCCTTGACCAGCTTGACGCACCAGCCAAGCATCAGATAAGCCAAACACTCGCACCAACTGTACCATCACAAAACTCATTTTCATTATCCAACGAGAGAGGATGATGTGAAGTTTCTTGTGGATAGGACTGATCACTGGATGGATGCAGCTGCATCAATAATGTAGCTCAAAGGGCAGCTGAGGCAGAGCTTGTGCCAGGCCAGGTGTCTGCCTGAACTCAGTGCAGCTGGTAGTCATCAGAGCGGAAGGCAGGTGACAATGCTGTAGTCAACCACATCTTCCAATAAAACTTCACTACACAGCTTCTATTTCACATGTCCACAAAAAGACACTACTTTCCTTTCCGATATAACCCATAAGTACGGTCAGCCTCAGAGAATCGAGCCACATGCCCATACAGCAGTTCTTAGATCAAATTGGTAACAGGTCTTGAGTCACTCTAATCTTTGGTTGCACACTTGGACCCTCCAGACTTACCCCAGTATTTTACATGGACACTCCAGTATCAAATGAGTCAAGACGACGAGCCTTAATGGAACTACGGTACTGTCTAACATATTTAGGTCTCACAGCCAGGGAATACGACAAGGAACCCTAACACCATTTAGACCTTACTCTTCATTCTCCTATACTACTACTGTACAACACCAAGCACTGTACCGGTACTTCTGTTGATGGAGTCCAGATCACCATAGTCCAGACCAAGGCATCAGAACCACCACAGCTCTAGTCTACATTGACATGATAAGTGGAGCTGCCCAAGATCTCATGGTTATTACTGCAGGCAGGTTCAGACTAAACATCATCAACCAACAAAATGTTTTAGCAACTTGGTCTTGGTCAAGGACAATTCCAAACCCTACAGCTTTTTTTCTTTGTATATTGGTTCAAAAGCTGTCACAAGAACTTGTTGCTGGATAAAAATAAATCTGAGCAATACTGTTTAAACACACATGAAACAGGCATTTAATAAAAATAGACAGCACTTGATCAACATGTGCAAAGTTCTTCACTTTTCAATATAGATTTAAAAAAAAGTGAGATAACTGGCAAGGTTAATGCAAGATGGTATCAGGTACCTGGTGGTACCACCAGGCATTATATTATTTAGTGTGACCCAGAGATAAGGATTGGAGCCGATTCGTAAGAATCATGATCAAGTTAAATTGGAATGGGGTGTTTATTCTGTGAGGGATAGATACATGGCAACAGTCTCTTATCATTGTCAAAGGTGTGGTCATATTGCACAGAAATGTTCAGCACAGATCATATCTGTGCTTAGTCTTTTTGATATTCTGACATTGGCAGAGACATGGCTGAGTAGTTATGATAATGCTAAGATGCGAGAAATGACACCTGTAATGCATATTTTCGTGCATATACAGTCAGCAAAAAAAGTTTTGTTACCACCCCTACATTAATTTTAACATCGGTAAACGCGGCAGGATTGGTACTCCGCTAGACTGGGCAGCCGTGTCTCGTGTCATCCGAGACATCCGGGATGGCTATCGTCTTTGCCCCTCTGATAATATGCAGGCTGCGGCAGTGACAGCTTTTTTATATCAAAAGTTTAGCTGATTTTAAACTAAATTTTGAGTGTTCAAGAACTATTACTATTTAACTATTCATTATTTTAGAACAAGAATAACCGTGAAATACCCAGAAAAAGTAGCACTGGCTGAAAGAACGTCATTCCTACTTCCCTGCCCATTAGACACTGATGGGCACGGAGGGTGACGGAGGTATATAAGACACTCACGTCACACCTGACTCGCCAGTCAGGCGTACCAACATTACATCACACTGTTAAAAGGATGGTAACAAAACTTTTTTTGCCGACTGTACAAAGAATATTTAAAGAATTTTTTTTAAGTGTTTTTTAAGAAATGTCCGGAGTAGTGATAATTTACTGTCGAGATTTAAGAAAAGATTGAAAACACATCTGTTCACTGAGTGTTACTACATGGATAATATGAACATTAGAAATGATTTTTGTGTTTAATAATATTGAGGGAGGCCCAGCGGAGCACCATCTGCTGATGGAGCGGGGCCTAGAATATATAACAAGTAAGATACTGTGGTAAGGAAAGTGAAAAGAACAAACAGAACTCTCTTTTCATATCCAACATGAACTGCCACTGCATATGTTAGTATAGATAACTCATGTATAGCAACATACCTACAGTACTGTACCATACATTATCAAAGTAAACAATAGAGGTATTGTACTAAATAAAAGCATATCTGATAATGGCTATGTACAGTATTGCTACCTTGTATCTTTTGAAAATATTTTTTCTTTCAAGAATTACTTAGGAATACTGATCATATAGGTTTTCAACGAGAATAAATTTCATTAATGTTGTAAAATGCTGACAAAGGAATTATGGTACTGTAATTCCTGTACTACTACCCCACGAGTTAATCCACAGTACCAGAACAGTACAGTATTGTACGGTAAATCCCTAAAAACTTGAAGAATTATTAGCCTAGCCCCAGTCCAATCACTGTAGGGTAAACCCAATGATCAGCAAAAGACATGTTTAATCTAAGTTCTGGTCACATTCTGCAAACCAATGATTAACACTTCCACTAAAGAGAAAACACTTGGATTGTCATTTATACACTTGCTGTCAAAATAAATCTGAAATTAGTACAGCATCAAATTTGACAACTGAACGCTAAATATATGAGTTGTGGTTTATGTCTCAAGAGAAAGATCCAAAAGCCATGGCATAATTATAGGCTTTGTGTTTTTCTATAAGTTTACTTCCTACCTGCACTAACTGTAGAATGAATAGCAGAAATATGATTACTCTCTCAATGACGTATAGGCTAGTAGCTTTTACCTTTACAGCATAGTTTATAATACCGGTACTACTGTACTAACATAAATCTTCAAAGTCATAAATGATCTCTACTCCCTCTCACATTTTGCCTGTATCATTTTTAAATACATAACCATTTATATTTTATCCTTGTGGCATGTCAACTTTCTAACAAAATGTGTTTTGCTTCTCCATACCCAATCAAAAATTCCACTTTCTCAGGCCCAATGTGAGTAGTAAATACCTTTGTGCTAGTAAGTGTTGTCCCACGTTTCATAGTTTCAGACACAATAAAGTGGCAGTAAATATCAAACAAAACTCATGTTTATACCAGATCATAAGAATTATACCGGTATAACGTTTATATAATAAACACCCTCTCAAAAATTATTTGAGGCCCCTTGCTCTAATGCCGTACTCTACACAACTATCCCTGTTACAGTCGGTTCATGTGGTTTTGTATGTAAGTATATCAGTGATGTTGAAAATATGTTGTTCATGTGGTGTTGTATAATGGCTCGTATGTAAGTATAACAGTATACTGTAATAGATCGTATATAAGTACTGTATATCAGTATAATGGGTCGTATATAAGTATATCATTGATGTTGACAATATGTGGTTCATATAGTGTCATATAATGGGTCGTTTGTAAGTATATCAGTATAATGGGTCGTATGTAAGTATATCAGTATAATGGGTTGTATGTAAGTATATCAGTATAATGGGTTGTATGTAAGTATATCAGTATATCAGTAATGTTGACAATACTGTAGCTAACATGGTACTGGTACAATGGCTCTGTTGTTTGTTTATAAAGTTGTACCGTTACCACACCATTGTATACACCATGACTGTTCTTGAATAGGGCCCAATGCATCAAGCTATAATGGTGCAGAAAATTCATCCACGAGGTTGACATAAATCTATCAAAGTATAAAAATAAGCACTGTACCAAAGACAGAAATATTACCTTCCTCCTCTACAACTAACAAAAGTAAAAGCCTTTCTTACCATAAAAAGAACACATATGTAAATACAATACCTTTCAAACAAGTAAACAAATATTTGGTGTAGCCTATATTGACAGGAGAAATGCACAAATTCATTTCTGCGAGTAAAATAATATGATCCCTCCTCTGTAAAATTTCCCTACCGTAGCAGAGAAAATAAAGGCCTGGTATATATATATGAAAAAATAATAAATGAAATAAATATAAAAAATAATGATACTTAACTTTGTCAGGTATTTATTGAAAAAATTGCCATTTTGTACAAGTGTTGCCAGATCCGGCTAGGTCCCAGTATTTTGCCCAAGTCATTTCCTGTACATTATCATGGTTATTTCCTGGTAGTTTGCCCAGGTTAGGTCCCAGTAGTCTGCCCAGGTTAAGTCCCGGTAGTTTGTCCAGGTTAGGTCCCGGTAGTCTGCTGTGGTCTAGGTTAGGTTAGATAAGGTCAGGCTAATTTCAAAATGCCCCATTTGAATATGCCCTATCTTGGAAAAGGGGCATTTGCGGAGGAAATGCCATAGAAGAAAATAGTCTTAGAATGGTCTAAATAAGTGGGTAATGAAGGTAGAAAAACCGTACGCGATAATGGCAATTCTTTCAATATTTACCCTTTGGCATTGGGTGGGTGTTGCCTTATAGTTAAAACTGTCACCACCTCCCATTACACTCGTCAATGGTGCCTTAAATTTAATTCTTATTCATCCACTGGGGTTTTACGCCTTCTTATACTGTGTCATCCTAGGAAAAAAAAAATTCTTAGATACAGGAGGGAAAAAAATAACTTTCCTAGTCCCGGGGGTTTCATCATGACAGTTGTTGTTCCTTTTACTTATACTTATTATTATTATTATTATTTTATTTATATTGGCACACCAGCTATCCAGGGTTACAAATTATCACTACTAAAGCTTTTACATCACATAATATTATTTCTACTTTATTTATAGTGATACAATCGCTACCCAGGGTTACAAATTATCACTAAATAAAGCCTTTACTTTACATAATATTATTGTTGTTAGTAATGGTACACTTCGTTACCCAGGGTTACAAATTAGCATTATTAAAGCAGTACTCACCTCCGACCCAGTTCCCCAATCAGATGTTCCTCATAATAGTTATCTCTGGATTATTGTTGATCTTCGTTAATTAGGTAAAAATTTGTACGCGATGAAGAAGTCGATGTGTGTGTGTGTATAAAAAAAAAATCAGTTTATCGCTCGTCCCAAACACAACATAATCAACTAAAAGGACACAACACGCACTACACCATCCTGTCAGAGTAATTAGAGTGTCAGAGTCGAATTAGGGAGTGGGTAAAATTGGGGAAAATATACCCCCTCCTCCTGCCAGCCCGCGACCAGCTGATGAGCCGCGCCACTCCCACGATCGATCCCTTCCACCGCCTACCAAACTAGTCCCTTTATTACACACAGAAAAAAACACTAACTATTAATTACAAAGACTGTGGCAGAGCAAGGAACCAAAATTATCCATTGAAACACTCAAAATTGAATGTAATGGGAAACTTACAGGAGGTACGGCAGATTTGGAGGCTGTGGAGCCGCCGATTCACAGGTAATCGCTGCTAATAATACTAATACTACTAGCATAACTATTTAAAAAGACAGTCTGGCGACTGCTCCAAAAAAAACTAATAGAAAAACTAATTGAAATTTACACAACCAGATCATAGCGTAATAGAAAGTTAAAGAATGCACAGCAGCAGACTTCTCAGGAAGGTGATTCAGAGGTAATATTTACTATAACTACTGCTATAGAGTACAACTACTATTTTATTGCACTAGTCTATTCCAGCATAACACTTTCTTACATAGGAGACAATTAGTAAATGTAGTGAAACTGTGAAGCGAAACGACTGTAGCCCGAAGAAAAGTCCGATTACGTTTCCGAATTTTTTATCAATAGCCTTTCGAACATTAATTAACTCTGAATTGTAAGTTGAATGAGAACCTTTTTTAAATAAACAAACTGGTCAGTAATTTTGTCAACATTAACATTTTAATATATGTAATAGGTATTCGAATGTGATTTGTTTTCTGAATATAATACCTTCCCTGAATTTATAAATTGAATGAAAACATTTCTAAATATATATGCATAAAATTATGTAATAAATTGCCTAGTCAACGTTAAAATTTTAATATATGTAACAGGTAATCGAATGTGATTAATTTCTGAATATAATATCGTCCCTGAAATAATAAGTAGTATTGGATTCTCTATAGAGTGACCAGTAGAAAGATACAATAGCATTTTGGTAAATAAAAGACGATCAGTAGAGGCTATTTTTTCTCAATGCTTATGATGTGCTATAAGTAACATGTGGTCTATTGTTGTACAAGATCAGCTGTTTCTGTAAATGACAGGACAGGACACGGGGTGTCTTGTTTATATTTAAATAGTAAAGTTTTATCACTTCCTTTTGTTACACGAGGCAAGGACTGTGTGTAAAAGTAAGTTGAGTTGTTCCTGAGATTTGAATTATATTACAGTTCATATTTTCCTCTTGGTTTGTATAGTGAGTTTGTTGAAGTGACATATGGAACACACACACACAGGATAAGGAAACGAAGCATGAAACACTTTTGACTGAACAACCTTACTAATAATGACACGTGATGTTTATTGTAAAGTATTTTGGGTAAATATTGAAAGAATTACCGTTATTGCGTACGGTTTTTCTACCTTCATTACCCACTTATTTAGACCATGCTAAGACTATTTTCGGTATTTATTGAAAGAATTACCGTTTTGTAGCAGTGTTGCCAGATCCGGCTAGGTCCCAGTAATTTGCCCCGGTCATTTTCTGTACTTTACCACGGTTATTTCCCGGTAGTTTGCCCAGGTTAGGTCCCAGTAGTCTGCCCAGGTTAGGTCCCGGTAGTCTGATGCGGTCTAGGTTAGGTTAGGTCAGGTCAGGTAAGGTCAGGCTAATTTCAAAATGCTCCATTTGAATATGCCCTATCTTGTAAATGGGGCATTTGCGGAGAAAATGCCATAGAAGAAAATAGTCTTAGAATGGTCTAAATAAGTAGGTAATGAAGGTAGAAAAACCGTACCCAATAACGGTAATTCATTCAATATTTACCCTATTTTCTTCTATGGCATTTCCTTCGCAAATGCCCCATTTCCAAGATAGGGCATATTCAAATGGGGCATTTTGAAAATAGCCTGACCTTACCTAACCTAACCTAGACCGCATCAGACTACCGGGACCTAACCTGGGCAAACTACCGGGAAATAGGCTAACCATGGTAAAGTACAGGAAATGACCAGGGCAAAATACTGGGACCTAGCCAGATCTGGCAACACTGTTACAAAAGGGTAATTCTTTCAATAAATACCCTGAAGAATGCCTATAGATATACATTAAGTTCCCTATCAGGTTCATTAGGTAGACTTCAGGATGGGCAACTTCATGCCTGTATGTTTTCTAGCTTTTGATATCGCCAGCACCTCCTATCTCCCCTCCTTACCACGCTCAACGTCCTTGGCTCCCTACAGTATACACCCAACTCCTTCCCCCTTTCCCCCAGTGTTTATGAGCAGGGTAATGGAGACGGGACTTCTTTCCCTGCTATTTAATGTGATAACTTCAACCATGTCTTCAATTTCGAATATGTGTGGTTATGAATTTTAAACTTACTGTTAGTCTACTCTAGTGTTTAATTGTCACTTTACTACTGTAGTGGTTTCTGTTTTCATAATACTTGAGACATCCTACATTGTATTCATTATTATTATTTACAACTAATTGGCCTTGTGTTGAAAAGAGAAATGACCACATGAGATAGACTAAAATTATTAGAATTATTTTAAATATTAATAGTACCGTAGTAGTTTCCCTGCAATTTACAAATATACACAGTCATCAATATCATGGTTATGCATATATGGACATGGGTAGGCTTCAACACCTATTTCTGTTACAAATTCAGGGTAACCATCAACCTCAAAATTAATTATTTTCTTATCTACTCTAATATGATTGTGCTGTGGTGACATCTGACAACAAAATAACTGTGCATTAGAGTCAGATCATGAGACTGAGATATTGGGTGTGTGGCTTACTAGAGGTGATAGTACGGCTGGCACAAAGGTTTGCTGTGTTACCAAGTAAGTGGCTAGACCCTATGCGTGTCGTGACTTAACGAACTTCGTCAGGCAACTGTACTTCGCCTTCACTCCAACAGAGGCAGAGGATTTCATGCAACTCGATGATGAGTGTCTCTTTGCAGCACTTCAGTACTTCGGTAGGAATACCGTCTTTCCCTGGTGCCTTGCCAGAGGCAAGAGAGTCCAAGGCTTCGCCGAGTTCATCAATGGTTGGTTCTCTGTCAAGCTCTTCCAGCTCTGGTAGGCACTCAATGGCATTCAGGGCATCTTCTGTGACTACATTTTCCCCTGAATATAGCTCAGTGTAGTGTTCTACCCAGCGCTCCATCTGTTGTTCTCTATCTTGAATCACTTCCCCTGTAGATGATTTCAAAGGGGCAGTTTTCCTTTGCGTTGAACCCAATGCCTGCTTGATGCCGTCATACATCACCTTGATGTTGCCTGTGTCAGCTGCGATCTGAATCTGGGAGCAGAGCTGAAGCCAATAGTCATTGGCGCATTGCCTGGCACACTGCTGGACTTTGCTGCGAGCAGCACGGAGAACCTGGAGGTTCTGCTCACTGGGATTGGTTTTGTATGCTGTCAAGGCGTTTCTCTTGGCCTCGGTGACTGGTGTCATTTCTTCTGAGTGGGCTTCGAACCAATCAGCTGACTTGCTGGTCTTTTTGCCAAAGGTGGACATGGCGGCGTTGTAGACAGCATCTCTGAAGTGTTTCCATCGTTCTTGGGCATTTGCAGTGGGTGGGCCAGGGACTGATATATATCAGGTAATCAAGTATACGATAAAAATGCTGCAGGTTTTCTCATTGCTGTAGTTTTTTTTTTTTTTTTTATATATGTCAATCACTGCAAACCCATATAATGCCTCTTAACACATGACCTCTTATTAGCACATCTCAGAAACATTGTCATTGGGTAATAGACTCCTGCTGGAGGTAAACAGAGGCTGTCATTAACATTAACTTATGCCTTTAGATGAAGCCCAAGAAATAGCTACACATTAGTCTTTAAATACTGATTATTGTCTCTTCCACTAATATTACAGATTCAAGATGGTGAAGTTGTTTGCTGCGTGTGTATTACACAAAGGACCAGATAATGCAAAAATCCTAAAGGCTGCCTATGACCTGCAGCAGTTTGGATTCTTTCAGCGAGGATCTGTACAAGAGTTTATGGCCTTCACAAGCAAGATTATTACAGAACGCAGTAATGAATGTTCAAGACAATCTGTTAAGGAACAAGGTAAGAAGATATGATGCTACTACAGTGTTGTAGTCTACAGCAGTATCTGTTAAGGAACAAGGTAAGAAGATATGGTGCTACTACAACAACAACAACAACAACAGCAGTATCTCAAGTCTACCACCTCACTTCATCTTATTTACACTTCAGCATGCAATCTACCTCATTTACAATAACTATACTGAAGGATGATAAACATTAACATGTCAGCTTGTAAGAATTTCTTGGAATATTTTCTTGTTTCTTATTACCCAAAATTTTTGGTGTTGAAACCTCTTCCAAAATGCAGACTGCACTTTCAATATTGATAATGTGTGTTTTCAGATTATATGTGTCACGTGTATGTACGGTCGGACAACTTGGCAGGCGTGGCTATAACAGATCATGAATACCCGTACAGAGTTGCACACAACATGCTTAATCAGGTAAGATGCAGTACAGTAGTTTGACGAGGACATAAATCTTATGTATTTAAGCCTCTTTTATTTAGCATATTAGTCTTCTGCATAATTTTTACAGGTTGAGCTTTATTACTTTCTCAAGCCAAGCATCTGATTCGTGTCTCATACTAATGTACAGAATTGAGAGAAGTTTCCAATATCAATATGAATTGTAGTATGAATACCCATAAAGCCAATTAGTAATACTGTACTGTAATAATCTTGGTGTACAACAATACTGAATAGGAGCCGTGTGAGAGTGGCCTGGTGGAGCTCCGTAAATTTCCACTACTGTAATACCAAAGCTCTGAGGAAGATCACTATTCTAAATTAGAGCAAATAGTGACTATAAGTGACTAGCTTAGAAATCAAGAAACAAAAAAATTATTGTACTCAGTAGAAGAGACAGAAAGAGAGAAATGGCTAGCAGTGGAAGCAAAACCAAGGCTGCGGTGCCTACGAAGCCAAGGAAGGATGTAAACAAACCTCAAAAATGTGGTAAATGCGAAAATTCAGTAAAAACAAGAGACAAGGTACTTGAATGTGAAATATGTGATGACTGGTTCCATATAAAATGTGAAAATGTTCCAGAAATAGTTTATAATTATATGGTGGAAGAAGAGGCAGGCAAGCAACTACACTGAAATTGTAGCTATTGCAAGAGAGGCTGTGAGAAATTGTTCAAGCAAATGAAAAAAATAGAACAACAACATATCATTTAAGAGGATAGATTTTTAGGAAAATCACAGAAAAGACAGACACGGACACACTTCAAGAAGACCTAAAGTCAATGCAAGATTGGGCTAGCAAGTGGCTGTTAAAACTGCACCCAGACAAATGCAAAACTAAGCACATCAGCGGAGCACCCAACAATACAGTTGAAAGAAATTATATATTGGAAATAATTGAGGGAGAAGACATCAAACAACACATACTGGATAGCACCAAAGAGGAAAAGGACCTGGGGGTACTGGTGGACTACAGCATTAAATTCAAAAGCCATATCCAGACTAAAATTAACAAAGCCAACCAAATCATGGGCATCATCCGGAGATCTTTCAAGTCATCTGGATGTGAACAGATTGGGAACCCTGTTTAAGGCAATGGTCAGACCTCATGTTGAGTATACCCAGAGTGTGTGGAGCACTTGGAGAAAAAAAAAGACATTCGGGCACTAGAAAATGTTCAACAAAGAGCAACAAAAAGGCTTCTGGGTATGAGGAATCTGACCTACGAGGAGAGGCTGAGGAAGTTGGACCTACCCACTCTAGTCTACAGGCGAGCCAGAGGAGATAATTATGATAGAGGTATTTAAGATCATGCGAGAAAAGTATGATAACGACGTAGTGCCAAGGTGGGAGAGAAGCCAACGAACCACAAGGGGACATCAATTCAAGTTGTTCAAGAGAATAGCAGTCACCAAAGTGAGGAGCCCCTATTTCATGTACAGAGTAGTGGATGCATGGAACGGCTTGCCAGAATCGGTGGTGAACGCCCCTAGCATCTATGCCTTCGAGCGCCGTCTGGACAATTATTGGAAGGATCAAGACTTCAGGTTCAACTCCGAGGCTACACTCAACATAAGAACAACTACAGAAGTCATCAACCAAGATCTGGATATAGAGGTCTGATAGACCTGCATCCAGTATTCACCTAAGTAAACCTAAGTAAGCAAGTAAGATATATATTGGATGGGGCTTAATTATTAATCTTTTTGTTTTTAGGTTTTGGATGACTTTGCTGCAAAGGTACCTTCACATTTCTGGCCTGTAACTGAGGAGAGTGCTATTCCATATACAGAGTTACCCAACACACTAGCCAAATGGCAAAACCCACGTGAGGCTGACTCTCTCACAAGGGTTCAGGAAGAAGTGGAAGAAACAAAGATTATTCTGGTAGGTGCAACTACTGTTCAGTACTAATAATTTATATAAAAAATACACAGATAATTAAACCATTGTTAAATGCTTTAAAGGATATTATAGGGAATATATCAGGATTTGATGATAAGTTGAAGAAAGACGTATCAGCTGTAATTTCCAACTATCTTACATCCATCCTTAACCTCTTCACAGACTATGGTATTAATCATATGACCTTCAATGGATTTTAATGTGGTCCCTGAGCTCCAGTAATCTGAGACCTCATTGATTAATTCTCATCAAACTGGTCACTCACGTTGCTTAACTGATGATCATATAACATATTCTATTCCATGTCAGACTGCTCTACCTCCCTTCACTGCCATCCCTGACCCCCACCTTGACCCTTTCTCCTCTGCTAGTTCTTTTATTGCTGATCTCATCTCCTGTCTATGTTTCCCTGATTATGTCTACTTCTGCCACTACAGTAATTATTTTGTTTCCTCAGCACAAGACCATCAATGCAGTCTTAGAACGCGGTGAAAAATTAGATGACCTGGTGAGCAAATCTGAAAACCTGAGCCTTCAGTCCAAGACCTTCTATAAGACTGCTAGGAAAACCAACTCCTGCTGCAGTTTTGGATAATGTGGAACCTTAACAGTGAAAATTAATCAGATTCACAAGCATTCTTATCCACAGTGTGCTTAAAAATTATGTGTTTATGTTTTGGTGACAAATGATAATATAATCTGAGACATAATTACTGGTAACCAAGTGACAACAATATGCACTATTATTATTTCATTATGATGATAAGGATAACTAAATGTCCACCCAGGCATCTGGTTTATTGACTGAATAATAATAAATATGTGAATTAGATTGCTTTTTACATTCTCTATTAGTTGTTGTTGTTAGTTAGTTTGGTTTTGGAGAATATGAATATCATACAGTATCTCCCATGTCATAATTTGAGACCAATTTTGGAAAAATGAAAAAAATTCTTACACAAGTCACTATTGAAATAATGCTTGCAGTGATGATATAATTTTCAGACCTAATTGAGATAAATAAAATTTAACACTTAACAAGTTTGATGGAGAAGGAACATATTGGGGAGGGATTGCACAGCCTTGGTGGAAGTTTCCAGTATATAGATGCTCTTATAATTGTTTAAAAGTGTACCACAGAAATTATTATTGTTTCATGTTTTTAACCACAAATGAATAAGGTGCTGTGAGGTTTGTTATATTTTTGGTATCCAAGTACCCTGTCATTAGTTTACCTTCCCAACATGATATGCAGGTTAACACTCTGAGGCTTGTTACTCAGGATTAAACATGTGACCAGTCCCCACACACTCAGAAAAATAGGCTTCATATTTTTTTAAAGCAAAATAGTGGAGAAACTCTTGACAGTACCGTATATTGGAGGGCTTCTGAATCCTCCACACTATATTATGAAACAAATCTCTTACTAGTAACATTAAAGTGATTTCTTTCCTGGGATAGTTAGGAGAAATCAGTACTCATCCATTTTACTAAAAAGATGTTCTCCCGTTAAAGCAGCTGGGAACAAAATCATTAAAGAACAAAATAAGAAGTGCTTATTGTGTTAATTGAGTCTGAAAGTGTTAACAGGCAATAGGTTTAAATACTGTTATCAAAATGTAATAATAATTGTCAGATTTGAGTCAAAACCATGATTGGTTAAGACTTGTAAATGTTTAGAAGTCTCACCAACTCTTTACCACAATTGGTGAGACTTTGAAACATTTCTGATGTTCAGTTTGTGAGGTAAGATATGAGCTGTGTCCATAACATTTCTTGAAAATATTGTTGGGGTACTGTTGCACCCATTTATTTATGGAACTACATTGTACCATGTACAGCCACAATCAAATATCCACCGATACTTTCCTTCCATCGTAGTAAATATCATGGTAATAAAGGACAACACGTGTGTGATTTTGCAGAACCTCATAATAATAATTGATGGGGTTGAGTTGACGTAAAGTGTTGTATGATTATATTTTGATATGATACCGATTTCTTTACACGATGGAAGGAAAGTGTCGGTGGTTATTTGATTGTGGCTGTACTTTGCTGTAAAGTGAAACCCACTATATCCGTGGTAATTGAGGAGGAAAGCCAGTTCTTAATAGGTTATTTTCTTTATTCATCTAGTATTGGACAAGAGGCCACCCTAAAAGTCCATGTTGGTGTGGAATCTGTCTGTCTGTTACTCATATGAAATATAATCTCTTTATCATGGCCTTACTAAAGAATAATTATGTTCCAAGAGGAATCTAAAGAGGCCAAGGTCAAGGAAGAAATTTAATATGTAGGACATGCAGTACTTTGCTGTCTTAGAAGATCAAGAGAATAGTATTCCCTCAAAATGTTGATGAAATAATAGAACTTGGCCAATTTATTAAGGACTGAATCTGCACTAAGAAAGCTTTGTCCAGAGTTGTTTTCCAGTTCATGTAAACCAAGTTTCCAGATTATCTGGGTCTGGATAAATGGATTTTACCGTATAGTAATGCAATATAAAATTAACAGTCATATGTATGCAGTGAAAAACAAACAATATACATGAACATATAACATTTTCCCAGAAACATTATGTTTTATAATAATTATTTTTTTTATTGAAATACAGATTCAGCTAAAATATTTCTATGGCTAGGAACATTTTTCAGGTAAAATTTGATGCTACAATTGTTGGTAGTTAAGATGTAATAATACAGTATATGAATTATTGTTCTTCTTCAGTTACATGACTGATGGGTGCCCTACCCAAAATATTTTGTCTCACAACTATAGCTAATGAGAGGCTATATTCTATCCTGGAGAGCGTATAAGTGTATGAAATACTTTTATTTTAGCATTAAATTTAAGGATGGATGAATAAAACATATTGATATTAGACGTAACTATGGAGTCTATTTGCTACAAAGTATTTAGATTAAACTGTATGTATTACATCACATTAGAACCCTTCTAATCCATTATTTTCCTCACATACAATTCCAAAATTCTCTAAAACCTTCCTTAACTCTGTTTCTAACCTGATGATGATGATCATACAGAGTTTATATGTACTCTTTGATTTATTATAAGTCACTCAAGTTTTTTTTTTCTTTACAGGTGCAACTGGTTTGAATTGTGTTATAATAAACCAAAGAAAGTACAGTATGAATTTTTGAGACACCCTGTATTTAATGGGTAAGCAGTTATGGTCACGAGGGCAGTGTGGGTTCAGAGTTTTAATGGGATGTATTACAATAGACGTAAAGCTATATATATATATATATAAATATTTGTGTTGCTGTGGCATGAGTGTGTGTGTGTGTTGCTTAGTAATGTGTCTGTGTAAGTAAAAGAATTATACAGAATTTTGTAAGTTGTTCTGCATCACTACTCATGTCTGTATAATATTGCAGAACACCCAGAATTATTTGTTCCTCATTCCTTGTATCTTTTATGGAATTTCCTTCATGATGAAAAGAGAGTGTCAGTGTAAGGATGTAAGGATGGAAGGGATTAATTATGTAAGAGAAATGTTGGTAGTACAGTAAGTGGTAGTGAGGTGTATCAGAAGGACATAAACACAAGAAAGAATGGCTTGTTTCCAGCGCTGGTATTACAAAAATGTAAGACATACAGTACAGTATATTACGGCATGAATACGTCTTGTTGAGAATAGTAAATAGGCATGAGGATATTAAATTAGTATAAAAGAACTTTTCTTTACATTCAGTACATATATACAGTACAGTACTGTATGCCTAAGAAGAGAGGAAAACTCAAACATTATGATAATACCTGTATATTGTATTAGTGTGATGAATACTGAAGAGGGTAAAGATTATATAGGATGTATTGTAGATATTATGGTGCAGAGAGGAGAAAAAAGTGTGCAGCATCAGTGATAGTAATTGAACATTTGATATGAATGATAAAAACAGCTACAGTGTTTGGTACACTCGCCAGCAATGCTGCATGGACAGGGGCTCACACATATTCAAAGATGTAGCACCACTGATTATTTAGCTATGGAGTATCCTCGATACATTAGCACATAAAGTGAACTTTGTTGCTTAAGGAACTGAATCACTTAAATCTCTTAAACATGTAAGCCCCTGTATCACACGGCAGTGCTGGCGACTCTACTGTGTTTGGTGGTGTATGATACTGAACTTACTCCTGAGAGAAAAATGCTTCCTTATTACAGTATGTTTAGTATTTATTTCCTGTAGCTTCTGTGAAGTTATTCATAATTCTCCAAAATTTATCACAATGCTAATCTGAAGACATGATACTGCACATACATTATCGTACCAGAATAGTGAATGTCATTGTTTTACTTTCCGTGAGTTATAAGAAAATCAGAAGCCATGATTAATTTGGAAGCTTAATAAACAATAAGAAATTGTAGTATTGTTCCAGAATTACATAAAAGGTACAAGTATAGAAATTCCCTTGGTATGTATGTAAAATGTATTGTACTAAAGAACATTTTCCATTTTGCAGTGTTAAATTGTGGACAATATTCTGCTTACAGAGCACTCTGTGTGTTTACTGTACTAGATGATGATTTCATAAAATGCATTTGTGAGGATATACCAGGGTAGTGCTTTGTTCCATACCTTTCAATATCATAGTGCTCACTTCATTGTCAAGCAAAATATTGTCGAATTGTTGCCTATGCTTTGAAATGCTGTATTGCAGTACATGCTTTATATGGTGACCATTAAGTTCTGAGTGTGGCACCTGATTGATTGTTAATAGTAAACTGCTAATAATTAAGTCCTGTATGCTGCTCAGTGCTGTGCAATGAATTATAAGGAAAATAATGAACATATATGTTGTACATCAATGTTGTGTACTGAAGTTGTTGGATATGGGAATATACTGAAACCTGTAAATCCTGTATAATCAGTAATCATAGTATGTTGGTAATCTGTACAATCCCTCAAGATTCCATTCAAGCCAAGTAGTTTGGGAAGTGAGGATATTGTCACCATTCCTTAATATGTGTGTGTGTGTTGAGGTGGCTTCACCTTTGAATTCATATGTAGGATACCTAATTAAAGATGTGTACCGGTTAAAACTACATATATCTACATATAATATACCTACATGTAAGGGAGTGAGTCATACACCATGTACCTCACATGATCACTCAAACTAGCTGACCTAGACATTAACGTGTCCAAGACAGGACTAGATCTGATCATGGGAACCAAGCTTGAAAAATATGTGCTAGTGGAGCGGTCACTTACACAAAGTCTGTGGTTGTTGTCGTGGCTGGCTGTGTCTCTTCGGAGTATATTTTTAGAATGGTTATGTGATTATTATGGTATGGAGAGTTAGCACACTTTGTTCTTTGTTTAACAAGATTTTATTAGTAACCCAAGTGGTAGTACAGATTCACAAAAGGGTTAAGTTAGACTTAGGAGCTAACTTTAAAGAGAGAGAGATAACCGAGAGATAGACCTGTTGGTTTAGGTATCTCTGGGCAGACTGTCCGTATAGAAGGCGCTTAGGAGCTCTCTGTGTTGTACCTCGTGACTTGTAACATCACTTATTGCTGAGGAAGCTTGGTTCCCATGATCAGATCTAGTCCTGTCTTGGACCCGTTAATGTCTAGGTCAGCTAGTTTGAGTGATCATGTGAGGTACATGGTGTATGACTCACTACCTTACATGTAGATATATGTAGTTTTAACCGGTACAATGGGCATCAGTACAGTAGAGTCTTCATCTTGGTTTACTGTATGTAGGCACTTGGAAGTAGAATGAATTGCAAACTGATATAATATTAAGGGAGTCGCGTTAAGACGGGATATGGGAGGGCTATTGATTCCTCCAAATAATGCCACGAAACAGAAACCTCTGCTAGTAACCCCAAGCTCGTCTATTTCCCTGCTTAGTTTGGAGGAATCGGTATCCCACCAATTCTCCCCATAATAAACGATGCCCTTAAAGAGACAATATGTGTGTGTTTGGCCAGTGTTTTGTGACTGCTTGTGTCTTGGGTATTGTTACTGAGAGGATCACTAGTCTTTCATGTCACTCCTCCCTCTATCAACTTACTCTTATTCTGCCTCTTTTGTTTATTAGTTAATTATAATAATGAAGTGAGTTTAATTCTTAATTGTGTTTGAGGTACATTTTCATACAAATTATTATATAATTGCATACATTTAATACAGACATTTCTTTTGATGGTTCTGGACTTGCATATTTATAATCAGTTGAAAAGTATAGCTATGTATGATACTTTGTCAAGTCATCTATTATAATCACAGAAAAATCTGTTATATTTCCTATATTATTATGAAATGTTTCATCATATTCAGCTTCCAATAGACCAGTGGTTCCCAACCTACTTGTATAGTTGTGTATAATGTTCATACCAGCCAATATATCCATGTATCACATGTTTGGAAACATTTATTGCATTGCTCTCAAGTCAAATTCACACATACGACAATGGTGTTCTTGCTTGTTACTTAATGAAGCATTGCTACCACATACTAATGTCTTCATACTTTCTCACAAACACTTCTCACTGTCTTCCCGGCTGCTCCGTTTATTGGGGGGCCCAAGCATCTGTACAGCTTCAGTCAACTGGACTGGGAACTGTTTGGCTACACAGTCTGGGAAACAACAACAATAATAATAATAATAACAACATCAACAACAATTTGTATTCCAGTTTGGGAACCACTACGTTAAAGGAGCTTGTATATTTGTGCACTGTATAATACAATTGTTTCTAATGTTTTGTGTATGTCATCTTTTTTAATATTATAAATTGTTAAGTGCTTTATATTGCAGGAATCATTTCATCAAGTATTAAAAATGCAAGTACTGCACAGTACTTGAATTTATTAAAGGATATTTTTTAATTGTTGGAAGTATCCTGTAGTTTTGTATACAGTACTATTTTGTCAACTCCAAAGAAGATTTATACATTTCACAGCCCCCATTACCATATATTTATGTTTCTTGTACAGGATCTTTCAAATACAGTTTCCTGTTATTAGAAGCATAATGTTTTGCTTCAGTAAATGTAATATAGTCATTATTTGGGGTTTCAATCAACCATGAATATATTTTAAATTGAATATCATGGTACGAGTTTCTGTACTGGTGGTCTTCAGGTAAAGGGTAATATCTAATAGAGTAGAACACTTTGGACTTAATATATATTATAGTAACTGCAAGATGTTAGTTTGTTGATCTGGTGTGTGAGTGTACTGTAGGTGTGTTGGGACTGGTTTTCTGGGGTGGAGTAGAACACTCACCAAAGATTTTGCATGATGGCATCTTACTTGCATTTAACTTTGGCAATTTATATTTATGGTGTTTATAGCTGAATAGATATGATACATAGCCAAAGAGTATTATGGGTATGAAACAAAGTCCATGGTGCTTGGAAAGCATATTCGGGATTGGCGAAACCAAAAGTACTCGAGTGAAGTGTCAGAAATAGATGTGAAGGATTACAACAGAACAAGGAAGTGGGTTCATGAGTGAGGGAATGTGGGCCCCCACCACTGTCACTTGGAGATAATTATTTTATACAAGTAGCGCAATACAACAAGGTATTTTCATACAGATTGAAGGTATAAACCGTATAATAGATGGAACAAGAGTGTCATTGAACTGACGCTAAGCATCTGCCACTAATTCTAGCACGGATGCCTAATGCACTTTTTCTCCAATTTCCTACAACTGAATGGCGCGCGTTGTGTTTCACGTGGGTCATTGATTCAATGTTACTTCGTTGCTAGGCAACCAATGGACGCCGAAGTCGCTTCGAAACGTGTTGGATTATTATTGTACAGTATTTAAAGTTTTCTTTGAAATGCTCAATCTATTCTTGTATTTTCATTGCTTTTACCGTCCAATACTATAATTACTCATTTCACCATTCAAAGCTAATTTATATGTATATTGCGTGGCCTTACTGGCCTATCTTGGCCTGGGCGAATGTCTGACTGTGACCGTGTGAATCCGGCAGTGGGCAGTCACTCGGCACTATAGTGTCAGTCAGGAGGTGTCCACCACCAACACAAGGTGGCCTGTGGTCTGGTGGCGGGACACCCACCACACCTGCCCACACTCCAAACACAGTACCTCCTTCTTTGTACGACTGACAACTTTTGAAACCTGGATCATATTTTCGTAAAGTAACTGTACATATCCTTGAGTTAAACGAATTTGATTTTTTTAACTGAAAATCGAACGCTGAGCAAGCATTCAGAAAAGTATTGTTCACTTCCTGACTGAGGATGGCGTGTTTCGTTAATGACCACCTCCAGCCAACTTCCTGATTCTTCCTTGGAGTGACGTAGGCACGCGGTTTTAATCAAATGAAAAGACCAATAATTGTTCACTCACAAAGATGCAACTGTATTCCAGACAACAAATAGACGCATATTTGGTTGTTTAGAACAAGATCATGGAAGATGATTAATATTTAATGGTTCTGATACCAGGTTGTTGAATAATATGGTGACAGTGGAAGCCATGCAGAGACGAGACAACTAGACAAGTGACTGTGTGGTGTTGTGTGGAGCGAATTTGTGAGCGTGCACATCGTCTTCACCATACCATCATGGTACTATTGATCACCACCAGCGTCTGAAGCATTATCACGAGATGTCTTAAGGGACGGCCCATGTACTCACCCAAGGGATAACACTACTACTTGGCTCCACACCTAACCAACCCAATCTAACCTAACCTAACTCAGCCCAACCCAACCTAATCTAATATAACATAACCTAACCCAACCTAACCTAACCCAACCCAACCCAACCCAATCTAACCTAACATAACATAACATAACATAACATAACATAACATAACATAACCTATAATTCACTGCTGCCATTATGTTTCGACGATAGCTTACTTGGGTTTCGGAATATTCTGTAGTGTGAATGAACTTATTCATGTGTTGGTCTTGGTGTGCACTAAGAAGACTTTGCTTATAGATATTGCAAAGTATGAAGGCGTGTGACTAAATTCGACAAAAGACGTATAATATAATCAGTGAAACACACACGATCAGTGGCAGCATAACTATGATTACACACATGAAAGAATTAGAGATTGCTGACGAAATGAGGAAGAATGCGTGATGATGACGAGTGATGTAGATGATGATAAGAATTGGGTGATGATGATAAGTGATGAGGGGCAAGAGGTGGGTAGTGCTGGTGAGTGTGATTGTGGGTTGGAGGTACTACACACCTCTTCCACCCTGCTGAACGTATTACATACATACATACAACCTTTATATGAATGAATGTAAGAACGATTTGGTTACATAATCAAAACAAAACAAAAAAAGAGACCCGTTGTTACTGAGAACAACAGAAGGTGGTGTGTATAATCATTCATCACATCCTTTTATGGGTAAACATTGGTGAGGAGTGAACGAATCCCACTTCACCTTCAATGCTCCAGCAACCTAGTTCGCGGCAAAGTCAGTCTGGGGCAAAGCTACGCAAGTATGAGGTCACTATCATTCTCTGATTTTTTCAGAATACTGTAATTTCATGATATAACTGGCACGCAATATTGGAATACTGTAGTAGGTTAGTCCTCAATTCAATTCCCGTTGCAATCGACTTTCTCCCTTTAATTAGGCCTAACCTCATACAAAGCGAAATCATAATGTCATTCGGCTTCATATATTTAATAATAACTCTTTATATATATTATTTTCAGAATGGCAAAACACTATCGCTGAACGTGAGTGGGGGCCGGGTGTTTAGAACCTGTGACAGACCACGCCCACGACCACCCACCCATGTATACGGCACCACCACCACCCCCAACACTAGACCCACCGCCGCCCACCACTCTACCCGGCCTCTCGCCCACGCTACCAGGCCCGCCACTCATGCCGCCAACAAGTCCCAGCATAATTTGTCCACTTCCCGCCCCGAGCTACAGATGGCGCCCCTCACCGTGCCCTTATTACCACACGTCCCGCCCAGACCTATACTTACCCAACGCACTCCACCACCCATAAGGTATATATAGGTTATCTAGTACTATGTGTGTGTGTATGTGACGTCCTTTCTCCCATTCTCATAATTTTATACTGTGTGTGTGGTCCTTTCTCTCTTTCTCGTGTGTGTGTGTCCCTCCTTCCTTTCTCATGTGTGTGTGTGTGTGTCCCTCCTTCCTTTCTCATGTGTGTGTGTGTGTATGTGTCCCTTCTCCCTGTCTCATGTGTGTGTGTGTGTGTGTGTGTGTGTGTCTCCTTCCTTTCTCATGTGTGTGTGTGTGTGTGTCCTTCCTTTCTCATGTGTGTGTCCTTCCTTTCTCATGTGTGTGTGTGTGTGTGTCCTTCCTTTCTCATGTGTGTGTGTGTGTGTGTCCTTCCTTTCTCATGTGTGTGTGTGTCCCTCCTTCCTTTCTCATGTGTGTGTGTCCCTTCTCCCTGTCTCATGTGTGTGTGTGTTCCTTTATCCCTTTCTCATTTGTGTGTGTGTGTCCCTTCTCCCTGTAACGTAACGTCTCATGTGTCTGTGTGTGTGTGTGTGTCTCTGTCCCTTCTCCCTCATGTGTATGTGTGTGTGTGTGTGTGACGACTCTTCTCCCTATGACAAAACCGTGCATAATAATCCCATATACATTCATAATTATATCCCTTCCTTCAGATCATCACGTGTATATTCCGGCCGTCGTCACCACCAACAACACCAACACCACAACCATTCTTCCCCTGGTCGTTCCTACCACCACCACCACCATCAACAACAACAACAACACCAACACCACCACCACGCCTCCAGTCACACCCAACTTGCAGCACAGATACAACTTCTACGACCCAACAACACACCCGTATCTGTAGAAAAGGTCGACTTGGACAGGTGAGTTTGATGGAGGGTAGTTGTATGATATTATGATTGATTGATTGATTGATTGAGGACAGGTGAGTTTGATGGGTGGATGATTGATTAATTGATTGAGGACAGGTGAATTTGTTGGGTGAATGATTGATTGATTGATTGAAGACAGGTGAGTTTGATGGACTGATTGGTTGATTGATTGATTGATTGAGGACAGGTGAGTTTGATGTGG
>JAWQEG010000607.1:0-60000 GCA_033782935.1 Petrolisthes cinctipes | reverse complement strand
CAGCACTACAACAACACGTGTATTTTATCCTCTTGTTGACAGAAACCATGTACTGTACCCACCATATGAATGTCATCACTGGCATGTCCATGGAATTTATTTATAGTTAGGCCTATCTCGGAACTTCAAATTTTTCTACCCGTGGGAGTGAAGATGTGTAACCTATAGTAGTGGTAGTGGTGAAGATGTGTGGTGGTGGTGGTAGTGGTAGTGAAGATGTGTGGTGGTGGTGGTGGTAGTGAAGATGTGTGGTGGTGGTAGTGGTGAAGATGTGTGGTGGTGGTGGTAGTGAAGGTGTGTGGTGGTGGTGGTGGTGGTGGTAGTGGTGAAGATGTGTGGTGATGGTGGTGGTAGTGGTGAAGATGTGTGGTGATGGTAGTGGTAGTGGTGAAGGTATGTGGTGGTGGTGGTAGTGGTAGTGGTGAAGGTATGTGGTGGTGGTGGTAGTGGTAGTGGTGAAGATGTGTGGTGGTGGTAGTGGTAGTGAAGATGTGTGGTGGTGGTGGTAGTGAAGATGTGTGGTGGTGATGGTAGTGAAGATGTGTGGTGGTAGTGGTAGTCGTAGTGAAGATGTGTGGTGGTGGTGGGTTCTAGGACAACTGAACCAGTGAGAATTGAACCAGTGGACAACTGGAGAGAGAGAGAGAAAGAGAGAGAGAGAGAAATGAAATGCAACTGAACCAGTGACAACTGAACCAGTGGTAATTGCCCTGGGAACGGCTTCGGTCACCAGGGCAATTACCACTGGTTCAGTTGCTTTTCATTTCTCTCTCTCTCTCTCTCTCTCTCTCTCTCTCTCTCTCTCTCTCTCTCTCTCTCTCTCTCTCTCTCTCTCTCTCTCTCTCTCTCTCTCTCTCTCTCTCTCTCTCTCTCTCTCTCAATCCTTTGATGTGCTCCCCTCTATAGCTCTTCTCGGCGCTCTTCATTTCCCCTCTCCCCTCTGCGAACTCTTACCAGCCAGCCCTCCTCTCTCTCTGTGTCCCTCCCGCTCCTCCTTCTTCTTCACTCTCTCGTTATTCCCCTCTTCCTTGCTCAGTCCTTGGGTCTTATGTTCTCCTGTTCGTGTTCTCCTTCTGTTCCTTGTTTCCCTTCTTTCTTTCAACGTGCACACGCATACACACACACACCCACACGCACACACATACACGTCCAAGCATACACAGCCATTGCAGACACTTTGTAATTGTAAGTTATGTGTGCAAAATATACTCATCAAAATGCATTTACATCTCTTCACTTTTTAAATTTGTTCATATTTACACACATTTCTTTGATAACATAAGCATTATTTCTCTCAGCTTACTCTGTTCTCTCTCTCCCTTTCTTTCTTTCTCCTCTTCTCTCTCTCCCTTTCTTTCTTTCTCCTCTTCTCTCTTTCTCCTTCTTTTATTTACACACACACACACACACACACACACACACACACACACACACACACACACACACACACACACACTCACTACATTATATTTCTCTCATTCTTGTTATTCCCTATTCATAAACTTCCATATCATATTTTGTTTATCTCTCTCTCTCTCTCTCTCTCTCTCTCTCTCTCTCTCTCTCTCTCTCTCTCTCTCTCTCTCTCTCTCTCTCTCTCTCTCTCTCTCTCTCTCTCTCTCTCATTCACACACTCCTCCCCTTTCTCTTTCTTATTTGTTATTCCGTTTTCTCCAGTTCCCTCATTCTCATCCACGTTTGTCTTTCGTTTCTCTCTTCTCTTCTCTCTCTCTCTCTCTCTCTCTCTCTCTCTCTCTCTCTCTCTCTCTCTCTCTCTCTCTCTCTCACGCACACACAAACAAACAAACAAACACACACTTCTTTCTCTAGTCATGCTTGTTATTTCATTTTTCTTAAGTGTCCTCGTTCTGTTTCGTTTTCTCTGTCTTCCTTTCTTTATTTCTCTCCCCTTTTCTCTCTTACACACACACACACACACATACACACACATCTTCCCTTTGTCTTTCATATTCTTTCCTTCCCATGCCATCTTCTCCACCTCCTCCTTTTACTGATTCTTTTCCTATTCTTTCTCCCATTTTCTCCTTTCTTTTCTTCTATTTTAAGTATTTTTTTTCCAGATCCCCCATTCCCCTTCCCTTCCCACCGTTTTTCACCTCCTCTTGGTCAACCTCCTCTTCCATCTCGTCTATTTCCCCAGTTTCTCCTTCTCCCTGTTCTCATGCAATTTCTTAACCTAGTTCAAGCTTTCTTCGATTTTCTTCCTCCTCCTCCTCGTCTCCTTCATTTTTTCTTCTTAAATACGGTACAATTTCCCTTCACAGTCATTTCCCTTGCATGCCTCCCACTCTTAGTTATTCTAGAGTTTTTTTTTTTTTTTTTTTTTTTTTTTTTTTTTCTATACCTCGTGCTGCTGATTCCTCCAAACAATGCCATGCAGGATACAGTCTAACAATGCAGTATTTGAGTTGGGAGATGTTTTATTATAGCTTGGAGGAATCAGTAACGCCCCAATCCACCGAAGCTATATAAAGTGGTATTCAATTGGGTTACATGTCCCCTTTACCTCACTCCACCTATAACAATGACCCTTGATTGGAACTGACCCATTTCCAGCCTACCAGTGCAAGTGCAGTAAGCTCTCGATATTAAGATGAATGAATTTAGCACTATCCTATTAAGGGACCCTGTGATGTAGTCGGAAAATTAGAGGTTAATGAGTCCTTAAAACATTGCCACGAAACACCACCCATATGGAAGGAGTTTGTTTTGTGGAGTAGTCAGGAGGAATCAGAAGTCTCTAATTCTCATACACGAATACAGGGTCCTTAATTAAGGGGAGATTCTCTTGTTGGTGGATTGGAGGGTCTGTGATTCCTCCCAACTATGCCAGGAAACAGACGCCCTCAATGGTACAGTTACCTCCAAAAATTTCGAGACACTACCTGCTAGACTCTAGCAGGTAGTGTCTCGAAATTTTTGGAGGCAACTGTACTAACAGGGATCTGTTGTTTCGTGGCATTTCTTGGAGGACTCAGAGGTCTTCCAATTCACCAACAAAAGAATCTCCCCTTAACACAGGCTCAGAAAAATCACTCAATTTGTATGGTTATGATTAACAGAAACTTGGGAGAACATTCGGTGGTCTTCAATGAGGGACTGAGTGGAAAATGAAGTGGTGGATATCAGTAGTAATAACAATAATGATATGGTATCACGTGATCATCTGTTATGTTAAGATGTTTTGGGGGATATGGGAGGCTACTGCTTCCTCAAACTATGCCATGAAAAAGATCAATTATTTGTATAATTTTAGTGAGTTCTTCCGTTTCCTGACATAGGAGGAATAAAATAGCCTTTCAATTAACCAACAAGAGATTTTCTCTTAAACGAACTTAGTGGAGAAGTTAGTGGAAGGGAACCATTGTTGTTGTTGTAGTTCCCCAGACTGTGTCCGAACAGTCCCGAGTCTGGTTGACCGAAGCTGCGCAGTTGCTTGGACCCCCAAAAGGGAGCCAGGGAGATAGTGAGATCTGTTTCGTTGAAGGCAACAGCAGAGATGACAACTGGCTCACGGTCATGTACCACCCGAGCCAACGAACCCATAACCCCTTTGTTGTGCCACTCAATGGTACCTTAGAGCCAATGAACCCATCAACAGTTGCCTCCCTTGTTGTGCCATCCAATCGGGCGATCTTGCCAGTTACCCAGAAGGAATGAGAAATAGTAAGAAAGACCAGGCCAGGGTGCGGTAGAGGATACCAAATTTCTCATTTCTGGATAGAACCAGCCCTCACCAGGAAGAAAGAATAGGAAGAGGAAGATAAGCATACGCCAAGCCCCGTATGGAAGGGAGAGGAGAGAGTTGGAGGAAGATCGGACTTGCGACTTTGGCTTCAACTCTAAACCTCCTCCCAGGGATGCCGTTGGTCCACCAAAAAGGTGAACTTATCCGCCTTCGGAACAGCATTTCCTCTGAACCAGGACAACCTAGTGCCCCAAACATTCCCAACTCATACGCCTCACCCAAAATGCAAGAAAGACATTGCACATAGGTGAACCGGTGGTATAGGAATGTTATGATGAGATATACCGCATACCGTGGTGTAACCACAGTGAAGTGAGATTAGGTTGGGTTAGGTTATGTGAGGTTGGGTTAGGTTGTGTAGTGAAATGAGGTTTGGTGAGTGTTGCAGGTGTGTGGGTAGTGAGGTGAGAGTTGGGTGGAGTGTTGCAGGTGTGCGTGTAGCGTTGGGGGGGGGGGGAGGTACTGGGACTGGCTGCGTGACACACACACACACACCTCCAGTCACTGTCCAAGAGAGAACACGACAGTGCGGTCACCAACACAACACACCGGGGGGTAGGGAGGGTCTACACCAGTTTTTGTGAGAGGGATGGGGAAATAAAAGACATTATGCATTATATATATATATTTTTTTTTTTGTAAGGGGTGGGGGAGGGGGGCAGTATTTGGGGTGAAGAGCAAGTGCATTCCTTTGTAATCCATTAATTTACATCCATTTGTATTCATTTGTACTCTTGAATTCGTTGGTTTGTTTACAGAACGTGGACTGGCACACACAACTCCACACACCTTTATAATCATTTGCATCCCCTGGTTTGTTTACAGACATGCATGGACTTACCTCATGGCCTATACATTACGTGGTTGGTGTGGGCGAGGACCAGGTGTAGTCCTTGGTACTCAATTGTATTAATTGGTTTGTTTACAGACGTGGACTTACCTCGTGGCCTGTGGTTGGTGGTGGTGGTGGTGGTGGTGTGGGTGATGAGCCTGTCCGCCTCCTCTCCCTCCAACACAACCTCCTCACCCGCGTCGACCCTCCATCACCCTCACCTTCCCTCGTCCTTCTAGATCTCTACCATAACCACCTCCATTACCTTCATGGCCTCCACGCCTTCCCCAACCTCAGAGTCCTTATGCTCGCTAAAAACAGGTAAGAGGGACAGGGAATGGGGGTACAGGGAGAAGGAGAGGGAATAGTGAGTGAGTGGGTGGTTGAGAGAAGGATAGGGGAAAAGTAAGTGAGTGAGTGGGTGGGAGAGGGACGAGGGAAAAGTGAGTGAGTGAGTGCGTGTGGTGGAGAGGGACGAAGGAAAAGTAAGTGAGTGAGTGAGTGAGTGGCTGGGAGAGGGATGAGGGGACGGGGAAATAGTGAGTGAGTGAGTGAGTGAGAGTGAGAGAAATTGATTGGCATTTGAAATAGAAAAAAAAAATACGTATAATCAACAATAACAACAACACCACAACAACAGAACCACCTACTCATATATTGAAGCACCGGTAGTCTGTTTTCTGACACAGTTTGGAGGAATCAGTAGCCTATAGTATATAGCTGGCTCCCATTCACCCAAAATAGACATACTTTTGGTAATTTGTAGTGCCTTGATTCCCCCAAAGTATGCCAGGAAACACAGGACCAGAGGAACAAAAATAATGGTGGCCTGTTGCTTGGAATAGTTTGGAGGAATCGGTTGCTCCAGATTTACCAACACTGCACTTCCCCCTTAAATGGCAATTACGTGTTAAAAATTCTGCACCCGGATGTTTAGGTTTCATAAGCATGCAAATAAAATAATAGTAAAGGAAAGAATAGGACAAGTCACGAACGGGAATTCTTTCTTACCGCACATAAAAAGATACTTATATATAATTATGTAGAATTATATAATTTTATGGAATGCACGACTTATAACACACACACACACACACATACACACACACACACACACACACACACACACACACACACATATACACATATATATATATAATTACAAACACACACGTACACTCTCTCTCTCTCAACACACACACACACCCACACACTCTCTCTCTTTCTCTCTCTTTCACGCACGACACAAAAATAATGCAGGAGGCCAGGAGCAAAACACACTTACAACACGCACCTACGAATGCGCAGTGGTACAGTTGTGGTCAAAAAAAAAAATTCGATACACGAGAGGTGACTTTGTTAAGGGGAAGAAATTCTTGACAGTAAACTTGAATCCTCCTGAATCCTCCAAACTATGTCACGAAACAGATCTTCTATTAGTAATAACATTGAGGTCATTGGTTTCCTGGGATAGTTTGGAGGAATCAATTGCTTCAAATTTCCTACCAACACTGTATTATCCCATTTTCTGCTTATGTGTATCGAAATTTTTGACCGCAGCTGTACACAAGCACATACATGCACGCACATTGCAATAAAAAGGTCACCCTCACACGCACGATGACACGCACTACCTTATATAAAACATTGATCAAACAGACAGATAGACAGACGACAGAGAGGATCACAGGACACACACACACATACACACTCCAATATTCTCACTTCAATATACTCCCTCAAAAACACTCACACTAACTAATACACTCTCACTTTAAGTTATACACACACACTCACTTTAATACACTCACTCTAACACACACACACACGCACTCCAAAATTCTCATTTCAAAACACGTACTATATCACACTCTAACACATTCACTCCAGGGAATGAAAGTAGGCCTAACCTAACCTAACCTAACCAGGAGCAAAGAGGATGGTGGGCAGTGTCTAGGCCCCTAGGGAATGAAAGAATGCCTAACCTAACCTAACCTAACCAGGAGCAAAGAGGATGGTGGACAGTGGTATACAGAACGGAAATATGCATACCGGATTATCTTTCCCTTGTTGACAGTTGAATCAAGCAAATATTGACCTGCTGGTAAACACGTTGGCATACAATAATAAAGTAAATCATATTCGGGGTTAGGTTAGGTCAGGTTCGATTTGGTTAGGTGTGGTTTTGTTTGGTTAGATTAGGTTAGGTGTGCTTTTGTTAGGCTAGCTTAGGTTAGGTTAGAAGTGGTTTTGTTTGGTTAGATTAGAGTAGGTTAGGTTAGGTTAGGTGTGTTTTTGTTAGGTTTGGTGTAGTTTACCGTCATGGCTAGAATTTAACTGAAAATTTATTGTTGCAAAGCCATACAACAAAGGATCGCTGGATAGAGAGTTTATGATACCACGTACGGTCCATGCAGAGAATATTTCCTAGACCGTGAGCAATAGAGTATAATATATCGTCTTCGTGTCATCATCGTATCATTGTTTGTGTCTGTCCTTCCTTTGTATGGTTATTTTTATGTATATATGAGTGGGGGGGGGGGGGGGCTATACTGATTCCTCCAAACTACGCCAAGAATCGGTCACCTCAAAAGGGGATCTGTTTCGTGGTATATTTGTGAGGAATCAGTAACCCCCCCCCCCCAATACCACCATGCAATCTAACCCCAAGAGTTCCCCCCTCCCCCAAACTCTCACACACTCCACATCGGTAAACACGATTATATGATAAAGATTCAGACAGACAGACAGAGACAACAGCATAAACACAAGGCCAAGAAGAGTGACGTGAAGGCTTTGATATCAGACCTTGGTATTCAAGAACGATTTATTTTTCTCCCCCCCCCCCCCTGCAGTATAAAATTATGGACGTGACCTCTCCCTGTCTCTCTCTCTGCCTGATTCTCTCTCCCTGACTCGGCCTGATTCTTTCTCCCTAATTCTCTGACTCGCTCTGATTCTCTCTCTCTCTCTCTCTCTCTCTCTCTCTCTCTCTCTCTCTCTCTCTCTCTCTCTCTCTCTCTCTCTCAGATTTTGGTCCCTGTTTCAGACTGTTTATTAATCCCGAACGCTGTTATGCAATAAGTGAGAGTTTCCAAAGAATCCTCACTCTCTTTATGTGGAGACTGTAGTACGATTGAGTTCTGCAGCTTTCGCGAGCGAAGTGCGTCAGATAGCTTCTACATTTTCAGACATTTTTCTTGCCCGCGATTATGGAAAGCTTTATGTCCTGATAGTCAACCTCAGTTCTTGTGCCCCAGATTTTGGAAAATGTCCGAACCTAACTCCTAGACAATACCAGATATCATCACTACCCACAGTATTGGGGTAGGTTTTAAACCTATTTAGAACTAGCCTAGTGGTTAAAAGGATAATATTTTCGTAGTGACTTTAATCATCAGCGACGACTTTCAACTCCACTCGGCCTTCCAAAGTCTTCAGCTTTGGACACCTAATTTTTTACTATTATAATACGCATACACAGAGTGGTGCTACATTTCGCCAAACCCAGCACCAGACGCTGTGCTCATTACAAGTGGAAGCAACTGTACATACATCAAAATAAAGATGAGGTGGGGTGGGGTTATGGTAGGTGGGTGGGGAGGGGGAGAGCATAGCGTGCCTACCTGCCTATGTATGTCTGCCTGCTTGCCTGTCTGTCTGCCTAACTCCGGGGTCAATCAACCATGCAACCAACCAACCAACCATCTTCACCTCCATCCCTTGCCTTAATTCCATATCTGTCAGTTTCGTGTTGTTGTTGTTGTTGTTGTTGTTGCCAGGTGTAGGTCGATGTAATTAGGATTATCTATGACCTCGGGGACTCCTCGGCTAATTGATTATATTATTTCTTTTTCTCATTATTATTCTACTCCGTTGATAAGGAAAAATAACATTAACAACGTCGTATGAAGAGGAGCCTATAATTATTGGCAATATTTTGCTATTGCTTACGTAATAATCAGTGTTGCCACTTCGTGGGTATTATTCACAAATTTGTGGATAAAATTACCTTTTGTGGAACCCTTTGTGGACAATACAGTTAAACACATTTTTCTCAATCCTCTTCCTTCAATATTTCATAACATACTGAAACGTGGGTAGCAATGAACGTAGACTTTATCAACATCAACCCTGAGATTACTACTGTTGGTGAGTTTGAAGGTGTGTGATTCCTCCAAACTATGCCACGAAACAACAGATCCCTTAATTATTAGTACCATTGAGCGTGTCTGTGTGTGTTTATTTTCTGGTATAGTTTGGAGGAATCTTGGAAGAATCTGTAGCCTATCGACTCCTGGTGTTAGTCAATAAGGGAATCAAGTCTTGTTACAATAACACATCTTCCCCCAGCCTACAAGGTTGCTATCCTTGCTCTTACAGCCGGGTACCTACTTACTGACTTACTGCTAGGTGAACAGGGACATAGGGGGCTGGGAAAATTGTCCAACAATTCCACTGACCTGGGATCGAACCTGGGACCTCTCGCTTGCGAGGCTAACCATTACACTATCAGAACCCATGCACTGTATCCGAGTTAAAATGATAGCCTATTACTTGTCCAAAAATTTCGTAAACTGTTTACTGATTACAGTAAATAATATGCAAACATTTGTGGGTATACTATAAATATCTGTGGATTTTTTGTGGGTGAAATGGGCTGCCTTTGTGGGTGGAACGGCCACTCTGTTTCCTCCTGACTTTGTCACGAAACAAGCTCTTTCAATATGGGTGGTGTTTTGTGACAATATTTGAAGGACTCGTTTACCTCCCTTAAAGTTATATTACACCCTCTAACTCTCAAACCTGTACCAGTGTGATGACTCCATATAGACACAATACAGTCATATAGTTAACGGTATTGTACCATCGTTAATACTACATAATTATAGCCTTACATACGATGGCGTGATAGAAGGCATACGATGACAATATAGGCCTACTACCATATCCTTACATACGATGACTACCTATAAATATGCGTAACAGTGTTGCCACTTTCGACTCGGGCTCCAGCAGATGCCTCAATTTTCATACACGATCACAGGGTCATTAATTCCTTTAACTCATTACATAATATTCTCCTTACATATCTCCTTACATATCCCTGGGTCATGTTAATAAAAGATGTGTGTGTCTGTTCTAATATGTGCCTTATTGTGAAGTACTACCCAACTTTATTTTAATGTACAGAGTCCCTCTGAATAAAATTATCATTATTATTATGTACATGTCTGTGTGTGTTCCTGTACAGTACGTGTGTGTGTATGTGTTCCTGTACGTGTATATATGTGTGTGTGTGTGTGTGTCACCAGGTTGTCACGGCTGGATGGGTTGGAACATCTCAGTAAACTTGAGGTTCTTGATCTTCACGGCAACCAACTCCATCATGTCCAGGGACTAGCTCATCTAAAGGTATTCTCTCTCTCTCTCTCTCTCTCTCTCTCTCTCTCTCTCTCTCTCTCTCTCTCTCTCTCTCTCTCTCTTCTCTCTCTCTCTCTCTCTCTCTCTCTCTCTCTCTCCAATGCACTAAACTTAATTTCCACAGGTATTCTCTCTCTCTCTCCAAGATCGATAATACCTTCCAATGCACTAGACTTAATTTCCACATTCAAAAATAATAATCGATCGTATTGAAACTCAGGCTGGAACCAACTTTGAACATTCCTGTAAATTATCCTTAATTGTTATGGGGCCTTAATTTCTCTTTTTATGGATTGAGTTGGTGGTTTTCTGGGCCATATGCAGGAACATTTATGGTGTATAGTATCAACGGCGTGGTACAGGTACGATGGTTCTGTTGTTTGTCTATGGAGCCATCGTACCGGTAACACGCCATTGTATGCACCACGAGTGTTCTTGAATATGGCCCAGCAGAGTCTGAGTGAGTAGTGACCTAATGACCATTTAATTAATGACCTCTGATTGGTGCATGGTTATCTTGAGTAGTAGTAAGTGTCATTAATTGGTGTTGTTGGTTTGTTACAGGAGTTACGTCTTCTGAACCTGGCTGGCAATATGTTACGTCACGTTACGGGCCTTCGTGGTCTGGATTGTCTGGTGGAACTCAACTTGCGACGTAATCTGATCCGGACAGTGGGTGACCTTCACTATTTACCACGCCTGGAAAAGGTTTATCTTGGCTACAATGAGATATACAGGTGAGAATCAAAACATGGCTATCACAAGCCATATAAAGAAGTATCCATGCAGATCTTATTGATGTTTCGAATCATCTGACATATACCAATGAACCAATTATATATCTCTTATCCTGTCTCATATACAGTACTTGTTGGGACTCGTTTCATTACGGCTTCATCGGCCTATTCGAAGCAGACCTGCATATACTCGAGATTCAATGCAATCCAAAATATGTATCCAGCAGGTTTGCTTCGAATAGCCTGATCGAATATTAAGCAACCTCAAGCAAATATGAAACAGGATAAGCGTGTAATTGGTTCACTAGTATGTTAAAATTATTCGAAACTTTAACAAGACCTGGATACAAATTTTGGATTGTGAGTGTACCTTACCTTATGATTATATTCTTGATGTAGTTAATATATATACTAATTGTGTGTAAAAACTGGCAGGTCTCTTTGGAGGAATCAATAGCCTCCCTCCAATTTACCAAAAAGAGGTCCTCCCCCCATCCAAGTTTCCAAAAAGTGGTTCTCCCCCCCTTAAAAATTTCCAAAAAGAGGTCCTCCCCCCATCCAAATGTCCAAAAAGTGGTTCTCCCCCCTTCAAAATTACCAACAAGAAGTTCTTCCCCTTTCAAAATTACTGTACCAAAAAGAGGTTCTCCCCCTTTCAAAATAAACAAAAAAAACTTTCTCCACCCTTCAAAATGACCAAGAAAAGCTTCTCTCCTTTTCAAAAATGACCAGGAAATGCTTTCCCCATCTTTAAAATTACCAAAATTGCTTCTCCCCCCCTCCAATTTTCCATAAAGAGCTATAGCTAGGTGCTCTCCCCATCCAAAATGCCTTAACAAGGTTCTGCCCTTATTAACTCCACTGTTCTCCCCAACACTAAGGTATGAGGACATGGCGTGTCTACAGAACTGCCTGAAGCTACGAGAGTTGTCCCTGGAGGAGAACCCCGTCAGTCGTCAACCTCACTATTTCCACCACACTGTTGCCAGGTTTTATAGGATTAAGAGGTACAGTATATAGGGCTAGATTAGTGATTAAGGGATATGCAGGGATCAATGGGGATATAGGGATTAAGGGGTATACAGGTCCAGGTAAATAGGGATTAAGGGGTATACAGGTCCAGGTAAACTGGGATTAAGGGGTATACAGGTCCAGGTAAATAGGGATTAAGGGGTATACAGGTCCAGGTAAACAGGGATTAAGGGGTATACAGGTCCAGGTAAACAGGTTGGAAAATATATAATGAGAATATTAGAAGGTAAAGGATGGAATTGAATGAATTAGCTAAGATGGAAGGAAAAATAAATATGGGAAAGAGAGATTATGGAGGGAAGGGAGATGAGAGATATGAGAAAGGTAAGGGGAGATAAAGAGAGAGAAGAGAGACGAGAGATTTGAGAAAGGTAAGGGGAGAGAAAGAGAGAGAATGGAGGGAAGGGAGACAAGAAATATGAGAAAGATAAGCGGAGAGAAAGTAAGAGAATGGAGGGAAAGGAGACGAGAGATATGAGAAAGGTAAAATTGAGGTAAGGGAAGGGAAAGAGAGAATGGAAGGAAGGGAGACAAGAGATATGAGAAAGGTGAGGGGAGGGGAGGGGAGAATGTGAGGGGAAATGAGAGTAATGACCAACACAAACTCTCTTGACCTACATTCAGTCAGTCAGTGAGTTATATCATTTTCATATTACTATTATAATGTCATGGTAACTTAATCTTAAACAATATACAGTATGAGAATTAATTATTGTGTTGGTTAATTATTTTTATGCTTATTATAGTATCAATAAATATAGGTTTACTAAAATATCTATGATAGAGTAATAGCAGTATTGTATTGGGTTGTATTGTACTGTACTGTACTATTAATTTCTTATTGTACAGGTACATAATTATGCACTACAAGTCTGTAACCCATGTGTTATTGATGTTATTGTTTATTACACAATAATATCAATCCTTTCATCATATAATATAATAATCTTCAGTACTCTCTGGCTCATACCAAACAGTAATATTCGTAACATTCAAACACATGTAAATGTCTCTAAATATATATATATTTTTTAATAGTATACAATTGTACATGTTGCAAATTGTTATTTGATTCTTATTGTTATATTGTCTATTAATTGTCTCTAGTTTTTTTGTTTTTAATTAACAGTATGTGCAATATATTATTTGTTCCTTATTATTTTCTATATGTCTAGGCTTGATGACCAGGAACTGACAATGGAAACAAGACGACAATCAGAGAAGGTGTTACAGAAGGCTAAGGAGAAGGAGCGAGCGCAGGCCACTCGCATCAGTGACGAGGAGAAGAGGAACTCTGCCATCACCAATGCCATGAAGAATTGGCAGGTCATCAAGAAGCAACACAGAAAACTTGTCAGGAAACCCAGTGAAAGTTCAACAAGTGAGAGAATCAGTAGCATAATTCACATGATATACATAATTATTATTTTTCTGCCAATTCTCTGGGATTAACTTTTCTTGTACATTTTTCTTATCTGAATTATTAGAATACTGTAGTAGTTTAAATTTAGCTTTAAATTCACTTAGAATTGTAACATTAATGTTTATATTATAGTTTTGAATTTCCCCTTGATTCAGGCACGACCGATCATCCTCCCTCCAAGGACAGTGATGGAACAGAATTATCAAGTGGTTTCTGTGGTGATACAGTGTCTGATGTTGGTGAAGAGGAGGAGGAGGAGGAGGAGGAAGGGGAGGTGGAAGGGGAAGTGAAAGAAAATAAAGAGGAAGTGTCAAAGCTATGTAGTGAGAAAAAAAAGGAAGCAGTAACTGGAGAAGAAAAGGCTATGGATGGAGAGGCCATGGAGGAAGGTCAGCAGGAGGATGATGGAGCATCCTTGGTGTCTTCTGCCACCTCATCTGGTATATCTGATGTAAGTTTAGTCCATCGAGCCACAAACCAGCGTTTAGAAGCTCCCATAAACAATATTGTCAAGGAAAATGGACCAGCCAGTGCTGTTAATAATTCTAAAGAAATGAAACAACTTTGTGCCAACACAAATAAAATGTATACTGATGGAAAGAATAATTTATCTAGAAGTAAATCTTACACTGATATGAGAGTTTTAAGAAGGAAAAATTCCTTTGAAGAAGAAAATACAACGGTGAATAAAGTGATGCAGAATAATGATGTCAAGAAGCAAGGGTGTGAGGTATGGAATGGAATGGGGAGATGCAATGAACGGATCAGTTTGGATACAGCTTCACGTGCTACTCTTCCTGTTCAGAATGTGCCAGTTGGCCGTCGTGGTGGCAGGCTTGGCAGTGCTCGGGGTTCATCGTCCAATGCTTCAGATAAATCTAGACCAAGGATTATCGGTAATGAAAATGCAAAGCGTATGAATATGAAAAATTCAGAGCTTCTGAAGAAAGCAGATATGATTAAACTGAATGGTCATCTTCCTGACAAAGTTATAACAGCAGCCATTACAAGAGTTAGGTCCAATCTCAGTCTTCCTGTCCAGGGATTAGAGACACCCGTCTCACCCCGGAATGCAGTCTCAGAGCCATCTGAAATAGACTCCAGTTCTGATGCAGAGTCTGCCACCACTGCCACTACCACCAATACAGCTGCTACACCCATTAGTTCTGGTGAGACTTCCCAGATGACAGCCTTGAGGTCTTGTAACACTTTGGCAGATCTCAAGGTTCCTTTAACTAGACCCAAAGATCAAGAACGTCCGGGATGTGACAAGATTGATAAGTCTGTAGCGGGTGTGAATCAAAGCAGCACAGGAATCCTCCGTGAACAAGGTCCCAACTTCCTGGCTGAATTAGAGGGTGATCGACTGAGTTTGTATGGCCAGGGTGCCCTGCGCTGTACTGACCTGGCCTGGGATAAGGGTGTAGCAGCAGCTGCCTCAACTGCGCGCTTCCAATACATCAACTTTGACGACATTGTTGACATCTTCCCCAAACTACGGGTTAAGTTTCCTCGCTTGGAAAACTTTGTCTTCAGAGAGACTCACTTAGCAAAGTGCAGTCAGCTCAATGCTTTGGCAGAGCTTCATCAGGTAAGTTGTGTTACCTCCTGTAATACAGTTTGATCTCATTTGAACATTTTTTTATGAAAAAATTCAATTATAAGAGGTTTGGTATAGTAGAGTACAAGTACAGGAGTGTTTATTAAGACATTTTAATATGAGAAATATGTTTGTTGAGTGGATTGTGAGAGTGGTTATGAAAATGTATGAAGAAGCAAAAACTGAAGTTAGAGTACAGGTGAGATGTGTAAGAATTAATGTAGGAGTTCTAATGTTGTCTTGCAGTGTTATGGTCCCACATTTTCTATACAATATAAACCCGTGTAAGCAACAGAGTGTGCACAACTTCTTGTGACCAATAGTACATTATAGTCATTTATGTTACAGAGGCAGGATTACAAATTACTGTACACTGTATTGTTATAAGTTTGATATTAAAACTGTACTACATGTGTTTTGACAGGTGACATCATTGGAGGTTGGGAAAGAAGGCAACCCACTAACGCTAACACCATATTGGCGCCTCTATGCTGTATTCAGACTCTCACACTGGGGACTTCGTGTCATAGATGGTGCAGAGGTTTGTAGGATATTATACATACAGGAGAGGTAAAGTGTTCTTGTACAGTTGGACACTTTAACTGGTAACTCCCTCGAAATAAAGTAAAAAATTCAGTGTACAAGTACTGTAGAATATTGCCTTACACATTGTTCAGTTTCTTGGAATTTAGTGTATAGATTGCATAAGATAATATTAGCTTTTTACATTGTAGGTGACGGAAGAAGAGAGAACCGAGGCTGCTCTTACATTCAGTCCTCTGAGTCAACTGGCCTTTACCTGCCTCCCACGGGACCAACTTGCTGCCTTCCTATCACACCACCATCACCATAACCAGGACCAACACTCTACATCACCCCCACCAGGTACCTTACACACACACACTAGGTACCTTACTCACACACACACACCCCAGGTATCTTACATACACATAACAAATACCGTACACATCCCCATAAGGGAAGTATTGCCTGCAGTGATGTGGGCAGTACTTTAAGGGTTTTGGCACCCCTTTGGCCCCAGCCAATCTAATTCAGTTCCTCAACTGTCCCTCTGTTCCTTCTATTTCCTTGGTGTTTGCTGTCACACCTCTCTATCACCTTTTCCCACTGGCGAGGGCTGGTTCTATCCAGAAATGAGAAATTTGGTATCCTCTACCACACCCTGGCCTGTTCTGTCTGTCTCTCTTACTATTTCTCATTCCTTCTGGGTAACTGGCAAGATAGCCCGATTGAGTGGCACAACAAGGGAGGCAACTGTTGATGGGTTCATTGGCTCAGGGGTACCATTGAGTGGCACAACAAAGGAGGTTATGGGTTAGTTGGCTCGGGGGGTACATGACCGTGAACCAGTTGTCATCTCTTCTGTTGCCTTCAACGAAACAGATCTCACTATCTCCCTGGCTTCCTGTTGGGGGTCCAAGCAACTGCACGGCTTCGGTCAACCAGACTCGGGACTGTTTGGCCAGACGGTCTGGGGATCTACTACTACAACAACAACAACCATACACATGCACACCAAGTATCTTACACTTGCACACCCCCACTTGATACCTTACAGATTCCCCAGACATATACAGTAAAGGAGGAGAAATCACAGTTACAGTTCAAAGATTTATTTTGCAATTTTCAACCACAACACAAGGACTCACACAAGGACACTAGGCTATATTTTATGAAGGATTTCCTCAGTGCAGTGCTTTCCTGAGATGGCAGAATTGCCTTTTTAATACGATATGTGGAATACTTCAAAGTTTCCCGGCTAACAAACAGACAGAGAAAAGCTGTTAAACTTTTACATGTCACCTCAATGTGGATAATTATTGTTGTCCACGACTGTACACATTGTGGGTTGCAGATCATTATTGTGGGTGACTAATTTTTTGCTAACATTATAGGTGTGGGTTGTGGCCAGTCAGATGTTGGACCAGGGAGGGAGGAAGCATCAGTAGTAGGTGTTGGTGGTGGTGTTCTTGTGGGAGATGGGCCACGTCTCAATCTACCTCACCTCCAAGATCTTATTGGCAAGGAAGCTTTGCAGTATCGTCCCGGAGCAAGACTTTCCCAGGTATTTGCAAACTTTTGTTTAGCCATATACCCTACTTACTTTAACAGATAGCAAAATGCCAGTAGCAAGTTACGGTTGAATGGCTTTTTACAAAGTGTGGGAAATACATCGGGATAGAAAGATTGAAAGTATGTCATAGTATTGTGAGAGGTGTGTGTTATGGTAGAAGAAAAGTAAAATAGGAATTTTTACTCATTTATACAGACTATAATACAGTATATACAGTAAGATTACCCATATGATATTGATAAGTCCAAATGCTGTTGTTGACATCTGTATTAGGCAGTACAGAATCAGGTGTGTCTGCAGCCACCTGAAATAACACTAGATATTTGATCACTAAGATATGAAAAGTCCACTTCTCTCAGAGTATGGTATTAAACAGATCCTTATTCAATAAATTATCAGTAGATCAGGTAAGTATAGAATTGCATACATATGAAGTTCCTGATACAGCTACATAGAGTATAATAGTGCAGTTCTCGTAGGAGTATAATACTCCATTGCTTTAGCTATAGTGCAACTGCTTTGACAAAGTCTATAAGATTTGTATATTGCAACTGCTTATATCAGGGAAAATTTACCCATAGCTTTGATGTGAAAGAATTTGTAGATAATATACAGTACCTTACTTGTATCATAGTCATTTTTAAAGGCTTAGGAATTTCTGCTCTTACATTGCTTTTGGCTTAGTGATTCATATTATAAGTTTGTGAAATATATTGTCCAGATGCAGTTAATGCAAGGTAGTACATGCCTCTTCTGACCCCATTTCAGAAACGTCGAAAGGTAAACATTGGCCAAGTTGAGACTTCCTGACACCCACTCCTGGCCTTTCCACCGTTTTCTTTTTAACTAACTGCTTCTTTAAATCTAAACTTTTGTCTCATGCTTTTTTAAATTACAGATAATAAATTGGTTTGAGGAATGAACAAGACACATGCAAATAATCAGGCAATGTATGTGTCAGTTGTGAGTCAACATTTTTCTCTGGCTGGAAAAAAACTGATGCACAACTCAAAGCTCAAACACTACTCATTGCCAAGTTCTGTATGATAATTTTTGTCCCTATATGGTTACCTATATTTTTCCATTAATTTGCTCTTCACCAAATAGCATATACCTTACTATATGTGCAGTGCAGTACCTTACATGTAGTTTCTTGTGATACAGTATACAATTTTAAAGTTTGCACAATAATTGTTTTATTATGGCAAGATGACTGTACAATATTTATAGTATACCTATGATTGACTTTACTGCCATTCTCATGAGTTTTCAAATACTATTTTTCATTAGGAGTACTGAATGTACTGCATCTTTCCATGAATCAATCAATCAGTATCTACCAGGAACATTCCAATGGGAAGAGCCATGGCATAAAAGCCAATAGGTTATTACAGTATATCCCATGCACACCACCTTTGCTCACACAATTCTTCCTCTCAATATTCTTATGTGAAGAATGAGAGAAAATATTATTTATTTGGGAAAGGATTTTGTACTCATTCGGTATTCAAACATTTACCTGTATTTAGTAATAATTAGCTGTAAATGTTTATCTGTAAAGAAATGTAGGACATATTGTAGGTGAAAGAAAGCTTTTATGTGGGAGATGCATTGAGACTTGAGGTGTGCATAGTTTTGTTCATATAATCACCTCCCCCTCCACATTCACCCTCCCACCTTGGTCTCCAGCAAATTCTGATCCTGGTGATTATGGGACTAAATAATTCACCATGTGCTTGGCAAGGCTGAACACATCTCTTCCAACTCGCCAAAATCTGAAATTGTTGGATGCCTTTACCACCTCTGGCCACTTGGCACAGGACTGAGGAGTAGGAGAAGGAAAATGCAGTTAAGGGAGACTCATTTATTATGAAACATCATATTTGGTCAAATTTTTTATGAGACAGTAATACAGACGATCTACAAACTGGTACAGATATGATCTCAGTTGGCCAGACAAACCATGTGGCCATCACTATATCTTCAATATCAACCTTAACTTAAACCTTCTCTCTGGCTCTACTTCAGTCCTCTTCAAATATATACACAAAAAAAATATATAAATATCATTGTGGTTTCTGTATATACAGTAAACTGCACAAAACTTTTTTCACTCCGCATGAACTGTGCAGTCTGTCGTATAGTCTATAATGTACAAAAAAGTGAACACAAAATAGTAAACTGGTTAGCACTACAGTTGTATTTCAGTTCAGAACACGACAGCCTTGTGGAAGTGTTCGTTACAGAAGATGAAATCATGTTCTAATGCTAACCATGTATGTATTTCAACTGTGCCTCACATTCCAGCATTTAATTGTGTAGTCTGTCTGTGTGTTTTGATGGTGCTTTTGTCCTTGCCCTTGCAATTTGTGTGCTTCAACTTTAGTCATGTGGTATGTTTTGTGTGTGTCATGTGGAAGTGACTGTGGTCTCTGTGTATGTATGATGAGCAAAACATTACTAACGGAAACATATATTGCTGATAAATAAACGAATGTCTGAAATGTTTTGTTTTATGTATGTTATAATGTTTAATGATAAATGGAAACAATAGCATACCAGTATATGGATTTTCATGAGAAATAGTTAATCCTGCATAAAAGACTAGATAACTTGATTATTCGATATCATATTACTGTACTCTGTTATCGTTACAGTGGCCCCAGTTCAAAATGTTGTGAATTTAGATTTCTGCTGTATTGTACTGTAGATAAAGTTGAAGTACTGGTAATAAACGAGCTGAATCACTCATTGTAAGTAACTCTGCTGAATACAATGTATTATGACATTACAATACAATTATTAATGTATGACAAGATGAGTGTATGCTTGTATTCTAGTGTGTATATTGTATTGCATGAAAGTTATTAGTATGCATGCTGTATATCTCAGAGTGCATTTAAGGGTGACCATATGAGTGGTTTGTGATGCTGAGTATTTTTTTTAAATTATTTAAAAGATGAGGTGGCAGTAAATGTTTGTGTGTGTCTGCAGGAGGAGAGCGCTTCGTTGGTTTGTGCTGGACGGCAGGCACGGCAGCTGGCAGTTTGGACATTTGATTCTCTTCACCGTCTCCACACACACCACTCCAAATGGCCCACTGTGTTGCATGATCTTGTTAGGGATGCAGTAACAGACATGGCTAAACCCACATACGGTAAGCAGTGCCTGGAAGATGTTAAACGTTCCATTGGATGGAAGAAATAATAGAATACAGTATACCCTCACAATGAGATTCTTTGATATTAGCGATACTGTAAGATCAGATATCTTAAGACAACCAACAGAAAATTTTGTTTGTATGCAATGATGTGGACAGTACTTTAAGGGTTTTGGCAACTCTTCCGACCTGAGCCACTTGCATAAAATATTTTTACTGTTTCTCCTTTCCTTCTACAGTATTTCCTTTGTGCTTGCTGTCCCTCTCAAGCTTCTCCTCCCTCATGTAACATGGTCTTCTTTCTACTCCACTTCAATTCTTTTTTAGAAATATTCACATTTACTGTATATCTATACAGGGCATGAGATTTATTAGTTTGAAGTTGATGGTGCCATCTATTAGCTCCCTCCATTTTGTGGACAGCTGAAGAACAACACTTAGTGTGATTACACCAAAACAATTTTGTATTAGACAGAAAAAAGATGGAATGTATGACTCCATGGCCATGAGGATCACCTCCATGATATGCACTACACAGGAAATATCTTTCCAGTATAGTACTGGTAAGAATCAGGGTGATATTTGGGTTGGTTCTGTCCATAGAATTATTTGGTGTTTGTGAAGGCTTGCATTTTGGTTTAATTCTCTTTTAGTTTACTTTGTAATTCATTTTTTATTCAAGTTTGAAAGTTTCTTGACAATGAACATGACCTGATGAAGTAGAAGAAAATATTTGTGGACTTGGATAAATAATTAGTACAGTGTTTACACTTCAGTATTGTGTATGTGGTTAAAATTCCTGGGTGCCTTTACTTGTGATTGTCAAAAAGTCTGAAGAATACTTTTGAAATATGCATTGTACATTTATTTCAGATTTTATATAAATGTTTAATATACAGTACTCCTAATACAGGTACTTGAATAATTTGTTCTGTTGTTAATGTTGTTTCTGTTATCAGACTATTACAAAGGCAGTGTGCTGTGGCACCACTATAAATGTCAGTATAATATTAGAGAGAACCTGATTGCTGGTACAATCTGGTGTAGATAATTTAATTGATGGATTGAAGGGAATTATAATCCTCCATGATATAGATAGTTTGATTAGAAATGTAAATAATACTTTTAATTAATGAAGAGTTTATACAACGGTATATATAAAGAACAAGAAACTATAGCACTTTACAGTAATTTTAGTTTTAGTAGCCGTACCAATGAATTAAATGCATTCTGTATTTGCACATGCAATTAACCTTCAGTAAATCATTGGCAAGCTTTAACTGTGAAAGTGCAGGTACTATTGTTTAGTTTTAATGATACAACTTTTCAGGATATTTAGTTAAAAATGCATACTTATTTATTAATGTACAGTACACTGAAGGTATACTCTAGAGCAGTGTTTAAAAAATTCCCACAATGAATAGTATATCTTCAGCAATGCTGTACTTACCAAAGAAAATGATAATATACTAAACACTGATTTAAAGTACCAGTAGCATGCAATTACCTCTTTGTAGTAAATTTTATATGATTTTCAATGCTACGGTAATATTTGTAAAGGGAAGCCACTCTGTATGTGACAAATGGCTTAGCAATATCTTGTGTTATAACAAATGAACTTCCTCTAAATCAGTTGACATTAAAGATGATCCTGTTTATGTGTGTGCCAGATTTACCTAGTATGCTACTGTAATGTTTATTGGTTGCTTAGGGACATTAGCTGAGAGTGAAATTTGTTTAAATTAGTTTCATGAAAGGATTGTGTGGAGTCATTATGATGGGTAAGGTTGACAACATTGTGCCTTGGTAATATGTAACGCATTATTGGGCCTGTCTAATTTTGGAATGCGTGACCTTGGAATGGATAAGGAATTCAGGTTGCTTGGAGTAATACTGGACAATAGAGGAAAGTATGTAAGTGATGTGAAAATAGAATAGACCAGAGGAGGAGAGCACATGATGCCATGAAAACCTAAGATTTATAGAATGAAGCAGAGTATGGAGGCTGTGAAGAACTGTGTGAGGGACTGTGGATACTAACAGTACTGTATCATGTTTGTGTTGTGACACTATTGTGGCATGAGAATATAAAATCAAGAGTGAGAGGAACATAGATGGATGTGCTGAGAACAACGTGGAGTGTGGATTGGGATAGAAGGTTAGGTGCAGAGCTTCCGATTATACAATCTAACTGAGAGGACGAGGAACACCATTCCTGCAGTGCACTGAATATATTCCTTATCCAGTCACAATAGTACATGTACCATACATAATTTCATTAATATAATAATATTAGTGTTTGTACTTAAAGTTGTGAAATAACTTTATAAGTTATGTGAAATAAAAAAACTGTTCAATAAGAGATTAATCATAATCATCGTCATAATAATCATCATGGTCTTCTCCACGTCTCTTCCGTAGAAGTTGTAATGTGGAAAGGTTACTTTCATCTTCTAAATCTTCCTCTTCTTCTTCCTCTTCTTCATCATCATCTTCCTCTGGATCATCGTCATCAGCAACCTTAGCACCTATTTCACCATTGACTGAGTCTAGTAGTTTTATGCTCTTTTGGTCACAACTGTCTTCTTCCTTGATTGAATCTCGGGCTCGCTTTCCAGTCAGAGATTCAAGAACAGAATTAATACCTTTTGGGGTCTCAACTGGAGTTAGGTTTTTAAGAACTGGTTTAGTATCTTTAATATCTTTTTGCACCTCTTCTTCTTCACCATTCAAACTGCGAAGAACATCATAATTGATTTTATTTGACAGTTTCTTTTCCATGAGCATTTTCTCAATGGCTTCTCCAGCTGTATTGGCAGGAGTATTGTTTTTTGACTTTTTGGTATAAGTTTTTTTCTTCTTTGGGGGTTTCCCTTCCTTTTCTCTCTCCTCAGCCTCTTTTTTTTCTCTTTCCTCTTTCAATTTCATTTCTTCGAGGTAATCTTTATTTAACTTCATCCACATTTCTGTTTTCAGATTTACTTCTCTGCTTGATAATATGTAGGAGGAAATTTCATCATCATCAATTCCTGCCAGATCTAATTCCCCTGTTTCTTCTGGTTCTGGGTCATTAGGCCTAATTTCCATGCACTCTTCAATTGTTTCCTTCAGTCCAAGACTTGCTGCTGTGGGTCGAATTCCTTGTGGTTTCACTTCTTTTTTCAATTCACCCTCAGCTTTTTCATCCATACATTCACTGATAGTTTTTATTGTTTCTTCAGCAATAAACTTCTGTGTATCAACATTTTCTTGCTCAACTTCTTCCACATGCTCTTCTTCTCTATCATACTTTGCCCATATACCTCTTAGCTTTCGTTTTCTTTCCTCCAAATGTTTTTCAATTTCTTGCTGAAGTTCTGTCAGTTCAGAATCCAAATCATCTTGTTGATCTACCAGCAATTGTATTCGTTCCCTCTCACGCTTTCTTGCTGCTCTGAAAGCAGGAGGATCTTGTTCTTCTGCTAAATCTACCTTCATAAATTCTTCTGGAGTGAGAGCACTTGATGGAGTTTCACCAAACTCTGTCAAACGCTTTCTCAGTGTAGACTCGTGAACCTTTACAACTTTTATTACATCATTTATCGTTCTGTTAAAATTATGGAGTCGAGCTGCTATCACAAGCGCAGCACCACAAACACCAGATGGTCTTCTTCCTGTATGCATCCAGTCACGTTTCATTCTCTTCACTAATCGTAATGCTGTCTCTGATACGTCATGTGTTTTATCACCAAATGAAAGTTTGTAAGAAAATCTCCATATATAAAGACATGGATCCATTGCTGGAATGTGGATGCATAAAGCTGTTGATAATCTTAGGTATGTTCGTCCCAATTCATACACATCAATCTGAAGTGCATCACTAACATCAATAAGCATGTGTGCTGTCTGTTCAGTTCTACAGGTTATATAAACACAAGCACCAATTACATGGTTAGTTTTTCGTCCACGTGTGAGTCCTTTACTGAGCCCCAACTTAAAGAAGTTGAACGATGTTTCAATACTATGAGAACTTAGACGTAATTGTTGAGCTAAAGCATTAATCTTCTTTTTAGCATTATTTAATGTTATTTCTTTACTTTCTCTGCCAAAAGAACCATGGAAACCTTTTAATACAGGTCTTTTACTGGATGAATCTGATGATACAAATTGTCCAACCGCTGAACTTCCACCATGAGCATTTTCCAGAAACTGTACTTCACTAACAATATTATGTTCTGATAACACTGTACCACATGAAGTACACACAGCATCTCCACGTGCTGGATCAACTTCAATGTCTGTACAACCACAGTGTTGACAGCGACCCGACATCATGAATGACGTTTGCTATTTTGAATCTGGAAATAAAAACAATACCGAGTTAAAATGTGCATTACTTTGACATAATGGATAATGAACAACATCGCATGAGAATTTATTAACTACATTATGCTATTATTTCTTCAGGAAAACCTTTGTTAACCCCTTAACCGCGAGTGACGAGATAATTCAACACCACCAAGTGTGGAGGACTGCGGGTGACAAAATAATTCAACAAAGCAGTTTTTAAAATTGCGCGCCCCCTAACATGGTTGTCTCAGCTGGCAGCACTGATTGTGAGCTTGTAGGGAGTAGCCCGACTGCCTGAGTCCACCCAGCCACTTCCAGCCATTGTTAAAAGAGCAGTGAGGATGGCAGGATGTATTTTCAGAGCTCCGTTTTTCCTGTAATAACCATAGGCTATATGTACATAAAAATGACAGTGACATTATATTTTATATAGTTTTGTTGAAAAATGTGATTCTGACACATTTTATAACAAAATCAGAGCGTGAAAACGTATTTAGATATGAAAATAGAGTGTAAAAGTTAATTTTGAGTTGAGGTAATTGTGAGGTGGCTACCCATCATACAAATGTCCATTTAGTCTTCACAAGTACATCAGGAAACAGCTAAAGGTTTGTACTTCAATATGCTGTATCATTTATCTACGGTATGTAGTGTGAGTGGTTTACAAGCTAATAGCCGTCAAATGTGTTGTTTACATAGTGACTGCGAGTGCGGGAGAAAGGCCCAGACTGCAGAGCTGCCAACGTTTAGTAATCCCTGTGATTTAAGGGTTAATATAAAGGCTTCTCATCAAACAATATAAAGGCTCCTCATCAAACAGTATTATTCCTTCTAAAAATAAAACATTATAGTTATACAAAAGCAAGGAAAACAAAGTACTAGGTTACTCTATTTAGATATGATAATAAAGGTCCAGAAAACCTTATACCAAGGGAGAGAAGGACAGCAAGTACAAAGGAAAAAAAAAAGGAAAGGAAGGAGAGCTCCATTTAATCTACGTGTAATGAGCAATAATTTCAAACATTTGATTGAATGATTGATAATAGGCGCCGCAACAGCAAGGTCATATAGCGCCAAAAGAAGATGATAGACAGGTGAGACAGTGGTATTTATCTAGATTATTGCCGTTTTGTAGCAATGATGCCAGATCCGGCTAGGTCTCAGTATTATATCCCAGTCAGGTCCTGGTACTTTACCACGGTTAGATTCTGGTAGTTTGTCCAGGTTAGATCCCGGTAGTCTGCTCTGGTCTAGGTTAGGTTAGGTTTGGTCAAGTTTAGTCAGGGAAGGTCAGGCTAATTTGAATATCTTTGAAATGGGACATTTCCAATGAAAATGCCATAGAAGAAAAGTGTCTTAGAATGGTATAAATAAGTGGGCAAAGAAAGTAAAAATATTGTAATAGAATATGGCTGTATTTATTGAAAGAATTACCGTTTTGTAGCAGTGTTGGGAATTTGTCCCAGTCACTTTATGATAGTTTACACCGGTTAAATCCCGGTAGTTTGCCCAGGTTAGGTCCCGGTAGTCTGCTGTGGTCTAGGTTAGGTTAGGTCAGACTAATTTCCAAATTATGTTTGTAAAACGGGGCATCTCCGAAAGAACACCATAGAATAAAAGTGTTTTAGAATGGTCCAAAATAGTGGGTAATGATACTAAAATACACAATATAGTGAACCCAGTTCTTCTGTAAATTTACCTTCTTTTGTTATGGAATTGGAAGGTCTCTAATGTTACAGGATTCCTCCAAATTATACCACAAAACAGACATCCCATATCTGTAACACTTGAGGTTGTCTGTTTCTTGGCATAGTTTGGAGGAATCAGTAGCCTCCCATTTCACCAATATCTCCACTGAATTAAATAACATTATAAAAAACAATAAGTCTTATTCGTAAGGGTCCAATCTCTTTTCTATCTGTAATAATCACATCAAATAATAATCACACATTCCCTACCTGAAGTATTAGGAAACAGGTCCCATTAATTCTCGTTATTGTTGTTATGTTGTGTTAATTAACTCTTGAACTGCAGATGTTCTCATTGTTGTTGTGATAATTAATTCTTGAACTGGTTATTTTTGTTCTCGTAGTTGTTGTTATTGTCGTGATAATTATCTCTTGAACTGTTTATTTTCTCTTCTCTTGTATGAAGAATATAATGTATACTTTAAGGAGTTGGTCTAACTTTCTGATGACTACATTTTCTTCGCCAATCCTTAGTTTAGTTGAATGATAATAACAACACTAATAACAATATATCGACAACCTATCCCACCATTCCTCCACCATAATGTTTAGGCGTCGCTTATCACTACAACATGGATCATAAATTCTACATCATAGAAAACGTTTTATGCATAACTATATAAAACAAAATTTAAATAGAATTTACTCTGCTAAAATCTAAGACACCCAAGGGATTTATTATGAACAGATATTAGGGCTATTATATTGGTGATTCATACATTCTCATAATAATAACATTAAATTTTTTTTATGGACTTTCGACTCTACTGTATGATGGGTTGAAGTAAATTAAATAAGGTTTATTCAACCATACTCAGGTTTTTCTAAGAACAGCAGGTTTACTTATATGTGGCAAGGGTCTATTGGTCAGCACCACTGGACACTGGATAACACCCTTTGGGACTTGTATTACATTCACTGATACATCTATAAGGAAATTCAGGGTCAATTATATCTGTGTGGGGTAAGTTGTCCTTTAATTTACACGGCATAGATACAGCTGCTGTATTGTATTTGGCTTGTTACTCCAGTGTCTCATGTGCTTATGACTTCAGTGGCTCATTACCTTTCATATTAGGTATGATAACCAGCATAATCATAAAATTGGTACGATTATTGGTTTACCATTTTTTTGTTATGTACTATACGTGGCATCTCGAGTTTGACCCGCGGAATAGAAATTAATTAATGATGTAAATAACATACCTATTGTTACAAACAGCAGTATGGGAAAATTCTAAAAACTGTAAATTAATTATTTAATATCTACACAATACATGCATAAATATTATTTTAAAGTTTTTCTATTAAATGCCTCCAGGTGTGACATGTAAACAAACATGGCGAACGGGGCGGACGTCATCCAAGCTACAGAAGAAATTGACACTGGAATTGAGCGTATGAATATGTCTGACGGTCCAGATAATTACCCCAACGATACCACAGAATCATCCCTGGACCACTCAATTGAAAATGGTGTTGCTGTACACTGGGGATTTTCCTTAGATGAGCTGTACCGAATAGCCCTCAAGTTCTATAAGGGTAAGTAACGTTAAGTATAAGGGTACGTAAGTATAAGAGTAAGTAGAAATTAGGATAAGTAAGTGCTATGGTAAGTATATTATAAGGGTAGGTAAGTATTAGGGTAAGTAAGTATGAGGGTAATTAAGTATAATGATAAGTATGAGGGTAAGTAACTATAAGAGTAAGTAAGTATTTGGGTAAGTACTTTTGAGGGTAAGTAAGTATAAGGGATCCCTTTGATATAGCCAGAATAAGGGAGGTAAACGAGTCCTTCAAATATTGCCACAAAACACCATTTATATAGAAAGAGCTTATTTCGTGGCATAGTCAGGAGGAATCAGAAACCACCAAGTCTCATACACGATCACAGGGTCCTTAATTAAGGGAATAATATACTTTTGGTATATTAGAGTGCCTTGATTCCTCCAAAGTATACCAGCAAACAAGACCAGATTAACATAAATAATGATGACCTGTTGCATGGAATAGTTTGGACTAATCAGTTGCTACAGATTTATCAACTCCCTTAAGGATTCTGTGATTGTGTTTGTGACTTGGTGACTTCTGATTCCTCCCGACTTTGCCACGAAACACACTTCTTCCATAGGTGGTGTTTCTTGGCAATATGTGAAGGTCTCATTTACCTCCAATTTTCTGACTACATCACAGGGTTCCTTAAGGGGGGGAATACAGTGTTGGTAAATCTGGAGCAACTGATTCTTCCAATCTATTCCAAGCAACAGGCCACCAGTATTATTTATGTTCATTTGATTCTGTTTCCTAAATTAGTATGGATGAATCAAGGCGCTCCAATATACCAAAAGTGTACTACCCCCTTAATATAATCATACGGCTAATACAATGTCTTGTTTGTTACAGAAAAGGAAGGCAAAGCAGTACACTTGGGTTATGCTGAAAAGTGTTCTCTGGTTGGCTCAACACAACAAGTGATTCATGGACCATTTGACCCTTCATCATCGCCTCCTGTTGGTGTCCTGGATGTGGTGGGCAAAGACAGAAGGTACATAACTATAGGATTCATTTTGTATAAGTAATGGCTTAATTGTTTACTAAATAGTTTATGTAATACTGTATAAGAATTATCACACCTGAAGCTTTGTTATTTGATGCCCAGTGTTGTAAGTTTTATAGTTGCTGAAGAATTTGTATTACATTGGACAAAACTGTAAGATTTATATATTAATGGTGTAAGTACACTAGGCTACTGGTATTACAACAACTGTGTCATTATTAAACATTTTTACAGGTTGGCTTGGCAGGCTTTAGGGTCTATGACTAGAGAAGAAGCAAAGCAGCAGTTCATCAATCAACTAAGTGACCTCGTTCCAACCTTCCGCCCGTATGTAGAGGCTCTTTGGGCAGATAAACTGGAAAAGGAGAGACTGGCGTAAGTATACTGTTTATGGCAAGTGTATGTCTAATTCTCTCCATAGGTTAATCTCAAAGAGTTAATTTTTTTATATCTCTTATTGTAGACACTTTTAATGGAAGCTGTATTTGTTCTTGGTGCCTCATGTAGAATTTTATTACTCCCACAGAAAAGAAGAAGAGGAAAGAAAAAGAGAAGAAGAGGAAAGGAGAAAATTGGAGGAGGAAGAAAGACAAAAGGAGGAAGAAGAAAGAAGGAAACAAGAGGAAACAAAGTATGTATAATATATAGCATTTTATCTGTCGATTAAATAGCTCAATAGGAGGCAGTGTTTAACTCAGTTTGGTTGTAAATACTGACTGATATACTGACATTACACTGTCAAATTAAGTAATATTTTATTGGATTTATAGACCTTATTATCTCAGTTAGGCCTGTATTGTTGTGGGCAAGCGAAAGTAATCTTTTAGTTTAATAATACTTTAAATATATATGCCACTGGGGAATATTGCCTGATGCTGTATAGATAAACTGTGAGTGCTTTGTCAGTTGTAGTTGTGCGAGCCACAAACCTGCCATATTTTTTAGGAAATTTAGATCAGAGACAGATTGGAGGTCTACTTTCAAAGCTCACCTGTCATTTTTACAAAGCATAGAAGGTAACAAACGCACACAAAAATAGTCACGTAACACTTACAAGTATTATTGAGACCAGAAAGTGTAGCAGTCAGAATGAAGCCATCACCTGCATAGATACAAAGGTTAATTTTGGAAGATGTTCATATATATAAAACATATTGATAAGAGGAAGCTGCAGTAGACCTGTTGGCTCATTGTTATTACTGTATTTTGGTTATTTCCAGGAGGCAGATCCAGGAAGCCTTAAACCAGCAAACTTATGATCAATTCAGAAAATATGCAGAGCAACAGTATCCCAGCAATCCAGATCAGGTGAGTAAAATATCTGTTTGCCCATTCCTGATTAAGTCACACAACCCTTTGATTTCACATTATCTGTCTGTGACATATATTTATGATCTAAGAATGTTTGGATGGTTAATTGTTTATTGCTTATGTGGGTATGTGTTATTTCTTTATGTTACACTCATCATAGTACATTTTGGTAACAATAATTTTATAACTGTTTTATTGCAGCAAGCAGTTTTAATCAGACAGCTACAAGACCAGCATTATCAGCAGTATATGCAGCAAGTTTATCAGCAACAACTTGTACTGCAGCAACAAGAACAGCATTTGTCACAGATACAACAGCAGCAGCAATTACAAAATGAGATGCAACAGGAACAGCACCAACCAGATGACAATATTGATGAGGTTTGTACTGAAAGAAGCTTGACAAAAACTGTGGCTCAGGTTAAGGGGTCTATGATCATGTAGGAAATTGGAGGGATACTGATTTCTCCAAACTATGCTAGAAAAATTATATGCTCAGTGTTACAAAGAGATGTTTCAGTTTTGTGGCATCATTTGGGGGAATCGGTACCGGGTATCCCCCTGTATGTCCAGGATCATCGGTGGAAGATATTTACCGTGTGATGTTGTGGTTTCCAGGGTGGCCGGGAGAGCCAGACTGATGGTGGGGAGGAGAGTCCTTGCTTGGCAGAGAATGGACATGACTCTGAGGCTGGGGAAGAGACTGAAGAAGAAGGTAAAGTACTGTGTCATTGTCTTCATTTTTTCAGTGTCTTTTCTCTAACTCTAAACCTAGACACGTTCTTTGATTTCTTTCTATTCCATACAGTTATTCACTTGTTTAATGGTGCTTGAAACATAGATCTCCACATGTTTTCAAGGAATATCCACCATATTCACTGGTCTCCTGTACAGAAAAAGTACAGTTTTGGACACATCTAACAGGCCCAATGTAGACAGGGACCTTCAGTGAGCATATAACATGCACATTGATCAGAATGCTTCGTATGGTATGGCATTATGTGTTATATTGTAAGTGCACCAAATTAAAATTTTATGGATTGCACAATTAACTCGTCTATTTTTCTAGCCAGTACATTTCACCCTTCTATTTCAGAGTCTTCCCAAACTGTTGCTCCGGCCTCCATGTGGACACGCAGAGACATACAGGATTTCAAGGAGTCAATCAAGCGGGAAGGTGGTGACTCAGTGATCAAAGTCGGCCATGGAGAAACAGTTACTGTAAGTTTATTTGTCCTTAGTCATAATATTAAAAAAAAAAAAAAAAAAGTAATATTGAGGCGATTTGTTTTCTGGAATGGTGTGGAAAAATCGGTAGCCCACTAATTTACCAAAATGGGGTTTCCCCCTTAAGCCTGGGTGTGGCAGAGTACAGTATTGATGATGATGATGATGATGATGGTTTAAAAATGGACTTGTTGATGATAATATGAATGAACTTGATAATGATATGGACTTGTTGATGATAATTTGAATGAACTTGATCTGTTCTTTTCAGGTAAGAGTTCCAACACATGAAGATGGAACCTGTTTGTTTTGGGAGTTTGCCACAGACAGCTATGATATCGGCTTTGGAGTTTACTTTGAGTGGACAAAAGATTCCAGTAATGTTGTATCTGTTCACATTTCTGAAAGTGAAGATGAAGAAGAAGAAGAAGAAGTTGAAGGTAAGAGTGATAAATGTATATTACCAATGGCTCTTAATAGAAGACATTAAAGGTGGCATCAATATAAGAAGAGAATGAGAAAAAAAATTACTCAGCTACTCTCTCTTAGGCAAAGGAGTTACAGTATTGTATTTTTCCTGTGTCATGTCCATCTTGTTAGGGGTGAGTTTCCATGATACAATGAAATATCAGAGCTTTTGAGGGAGAGGAGTGAGGAGACTATCTTTCCTTTAGTAAACAATTAATGTTGTCATTTTGGTTATTGTCCAGATGTTATGGAAAAAATATATATATTTGGGTTATTCCTATTTACAGGGGATTGTGATGATGTAGAGAGATTGGCTGGAAGGAAACCTGAGAGCAACCGTCCAGCTCAGTCAGTCATCATACCAGTGTATCGACGAGACTGTTATGAAGAGGTGTATGCTGGCTCTCACTCCTACCCTGGCTCTGGTGTCTACCTACTCAAGTTTGACAATTCCTACTCTCTCTGGCGAAGTAAGACCCTTTACTACCGGGTCTATTACACAAGGTGAGACAGTGGTAGCTAGGAAAGGTAGAGGTTTGGTAGTGTGAATTGGGAAAAATTAGAGATGAAATGGGAAAAGAGACTGGCTGAAGTTCGTAAAGTAGTAATGTTACACGTTTAGTGTTCAATTTTTATATAGAAAAAAGATTAACTAACCTAACTGAGTGTTGAAACAAATTGAGGTATGAGAAGAAGAAATCTCACTATTTTTGTAAATATGGAGCTAAAATTAAGCTTGCACAGAGTTTGATTAGAACGAGAGTTTATACATACCAGTACGTTACGTAGATACCAGTGTTGAAATATTTTAACATGATCTGTGTTCATAAACTGCTAAACATGTGTAATATTCATCAGTGAGTATGCTATTCAGTTCTAGCTATGCAATTTTTTTTATGATATCAGAAGTAGAAAATTTTCCACACAAAACCTGACTACTTACTACAATCATAATGCTAGATCTAACAGGACAGAATACTCTATTGTACTGCCTCTTGAGTGACATATTATACTGTACAATTATCCATTCTTGACTAAAGGCAACAAGCCAAAAATTATATACAGACATCAGTATTATCTGTTGGTCTCTGAAATGTAGGTCTACTATTGTCTTGCTATGCTGTTCTCACTTAATCACATAATAGAGCATATGCAATTAAGTATGTGCTTGAATGAAAGTGATGTCAATGTTGTTGTATACAATTATTGGGTTTAGTTTGACAAAGTTTCAGTTGTATTATCTCATTATAATCAGAAATGAATTACAAGTACTGTACGTGAGCATTATATATAAATTACCAGGAAATTTTATGACTTATTAGTTGTGGAATAGACAGAAAACGATCTGTTTATACTCTATTCTGAAATTACCTTAATGTTACCGGTACATCATCATTATGGTACACATGTGAGGGATGGGAAATGGAGCCATATTCAAGAGCATTAAGGGAATAGTACACCTTTGGTACATTGGAGTGCCTTGATTCCTCCAAAGTATGTCAGGAAACAGGACCAAATGAACAAAAATAATGGTGCCCTGTTGCTTGGACTTGTTTGGAGGAATCATATGCTCCAGAATCATCAATAGTGTCCTACCCCCTTAATGGTGTTCACAATGACTATAGACAAGCAACAGAGCCATCGTATGGTTCGTACCGATACCACGCCATCGTCAACACCACGGACATTCTTGCATACAACCCATAGTACCGTAGGTCCCACACACAAATACTACCAGTACAATACCTATATACTAGAAAGGGTGTAGAGGCATAATATAGTCTTGAACATATCCATATTTAACACTCATGTTCTTTATTAACTGGTAATAGTGTTTGTTGGTCGTGACTGAGGGTGTGTTTCGTATTTTTTTTCCAAACATGAATGGTGCTCTTTTTTTTAATATCTCTCAATTTAATTTTATAATACTATGTTAAAAGCACTTGATTCCCAAGTTTAGAAAATGATTGAACTAGAAATGCAAAAGATTATGAAAAGTTTCTGAAACACGTATCAGACATCTCTGGGCTCTGTATTTGTTGAGGATCTTGTATCAGAATTATACATTTTTATGCATCAGTATGGGAAGCCCGTCTATGTTTGCTTGTGTGATGCAATGGCTGATCTTGCACGCTACTGTATCACTCTCTGTTCCTTGCTAAGTTCTTTGACCTTGATATAATTTTTCAACATTTCATCCTGCATCATCCACAGTCTTCCCACATTCTATCACCCAGCTTCGCATACATTCAAACCATTTGTGTAGTTAGTCCCAAACCTTTCACTCATATATTAGTATGTTCGTCACTACATCCTTTCCATACATTTTACAGTACTTCTGAATTTTATTTATCAAATCTTATTCTTTCTTATACTGTATCACACTTTAGAATCATCATGATCATCATCATCATCTCATTGTTTTTAAAAATCATGTCATGCTAAATTATTTCTTCATAGTATCAAACCATGTTTAGTACCTATTACCCTATGTTGTTAATAGCCTCTGTGTAGCTGGTGTGAGGTAATGTAAAGTAATATAGTACTGTAAGCTGTATTGAAAATTTATGTGCCCTATAGGCCAGCATTTACTAAAATAAGCCTAATGTATCTCCTGCATGATATAGGTGACTAAAAGGGGGTTGGTGCCAGGAAGGGCATATGGTTGTACAACTTTGTTTCAACCAAATTGATACCATAAGTCAATTTCTTCCACTCTCACTCTCTGGCGGGGCAGAGGAAGAGACTCATTAGACATCTGACTCAATGAATGGGAACCACAGATATAATATGAATGATATTCTAAATCTCTACTGTAAATAAAAAATTTGTATTATCAGATGAAATTAGTTTGTGTGGAGGTTTTTAATTTTATATATTTATTGCACAGGTATATATCACAATTTATCTACATATAATCGAAAATAAAAGAAAAAATTAATTTCATGATAGATATTCTTTAAATTTCAGTGCAAGTGTTAAGAATTCTAGAAATATAAATTAGAGGTATTATTTTCTCAACTATAAGTTGTATATAAAATTATTAATTGGCAAAAAGTATTGTATGTTCTTGTTAATCGTGTATAATTTTAAGTGGACTGGAGTACTGGTACTGTATGTACATTTTTTGTTATCAAACCAGTTGTAGGTAAAACTGGAATAATCATACAGTACTTGTAGATCTGTTTATTATTGGCCTGCCATTTGGAATAAGAAAAAAAGAAAGCTTCTTTATTCAACGTTTGCTGTTGATACTTACCATATCTAAAGTTGCTTATGCCCAGTGATTTTGTATTTGCACGTATTACGTGGAAAACTCTGTTGCTTGTACTGTATTGAATAATTCACTTTGCCAAAGCTGACATTACAGTATGCACTAATAAGTAATACAGTACCTGTACCATACTTATTGAAAGGTTTTGGGCTTGTGTTTTACTTGAAATATATACTACACTGTTCATGCCTAGCTTTGTATATACTGTACTTACAATAATAATGAAAATATTAACTCAAAATGGGCATAAACATTTTCTTTTCAAGTGCTAGGATCCCATTTCATTTTTCTGGAATTGCACAAATATTTAGTGCTTCCATTAACAGTTATAAGTGAAGTATGACAGCTACAATAGGCATTATCTATATTTGTTAGTGAGTCAGTTTTTTTTTTTTTTTTTTTGAAAAGTATAGTAATTGTGCAGTAATTTATTAGATGTCTTATAAACAAGAGATTTTGGTGCTAGAGTGTATTGAGAATGACTCCATTTCATCAATATTACTATTCCCTTTTTTAACAGTTGATGACCTGACAGCTAAAATGAGAAAAAGAATAATTGTACATAACGAGACAAACACTGCATAAGGAGAAGCCTTTATTGGTGGCATTTTGCTAATGCCAGAAAAAAATGATGTTTTGAGAGACAGAATGCCCAATGAAATGAGCTACACTTAACATTCACTTGCCTTTTCATCACTGAAAGATTGCATCATCAATAGTATTAAGCTTCATATTCATGCACTGGCTCTGATAATCTTAAATTTTTATTATATTGTGAGGTGAGATCATGAATAGTGTTGTTAATTATGTTGTAGGAAATTAAGACAAATGTAGCTATATGGGAAAACCTTCTTGATACTTTATCCTTTTAGTTCTCTTTAAATATTCCTTCTCCAGTTATTCCCCTTTCACTTTCTGAGTAACAGGAAATACTGTACAGTAGTTGTATTTGTGTGTGAAGCTGACTAGTACATGCTGCAAATTATTGCCATGACAGTCAGAAGCCTTGCATCAACCTCTCCCTGGTGATATTTTTTATTGCTGGTAATTTTACTATGGATGATGTTAGACAGTTTACTCACAGTTAGGTAGCTTCCATGACTGCAGGGGTTAAGACTATTTAGATTAGTCTTTAAACATTGGAGAATGTAAAAGAAATGATGTTTTACCGGCATTGGGAGGCGTAACAGAACACATCACATATTCTAAATCTTGATGCTCCCTTCTAGACCAAGATGTTCACTAGATGAGCTGTATAAGTGCTTGTTGGCCTGTATAACCTTAGAAATAGGTATGCTAGTAGTGTCCATGTATCTGTCTATAGCTCTGCTGCCTAGTCCATAGCTTTCCCTGTTCTGATATTCCCTAGCCCACTCAATCAACCAAATCCTCCCCATCTACTCACTCACGTTCCTCTCCTTTGTGTACTCTCCCATACTCTTCAGTTACTTGACCAAACTAAACTCCTTATCTCGCATTTCCTCCTTGTTCACACCACCGAAATGCATGATACTTTACCATCTCAACCACCAATGTTGAACACTGAATACAAATTGTATTCACACCCATTACACATTGCATACACAGACAGTCTCCCTACTCTCGCGTTCCTCTTCATCAAACCACATACTCCACATAAGTAACTAATTTCCATCACACCTATTCTCGATTGTTCGCCCTGTTCCATGTCCATGTCTCTGATGCATATGTCAGTGCTGACAGGAGCATACTGTACTCTGTTTCACCTCCATATTCACACATCTACCCTACATGATCCTGTGACCCCCATATCCCAAACCTCTTTCTCTCTCTTTCTATACTTTGGAAAGAAAAATATAGTTGATGAATCAACCAGTTACTGATCCCTCGATCCTTTCCATCAATTCCCTTTTTATGGATAACCACCAAAACAGAAGAGGAGTATTTCCTCATTTAGCTGAGGCTTATACTGGAAAGTTCCCACCCATTTACATCAGGTTGTTTGTATATCTGGGAAACTGGATGGGGACTTCGCATACACAGGTTGTCTGCACCACCTTGATTAGCTAATTATAGTAGGCAACCACATGTCAAGTATAATTTTATGATTAACATAGTGATATCTAAAGAAAAACTACAAAATGTATACATTATTCCTCACTCTTTACTGCTTATGAAAGAGTTTGGAATTCCTGTTGATTATCCATGTAAAAGTGTACTGTAAATTCAGTACTGTAATAACTTGGTGATTACTGTGAATGCACACTGAACATTGATATTGCTACATTCCTTATTAACATTAAAACAAAATATGGGCACATCATACATCACCTCCAACCCTGCCTGGAGTTACATCCCCCTGTTATGAGGTAATATGGTAGACTTGGTAGTGTACAAGTTTGGGTGTACAGGACATTGGTAAGTATTTACAGTATAAGGTCAGAACCCTGATGGAAGATAGGAAACCATATCTACAGTAGCTTTGATGAACCAACCCATGAATAATTGTTCCCATCCTAGTCCCTGGATCTGTTACAGTATATACTGCCTTTTGTACCAACAAGTGCATGCATGATGAACATGTGTTGGGTGGGGAATAAAAAATGTACAGTACTCTACTGTACATGACTGGTTGAAATGTGACAAAAATACAATTTTTTTTTTTTTTTAAGTTATGATAATTTTTGGAAAATAATGACGTACAAATTATAATGATTATCTGCTGAACTCTAATATGGTATATGATAACTATGTTTTCCTGAACTCTTCAAGTACCCTGTGTGAGTTTGTGCAATACTTTTAACAGGTTGACAGTTAATAGTAGGATATACAATAATACAAGACCTAGATTTATGCTACATATAATTACAGTGAAATGATTGACTTTAATGCTGTTGACAATTTTAGATTTAAGAGTTTTGTAAATTTTTGCATGATAGCATTAATTTTCTTATACAATACTCCAAGTTCTTAAAGGGACCATCAGGATTATTTTCATTCATTTCTTTAGAGTACTGGATCGATGCAATGGTAGCATTATCACCTGCAGTCCAGCTGGACCAGGTTCAGTAAACATCAATTGCTTGTACCCCTTTTGGAGAGGGGTAGCACCTAACTGAAATGTCAGTGTGGTATGGGCCATAAAGTATGATACGAGCGCATTTATATTATTTTGCACTTTTCTTCAAAGAAGCATTAAAAATTGTAGACCTTATAATTTAGGCAAGTAATTACAGTACTGTACAACATAAATCAAGGCTTGTTGTATTGTTTTTTGATTAATGAGTTTAAGTAGCAAATAGCTAAAAGGTAGATTTAAGGAATTGTTGATGGTGTAGATAATGTTTGATTCTGTAAAAGAGCTTTATATTCATACATAATAAAGTTGATTCATAAACATTTGATTGTGTTGCACTTGAAAATTAATACATCCATTTATGTTAATAGTGAAAACAAAAATGTCCTCCTACTTTTATATCTATTTTGGACAGATTAAGACAATATGGATTAACTGGATTCTGCTCCAAGTGGGCAGTCTTTACCATCAGTCCACAGTCCCCTTTGAGATGTGAAGAGGGTTATATGCGTAATGTTCTGTACTGTATAAGGAAATGAAAGTGTGAAGGAATGTATACAATCTTATATTTATTTATCTATACATATAAAAACTTCAGTTTCTACATTTGATGAACACTATCAGCAGAACAAAAACTTTAAAGTGTAGAAGTAGACTGTACCTTGCATATAGTAATATACAAGTACAGTACCATAATGTATTTAAATATTTTTTATGACCACATACTATAGTATCTACCAATGTTATTAAGTATATTCCAGTACAGTGTAAAAGTGAGAAAAATGTAAGAGCTACAAGAAACAGACTGCATATAACAAGAAGATTCAAGCACCAAACTGAAATTATAAATACACAACTTTCATTATTTTTATAATGTGGTATCAAACTGTGATCGAAACAGAAGTACTGTATACTGTTTATTCAATTATTACTATACCTGAACAACAGAATTACACAATATTATTATTTACCTGTCAGGTTATGCAGCTACATTTATTATAAAATTAATATTGCCATATATGATTCCACACATTAATGAGATAACAATAGATTTACACTTGCTATTTGGGGCAGGAAAGAATTTTGTCCATTTAAGAGCCTATATAGTATCTCAGTTAATATTGTATGGTACCAATATCGGCAAAGATTCTGTCATTGAATTTTGTTTAAGTTTCATGATATATTAAAAATTATTTCTAGCACAGAATGACATACACAGTGAAAGACAAAAAGTTTACCAACATCTTTCTTATAGAACCATGGCAGATTGCTGAGCACATCATAACAAAGACAAGTGTATATGGTTGGACTGGTGTGCTATTGTTATTGACTACAACTGTTGTTCAGGCAGTACAGCCATGACAGCTACCAGCTAGGGATGATGGAGGGTCCCATGGCATGATATACAAAAACTTCCATCTGGTATTATCATTGTCAGTACAAAGAAGAATGAAAAGCAAGTTGGAAATTACAGAAAACAGGAAGGCAATATATAACCACAGCTCAATTCCATATATGTATATTGCTAATACTAATGGAAACAAATTCAAATAAGATTGGCCATACAGTATACTGCAGGTCATGTATAGTGAGCATCAATAGTTGTCATGAAATATGGTGAAAATAAATGCCAACTAGCTAAAAGTTTGATATATCCTTTTGTGTGTAAAGTTTTCATTATGTTTCCGGGCATAACCATAACAGTGAATATTATTGATGCTCACTGTAGCTCCATCTTAGGCTACAAAAGGGTGCTATCCCTGACCACCTGGTTTGTTTGCAATAAAGAATCGTGTTCCCCCTTTGTGTTATTGAAAGATTTTGATGTTTTAGAAAGCTACGTATAATACACTAGATAAATGATGGTTATCACTACTGAAGCAGGACTGGTAGGTAAAACTTGTGTAAAATCCAAAAATGAGAAATAACAGTACAGTATTACCTCAATATACTGTACACTATTATACAGTGAATAAATATTTGTATCCACTTCATTTTACACTTATTCTCTCATTGAAGACCACCAAATGTTTTCCCAGGCTTCTGTTATTCATAACCACATACAGACTATGTGATGTACTGAACCTCTATTAAAAAAGGATAGTGCTACATTTAATCACCGTATATTGAGGGAATACTGTATATCACCATAAGAAATAAAAAAAATCAGCATTACTTTTGCAGTCCTTGGGAAGATATTATGTAGTTCACTAAGCTATAGTTCAAATATTTTCAACAAACTGTGTGTTGGAGGCTACTTTCTTTTCTTGTCCAGTCAGTTGGGTCATGATAATCTGTTGACTCTTGTTGTATTCTTCCTCTACATTTCTGCATTGCTTAGCCTGCAAGATGCCACGAGGAGTACTGCTGGTGCCATTGTTCTGCAGTGAGCCCAGTGGACGCCGAATCTGAAAATGATCAATGATTACTAACCTACATCTAACATTGGTGTGTGTGTGTGTGAATAGCTTGGAAATTTAGCAGGAAGCTGAGTGAGAAAATTAATGTACAGTACTACAAACCTAGATCTAACATTTGTATGTGTGAGAGATGAGTGAGTAATCTATTAATTTTTTTATACATTGACTGATGATAATTAAAATGATTTGGCAATGGTAGAAGTCTTTGCTTTTATTTAAATTTTGGGAAACACACATAGTTAAAATAAACAGCTTAACTAAGCTTATGCCACAATTTAGTTACTTACCTTATCAATTGTGTTATCAAGTTCAAATACTTGTCCTTTCTTTTCAGTTGAGTCCTTGCCAAATGTAGATTCATCTGTTTTATCTGTCACCTCTGTAGGTTCCAGTTCCTTGCATTCAGTATCCTCTTGCTTAATTTCTTCAGGTTCACTGAAAACTAAAGTACAATCACTCAATTTTTTCAGTAACATAAGTGATAACGTGAAAAAAGGCAATGATCCCTACTCCACTGGTTCCAGAGTTTATAGACGTAAAGTGTGTGAACATTGTAGCAGATAGTGTGGCTTAAAATTACTCAATGAAATTACTTTATATCAACATGAACAAAATATGAAAGCAAAGTCTAGACAGGTACCGGTCTGTTCAGTGATGAGTGTTGTAAATTAGTGGCAGGAATACTGTAATATGAAATTCTATTGCACTGAAAATGGCAGGAAGTTAAATATTCCCAAACCAACATAACCCACAGGAAAAGTGAAGTCAACACAGGATATTAATGAGGTTTACACATTTCAAAAGGTGTATAATTGTACAGTACTAACCATGCTCTTTGTTCTCTAGTGGAGTTCTTGGGACTTTACTGGTAGGTGATCTTGGGTCAGACTCATCACTGCTGCTGCTGGCTTCACTGGTGCCGCTGGCTTCACTGCTCACGCTTGAAGTCGAGTCCAGCTGAGTCAGCCTCGATGGACGCATGGTAACCGGGCGTTTCTGTCTGTCCTTTGTCTCAATTTGGATTGGTGTGCGGTCCACCTGTATCAGAGATGTACAGTTGCCAGAAAAGGAATTGCGACAAATCTTAATGGAACTTTAACCATAGTAATATCCACAACTATTTGTAGGGACTATAAGCATGTATAACAGAAGGAAATATACATATCCTTCTGTAATACATACTTATGATCCCTACAAATCACTATGGACTATATCACTATATATGTAATGTTCTATCAATAGTTGTCGCAATACATCTTTTGGCAACTGTACAATATATATACTATACATCTTATAACAACAATACTCATACAATAAACTGCACCATAACAATAGTATGGTATAATTATACAGTTCATGGTAGGTATGGAAGCTATTCATACTGAATTTACTGTAATTAGTGTATTTTACATTACTATAGAAACTGGCCATCAAGAAGCATACTGGTACAGTACTGTGTAATAAATAACCATAACACACAGGACCATATGCAAAAACATACGTAGTGTTGACTATGGTGTATTGGTGCGGTAATAGTAACAACAACAGAGCCATCGTGCCGGCACGTACCACACTATCGTCAATGCCACCGATGTTTTTTAATATGGCCCATGGTACTATAGGCCTACTGATACTTACTTCAATGGTTGGAGAACGAGGATCATCTGGGAGAGTTGTTAACAATTTATTACCACAAGGTGTCTGTTCAGGATTTTTATTTGGAGTATTGGATACCTGTGGGAGATGTTCAAACATTTGTTGCATTTTATTATATTTCTCAGTCTTATATGTACTGTATAAGCTGTTTATATATACAGGACCTTTATTCACATCCAATTACATACATACATACATACATGCAGGGTCTGGTGAAATGGGAATTAATTTATTATGATGAGGGATTCTTACATATATATGCAAGGTCTAGTGAAATGGCAATTAATATATTATTATTATTATGATTGTTCTTATAGCAATAGGCAGAAGTGCTTCAAGATAAATTCTTGTGAAATGGGAATTAATTAATTATCATTACAACTGACTGATTCTTACAACAATAGGGATTCTTGTGGAATGGGAATAAATTTATTATTACGACTGATGTTCTTGTGAAATGGAAATGAATTTATTATTATTACGACTCATTCTTGCAGCAATAGGGAATGAAGTTATTATTATTATGATTATCCTTACACTAATAGGAATGGATATTATTATTATTACAACTGACTCATTCTTGTGAAATGTGAATTAATTTATTTGGTAAATATTGAAAGAATTACTGTTTATTGCATACAGTTTTTCTACCTTCATTACCCACTTACTTAGACCATTCTAAGACTAATTTCTTCTATGACATTTTCTCTGCAAATGCCCCATTTCCAAGATATTCAAATGGGGCATTTTGAAATTAGCCTGACCTTACCTAACCTAACTTAGACGCATCAGACTACCGGGATCTAACCTGGGCAAACTACCGGGAAATAGCCTAACCATGGTAAAGTACAGGAAATGACCGGGGGCAAAATACTGGGACCTAGCCGGATCTGGTAACACTGCTACAAAACGGTAATTCTTTCGTTAAATATAATTTATTTTTATTACGGATTATCCTTACAGTAATAGGGGTTCTTATGAAATGGCAATAAATTTATTATTATTACAATTATCCTTACAGTAACAAGGGCTCTTGTGAAATGGGAATTAATTCTTGTGAAATAGGAATGAATGTATTATCATTACGTATTATCCTTACAGCAATAGGTGTTCTTGTGATGTAGTCTGAAGGTGAACGAGGATCAATTTTCAATATATGTGTACGTTTTGGTGTTCCTTCAATGTCTGATGTCTCGTTTATCACTTCATCAACGTGTTTACTGCTCAGCCCTCCCATTGTGCTTCAATATATCACTTATAATGGACACACAACGACACACAAAATGTTTTAATTCCTTTAAGATGTTTTGAAATGGTTGCTCAAGGTTCCAGTGCAGTGTTGCCAACTGATAAACTCAAATACTCTGCATCAAATTCCCTAAAACCGTACCAAAAATTTCCTAAGACCGTACCAGAAATTTCCTAGAAATCCCCACTCAGTTATTTAATTTTCCTACCGTTTGCAAATACTCAGCCAAAGACCACTGATTGACCAGCCTCATGTTACTTATGTGTATGTTAGTTATGATTATATACTGTATATTAACAACATCAGCTTCTGGGGGTTTCGAAGACTTTGTAACAACTCTGTAGGTGGTTACTACCAGGGGGTGCACTAAACTCACAAAGAATTACACTGGGTTTATTGGTTATGTCTATACAGGGTGTTGTATTGTATGGTACACTCTTCTCTCTAGACTCCAGCAGAGAGCCGGGGTTAAGGTAAGTGTGGATAGCAAGCATTTGAGTAGGCTGGGCTGCAGGGCAGGTGAGCAGCAGCAGCAGGCAGGAGAGTAGTCACATTAATAGTATAGAGTGCTCGCTGTCCACTACAACTTCAGAGAGAGCCTCTATGTTCATCCTCCTTTTCCACCATAAAGATCTCTGAGTGCCTACTTTAGCAATGAGATTTCCCGAGTTGGCTGCATCCAACAAACCTAAACCCTTTTATAATGTAGTCCTGCTAAGAGGATAATCAAGCAAATAGTCCAAATACCATAGACTTACGGGGAATCTACCTAAATCTGGGAATTATTTTTGTACGTGGCAATAATGCTTCTGTCACTGACTGTCAGTCGTTCAGTAGTCATCCAGAATATAATAACTGGCATGTTTGAGTGATGATGTTTCTGTTAATAAGATGAATAAAACAATTAATTTAGTGCTATGAATGTAGTCAATAATGCACTCTCTTGCTGCTCAGATAATATTTATAAAACATTTGTATGCACTGGGATAAAAAATAAGATATAAACTTCAATATAATGCTTTCTTTTGGGGAATTTTGTTACTAAAGTCTTTTATCAATTTTGTTTTATTTATTTCTTCAACAGGTAAGCATCATAACAGAAAATAACGGTAAAAAATATCAACCCACTGTTATTTAATTAAATAGAAATAAAATATCCAAAACATTACATATTTTCCAAAACCTAACATGTAAACAAACCACATTGGATCCCTTCACCTTCAGCAACCCTCACTCACTCACTCACTAAACTAATAATTTGGCCTTATTGTATGTAAACCACTTATCTTAGGGAGACATTTTACTTGTGGAAGGTCGAAATAAACACAAATATAAGTGAAAATAACATTGAAAACCCACGACATGTATTATATAGCAGTAAAATGAGGAGATATAAGGGAGCAATTATTTCTTACGTACAGTCGGCCTCAGGAATTCGTATACATAACTGTGACATCAAGGGTTCGTAACAACTAGAACATTGGGTATTTATTGAAAGAATTACCGTTTTGGGTATTATTACAGAATAACTGGGTTTTTGGCTAGGATCGCGCAGTGTTACCACATCCGGCTTGGTCCCGGAAATTTGCCCCAGTCACTTTATGATAGTTTACACCGGTTATATCCCGGTAGTTTACCCAGGTTAGGTCCCGGTAGTTTGCCCAGGTTAGGTCCCGGGGTATTTATTGAAAGAATTACCGTTTTGTAGCAGTGTTGCCAGATCCGGCTATGTCCCAGTACTTTGTCCCGGTCATTTTCTGTACTTTACCACGGTTATTTCCCGGTAGTTTGCCCAGGTTAGGTCCCGGTAGTCTGCCCAGGTTAGGTCCCGGTAGTCTGATGCGATCTAGGTTAGGTCAGGTCAGGTAAGGTCAGGCTAATTTCAAAATGCCCCATTTGAATATGCCCTATCTTGGAAATGGGGCATTTGCGGAGAAAATGCCATAGAAGAAAATAGTCTTAGAATGGTCTAAATAAGTGGGTAATGAAGGTAGAAAACCCGTACCCAATAACGGTAATTCATTCAATATTTACCGGTCCCGGTAGTCTGCTGTGGTCTAGGTTAGGTTAGGTCAGGTCAGGTAAGGTCAGACTAATTTCCAAATTATGTTTGTAAAACGGGACATATCTCGAAAACGGGGCATCTCCGAGAGAAACACCATAGATGAAAAGTGTCTTAGAATGGTCCAAAATAGTGGGTAATGATACTAAAATATACAATATAGTGAACCCAGTTCTTCTGTAAATTTACCCCGTTTTGTAGCAGTGTTGCCAGATCCGGCTAGGTCCCAGTAATTTGCCCCGGTCATTTCCTGTACTTTACCACGATTATTTCCCGGTAGTTTGCCCAGGTTAGGTCCTGGTAGTCTGCTGTGGTCTAGGTTAGGTTAGGTAAGGTCAGGCTAATTTCAAAATGCCCCATTTAAATATGCCCTATCTTGGAAATGGGGCATTTGCGGAGGAAATGCCATAGAAGAAAAGAGTTTTAGAATGGTCTAAATAAGTGGGTAATGAGGGTAGAAAAACCGTTCGCAATAACGGTAATTTTTTCAATATTTACCGAAAATTGAATACATTACTTTCCTAATACCAAAATTTCCTAGTAATGTTATTTGGCTAATATTTGAATCAGTCAGCTGAATTATCCTTACAGCATGTGCAAAATAAAGACCCCTTTTAATCAATGCTCTGTGTACGAATTCCTGAGGCCAACTGTACAATATCTATTTTTACTTTTGGAAAGTCGAAATAATTTAATAAACAAACATTCTAAATGAAAATAACATTGAAGCTCCACGACAAGTATATTATTACAAATAATTATTATATTACAGTAAAGTGAGTGAGGAGATATCATCATTATGTTTCGACCAAGGAGGAATTATTTCGTTCCGCTGTATGGATTGGTGTTACGAGGCCTCAAGGAACAAGCCAACAGGTGGGTAATGATGGAAAATATGCTATTATATTCTGGTACGAGGTATAGTATTCTGGTATGATGTATAGTATTCTGGTATGAGGTATACTATCCTGGTATGAGGTATAGTATTCTGGTATGAGGTATAGTATTCTGGTATGAGGTATAGTATTCTGGTACGAGGTATAGTATTCTGGTACGAGGTATAGTATTCTGGTATGAGGTATAGTATCCTGGTATGATGTATAATATTCTGGTATGAGGTATAGTATCCTGGTATGAGGTACAGTATTCTGGTATGAGGCTTCAAGAAACAAGCCAACGGGTGATGGGTAATGATGGTAAATATGGTATTGTATTCCCTCAATATACAGGGAATAATTATTTGTATCCACCACTACATTTTACACACATTCCCTCATTGAAAACCACCAAATATTTTCCCAGGCATCTGTTATCCATTACTAGTACAGTATTCCCTCGATATAAGATGATTAAATTTATCACATATATCTTTTTAACACAGACTTAGTAAATATACAGTAGTACAGTATTCCTTCGATATAAGATTATTATATATGCACTATCCTTTTAACATAGGGTCAATAAATCACTTAATTAAGTTAGTCTGTATGTGGTAATGAATAACAGAAGCTTTAGAAAACTTTTGGTGGTCTTCAATGAGTGACGTGAATGTAAAATGAAGTATTTAGTATTTATCTATTTTGTATCGAGGGTCTTCAGTACTGTACACTTTTACAGTTAACCAATACACACCTTGGTATTTCTGTAGAACATTTTTTCCTGCAAATGGTGACCTAAGCTTTTATTTACAGTTTTAAGCGGGCTTGTGGTACAGTAGCAGAAACAGCCAAGTTCCCATTAACAGAGGAACAACTTCAGTTCTTGGAAGCTGATCTGCAAACTTATGAAAAAACACAAACTGAGCAGTCAAAGAAGACGGTCAAGCTGAAGAGTAAATTAACTATAAAAAGTATCAAGGTATTGTTTACTCTTGTTTTTTTATGTTTTCAACTTCTATAGGATTAATGTATAACGACTTTCTAGTAGGATAGATAAGGAAAAGTGTTTACATGTCTACCGAGGCTTATGTAAAACTGAATATGAATTTGCTGCTCTTTTTTTTTTTCCAAGTGTCCGAAGTTAGGCAAAAATTTCCTAACTTCGGACAGCTCTTCCCAACTTCGGACAGGATTGTATTTTCCCTTTAAACATGAGAATGGTTAACAGCATAGATCCCTGGACACGCTGGCTGAACTTCGGACACCTGAGGAATTTTTTTTAAATGTAAAAAAAAATTTGCCTCATTCATGGCCCGAGTTATACACATATAAAGAGATATATCCAAAAATAGCTTCTTTTTTAAGCACATAAATTGAGATCACAATAAATTGCATCATATCACTTTGTAGTGAGGTATTCTTGGCATAGATCTAACTAAGAACTATTCAAAAACTTTTCTAGCCCCCCCCCCAAAAAAAAAAAAAAAAAACTCATTGCGTATACACAAAACCAGAAGAGGAAGTGACCTCTTCTTCCAAAAAAAAAATTCACCAAAATATCAAGTTGCTACTTCACTGACTCAACAAATGCATACTGAAATAACATAATAGAACCTACATAAGATACATAATACATAGCCTAATAACATAATTCCAGGTACTAATGACACACACACCCACTTCTGGCATTCCTTGACTTGATTACCTGTAGAAAATACTATAACGAAATAAATAATATCACTTTTTTCTTCAAAATAAAACTCATTACTAGTTAAGGCACCATACTGTAGCACCTTACAGGCAATAACTTTGGTACTGGTAGTACTGACAATCTTGCAGAACTATATCACATATTATTTGGGTACCGGTATCATTACTTAGGCCAAAGGCTTACAGCTACATTAAAAATCATCCTTTGCTTTCTTGTCAAGTACCAGTACCTTATTAATTTGTCTGTCCTAAGTTAAGACATTTTTCTATAAAAAATAGAAATATTCATTAAAAAAATCATAACACAGCTATGCATGCATATATTTTAAATTTGTTTACTGCCCAGTACTTACAGAGAGAGTCCACATATAATGGAACCATTCACGCTCTTACAATTGAAACTCTTTGTTCTGTGTGAACAAAGTTTTGCAGGGTTCGAAAATGCAGACTTTTTTTCCATTGCATTTGTCAAATATTTTTACCCACACATATTCAAGCTATTGTAATAGAATTTATACATAATAGTCTTTGAGCATTTCCCTAACTAACACCATCATTATTTTTTGTGAATATAGCACTCTCTTCCAGTACAGTTGAATTATTACATTTTTTCGCGAAATGTCTGAAGTTATGGCGCAGTCCGAAGTTAGGGTGTTTTACGGTACCATTTATAATACAAACCTCAACAAAGATAATTACTGTACTGTACTTTCACAGTTCTTTATATTGCAGCCTGAGAGGAATGCTCCATTAGCAGAACCTGTCACCTTTGAGAACCAACATCAGCATCTTGCAAATGTTATTACTCCATTCTGTGAGGTAATCCATTGATACTATAATATTTGCATGTAATCAGTATATCCTTCTGAATTTTTAACCTAGTGGGTTAGTGTGGTTAGCCCTATGTGGATAATGATGTAATTATATTATATATCTGTCTGAATTGCTTAAGTTTCTTTTAACTGTGCATTTGCAAAACAAACCACATGAGTTCAGTAAGGTCAAATTAATTTAAATGTTTGAATATTACAGATGCCGTACTTCAAGCAAATAAGACTAAAAGAAGAACAAATGAAGAGAGTGTTAAATTTCTTGGGGAAGAGATTACGTGATGCTAAAGCACCAGTTGAAAAGACAATAATGGGCCTTCCCTGTCCACTGGAGCCAACTAGACCATCAGTAAGCTTAGTTCAATTGTATTTTATACTGTTAGATTGTATTTGCTTAACCTGTATACTGCAGGGTTTATCCAGCCTGGCCAGCTACTCTACAGGTTTTGTGTTGTATTTACAGAACTCTGCCTTGTGACCAGTTAGTGATTTAAGGGGGTTGTATACTTTTGGTACATTGAAGTGCCTTGATTCCTCCAAAGTATGTCAGGAAACAGGATCAGTGAATGTACAGTATATAATGGTATCTTGTTGCATGGAATAGTTTGTAGAAAATAATACTCCAGATTTACCACTGACAACATTATACTACATACCCCCTTAATGAATCAAATAATGTACAGTAGTCATCAGATATAGCAAGAATGATTGGCTTTACAAAGGTTGAGTGAACAAAAGTATTGTACAGTGATGTATGTAAACATTTGTAGGGTTTTCCCATAATGCACTAGGCATATTGAAATTGATAGCTTTTTGATAGTCTAATTTTATAAAATATAATTATTGTAGTTAACATAGTTTATACTTTTTTATACAGCATTAAGATTGTTATTAATTAATGTTAATGTTTTCAGCCAAATCTTTTAGATTATCGAAATAAGGATGAATTTGGAATCCACTTTGGTGTTGATGGGAACCCAAAGACTGTAGGGTTCTTTGTTGGTAAACCTACCGACCCTAAGATGGTGTGTGTCCCACCTACTTACCTCATCAACACACGAGACAGTCACAAGCAAATAGCTAAGGTATTTCTTATTATGCTTTTATTTATGTTCGGAACTTTATAAATTGGAGAATATTGCACTTTGATTCTGTATTAAGAAAATCAATTGCATAATGTATATACAGTACAGTATACTATACTGTATTATTATATTGTATATTAATCTAATGTTAAGTAACTTCTCTCAGAGTTTTCAGAAATACATCCGACAGTCTCCATATGATGCCTGCCATAGATTTGATACTGGTGGTACCTGGCGAAACATATTGGTACGGTCAACCCAGGGAGGGGAGAAAATGGGCGTTGTGTATATTCACCCACAGAATATGCCTAGAGATGAGATTAAGGAAATCATGGCTGACCTCAAAAGATATTATTTTGAGGGAGAAGGTTCAGAGTGTGAATTGGATTCACTTTATCTGCAAGCCTGGTAAGTTTGCCATCACTTTTTTGTTAACTCTTACATATTGGGTGTCCTCATAATATGATTGGTTGATTGATTGATATTAGGCGCCACAACAGCTCATTATAAGGACACAACTGCCAGAGATAGAAAGATGGGTGTCTGTGTATGTCATCACATCACTTTTCAATATTGTTCCAGCATTGAGACTGACTAACTAGAGGTTTTCTGAGGAACCTATTTGCACTCAATGATGGTCCAATTATACTGTATTATGGCATACAGTGAATTATTTCTTTTTGATTGTTATTTCCATTCTTATTATTCTCTTTGTGTCCCCAGCAAAAATACCCGTTGCACGCGTGAACAAGCTCCATACCACTTGATCCACGGCAAGAACTATATCACTGAAACCTGCTTGGATTTGTCTTTCCAAATATCTCCAGATTCTTTCTTTCAAGTGAGTGTCTCTAGATATACATGACTTTCTTTGATCTAACTTATTTATATATTGGCCTGATTATATATTACCGTTCCCATCTTATTGTCTTATTATGTATATCCATATCTTTTCAGACTCTGAGTGCTCTTTTCAGATTACCTTGTATATATCGTGTGTTTCCATGGTGTGCTTTCTGGATTTTTGGGCTACCTTCTTGTGTCAGACTTAAAGAATTATGCTGTATTCAGATTAGTAGTCATGGATTGGTTGGGGTTATTTTATCACCTCTTTTCCAGTGATCTGTAAACTATGGTCACGTATATGTACATACCATGTGTCCTTCAGATCAATACAAGGGGAGCCGAGGTCCTGTATAGTGCTGTGAGGGAAATAGCTGAGGTTTCTCCCATCACCACTCTGCTGGATATCTGCTGTGGCACTGGTACCTGTTTCTCATATTTCCAGACTGTTTCTCTAGTTTCTTATTTTTGCCATACATTTACTGTAAACCTGTTGACTTGCTGATCTCTTTAGAAATTAATAAAAGTAAGTGTTGTAAAATTCCTGAATTAATTCTACATTGCCTGGTAGTTACAATTTAAGTAAGATATGTACTGCATATTGTATGTTACAAACTCAAGACCTGATAATTTTATTTTCCTCGTCTAGGTTCCATCAGCTTGGTTATGTCTCCCCATGTGAGAGGTACAGTGGGTATAGATATGGTCACTGAAGCAGTTGAAGATGCCAGGAATAATGCAACTCTCAATAATCTTGCTAATACACAGTTCTTTGCTGGAAAAGCTGAAAAGGTACCAGTATTGTGAACTATCTATCTATCTATCTATCTATCTATCTATAGCTCTGACGCCTCGTTCACTCCGGGGACTCCCCGCAAGGGGGTGGCCACGGCAGAAGTGTCTCCAGTTTTCCCTGTTCCAACATTCCCTCTTTACTTGGTTAAACCCTGCTCTGCCCCTCACATTTCTCTCTCTTTTATACTCTTCCACTCTGTTCTGCCATTTAACCGGAGGTCTGCCTCTCACACCAGGTCCCACAACTTCACTTCTATACACCTTCTTTACAAACTCCTCACCTTGCATTCTCTCTACATGTCCAAACCACCTCAGTGTATTATGCTTCACTCTCTCAACCACTCCACACTCAATACCAATTGCCTTCTCACTCATACCACATCTCTCATACACACTCATTACTTTCTCCATCCCACCTAGTAAGTCCACATGCTCCTCTCAAGTAACTCCTTTCCACTGCACCTATTCTAGACTGATGAGCCCCACTCCATGTCCATGTATCTGACGAATATGACAGTGTTGGCAGGATTATACTATTTCTTGGTTCCCTTTTCACTTCCATAATCACACTTCTACCCTTCATAATCCTCCCTAGTGATCTTATGACCTGTCTACCCCTCATTGCTCTTTTCCTAATTTCTCCTTCCATACTTCCATGTTGACACAGAACTGTTCCAAAGTACTTAAACTCCTTCACTTCCTCCCCTCCATCATCTCACCCCCTAGGGCCTAGAGTTATCTCACATTTACTCCCATTTGTGAACTACACTATCTATTGTCGTGTGCTTAAATGTTACCACTTGCAAGTAAAATTAATTCGCTCATAATTAAGGAACTACAGCAGCACATCATCCTTTGACTAACCATTGGGCATACTGATCATAAACAATAGAACTGTAGCTATTGTGATCTCAAGTTACCCAGGAAATATGTGCAAACACCTGCTTATGTATCACAAATGAAAGTGGAAGTGATGCACTAGGAAGAGTGTATGTTAGGGCTGGAAACCTGGTTGTAACTTGATAGTACATGAATAGGCTCCTTTTACCAAGGCTAAATAAAGGAACTTTGGTCATGGATACAAGAACTTGTAACTTGTAGAAGAGTATTGAAGATGATAATGACAAATTTCATCATCACCATTTAACAATATGAAAACTCTTTCAGGTCCTCCCAAAACTAGCACAAGACCTGAAGGATTGTACAGAAGTTGTTGCCATTGTTAATCCAGCCAGAAGTGGCCTTCGTGAGTACATGTATTTAAATTTTTTGAGGACTGTTTGGATTTGGGAAATGTTTGAGTTGAGATTTTCAATCTTATTTTTCATAGTGGTTTCTGAATGATTATTGATGTTTGTGTGTTTACTTTTAGGTATTCTCTAATTGGGACTGGCCATAGTAGAAGTGTTTTGAGATTTACTCTTTCTGGCATGTTGTTATCTCTTTTTGTGCATGCAGTTTGTAGGCACCTTATCCCTACTCTTCCATCTACTTTACTGCTCTAAACTTTCATCCTCCCTGCCTTATTATTCTTTGTGCATGCGGCATGTCCCTTCCATTTTAGTGTGTACATTAATAATACTGTACTCCACTGCATTTCACACTTCCTCCTTTGCCTTTGTTACCAGTTACACAAATTGTTGTTTATTTTTACTGCACCACAGAATACCTCTGTGTGACAAATGTCTTCAGTTGAGCAATACTCTACCAATTTTTTTTCCACTTACTACTGTCGGCAATCAGTTTTTAACGGTATATAGACCTGTGGTACTCATAGCTCTAATTCAGATCTTTGCCACCAATTATCACATGATATACTGGATAATAGCCATATGTGTTAATGTACAATTTTGCAAAATAAATAAAACAGTGTACTAGAAAGGGAAGAATTGCATTCGAAGATCAAGAGAAGACCAGAAATCTGCTGTATGTGAGGATGCATGGGGAGTCTGGCTTGTACTCTCACTCTTGCATTCCTAAGTTTTACTACCTGAAATTTTTAGATTAAGGTAAGATGTCATTTTCCGTCTTCCTTTTTTTTTTCACCTTTTTCCTGAGCACATTGTTTGGACAAATGCCCTTCTGTCAATTCTTCTTAGTCCTATCATCTGTGCTGTGAACACTTCATTAATGCATACATTTGTGTAGTATTTGATAGTACAGTAAGTCTGTGCTTTAGTATAGAAATTGTTTAATTTTGCATAAAACTTTTTCACTTTATGTGAAATTGTCAAAATGTTTCTTTGTTTTCTTTCCATTAGAGTTTTGCTTACATACAGTAATGGTTTGTGTGTTTGTTTAATGAAGGATGTGATGTATTTCACATTACAAGTTTGTAGCAGCTTAATAAATTTCTCCCTCCATTTTCAGATCAAAACGTGATCCGCACCATCCGCCAGTGTGAGGCCATCACCAAGCTTATCTACATTAGCTGCAAGCCTGAGGGATATGCTATGGAGAATTTTGTTAAGTTAGGATCACTTAAGGGAAAGGGAAAATACAAAGAAAATACTGCTCCATTTGTACCAAAATATGCAGTTCCAGTTGATATGTTTCCCCACACTAATCACACAGAGTTAGTGCTGCTCTTTGAACGTGTACAGAGTTGAGACATGATGACAACTATAATGAAGTGAGATCATGTGAGTCTCAAAGATGAATAATGCATACTGTACATAATTATCAGCAAGAATATATCCTAAATCTACTCCTACTTTCACACTATTATCTTATAAATCCATGAGTGGTGTTAAGGGACCCTGTGATGTAGTCAGAAAATTAAAGATAAACGAGCCCTTCAAATATAGCCACGAAACACCATCCATATGGAATGAGCTTGTTTCGTGGCATGGTCAGGAGGAATCAGAAGCCTCCACTTTTCATACACGATCACTGGGTCCTTAAGGGGATAGTATACTTGTACTTTTGGTATACATTGGGGTCTACCATTTCCTCCAAACTACATGAAGAAACAGACCAATTCAACTGAAGTAAGGTAGCCTGTTTCTTGGAGAGTTTGGAGGAATAAGTCGCTCAACATTTGCTAGTACTGTACTATTTTACCTCCTTAATTCATGCAAGTAAATTATTAGAGACAGTTTACCTGGAATAAACAATTGTAAAAGTTTGATTGTTTTTCTGCCTCAATTAAGGTTCTCTGGAAGTGCCTATGGATGTCATTGTTATTAACCTGATATAAATGAATTAGTATAATTGGGAGTTCATTTGGCCTATCACTGTCATGTTTATTCAGATTACTTCTCCAAATTGTTGACTACCTTCTTGAAACATGAAATTTTTATCCTAGATGCATGGATCAAATACTGTACTGTATGTAAAATTTGCCGGGTTCTGCATTAACCGATGGTTGCATGATTGAGTGACTCTTGTTAGTCTGATGATGAATGATAACTGTAGGAGGTGAGGTATTCATTATAAAACTTGAGGGGATGATACACGTTTGGTACATTAAAGCTCCTTGATTCCTCTAAAGCATGCCAGGAAACAGGACCAAAATAACAATAATCTTGGCCTGGTGCTTGGAATACAGTAGTTTGGAGGAATAAGTTTCTTCACATTTACCAACATTGTGCCCTTCCCGTAAAGAAGTCAGATTTTGTTGGACACTATTTGTACTAAGGGCAATAAAAGAAGAGTTAAATTGAAGCACATATATTATATAGTGAGTATTTTCTGGATATCTCTTAAATATATATTTCTCTATCAGTCTGTACATTATAAACGTTCAAAATTCAGGCGACTGGAGAGGTAAAATATAAGTTAAATATGGGTCTTTATTAGGACTTTGAGAAGAGTTCCAAGATTTTGTTAAGTACTGTACTGAAATGTGTACATGAATTGTTTACAAGAAAATACTGGTAATAATGATGTGGATGTTGAATATTAAGGTAAAGAATATCATGCAATATATGCCACTAATTACACATTACATGGAAGTCCACAATTTACCTTATACAGTACATAATTCACCTTGTCATTCAGTCGTCAATAACATTTGGATGTGTCCTAAATTACTTTTGTGCAGTAATTTATTAATGTTTAGGTACTATAATATAGATATGACAGATAATGCAGTATGTTTATTCATTATTTTAAACAGATAATCCATTAAGTAATATCTATTTTTTTTGTTTTCCTGTGGATGCTTTGTATATCCTGATTATTATTATTCTATGACTACAATATAATACAGTATGTAGCTGTTGATGTTGGTTTGTGGAAGGTTGTTATGGGAATTACAGTAGCTTTATTATTATTATTATTATTTTTACCCAGGCAGCATGAACACATCTTTAAGGAAGGGCTGAAAGGAGGGAGATAATGAAGGAAGCAGTAGGGAATCTGGGCCACACTGAGAGGGAGGGAGAGTAGTCAATATTGATAACCTTAACTTTATTTGTAATAAAGTATAGTGTTAATTAACTTCTGGTCTTCTTACTAATATCATAATTATCCTCTACCAGAAACCTTCCATCCATACCCTATAATTATATTGAGCCATGAGAAAAATTTGTCACTTTTCCCATTATTTTGTTATTCTGTTTCATATGGAATTTTTTTCACATGATATATATGTGTGTAACTTGTGCCTTAAAAATGAATTTCTCCCCAGCCTTTATTTCCCCATGGCTCAATGCTTATTTTTTTCAGTAATTCATGATGTAATTAATATTTCCCACACTCCCTCTCTCTCACACATCTTTCTTTCTTTTCCAACTCCTAACATCCTTTTTGTTACGCTTCTCCTTCACTTGCTTCTACTAAAACCAATGAGGTTATTAATATTTCCCACACTCCCTCTCTCTGTCCTCTTACACCTCTATCTTTTTCCCATTCCATACTCACACCCTTTCTGTTACAATTCACTTCCTCCTGCTGATACCAAAACGGAATCCTTTGGTATATCCAGCCAAGCCACGGTCCCTTGCAATGGTCTTCAACATGAGCAATAAGTCACCAGCCTTCATTTGATCGATGTTTCCTTCATCCATATCTAGTCCTTTTGGTCCATCTTCCTCCTCCTCTTCCTCTTCATCCAGCAGTGGAGAATATTCATACTTGAGAGATGGCTGGGCATTAGGAGCTGTATAGAAACATTTTATTAATTATTTTGTAGTACTGTACAATTCTCAGTGTCAAGAAATGCCTCTGTTTGTTGTTTAAGATTGCGCAGCCTTTTGCCACTTGGGCAGGCCTACCCGGTGAAATGCCTCTCAGTGAGTGCATGTATGTAGGTTATGTCAGTGATCAAAGTGTTGTCAAGTACAAACCAAAATTATTACAATACGGGTACTGTACCTGTAGGGAGGCGATGTCCAGCTTGATCAGCAAAAGGTAGATCATAGGAGTGGTAAATTGAGGAAGATGAAGATGATGGAGAGGAGCCACCCAGAGACAGACCACGGAACCTGGCTAGGGGATGGAATGGCTGGAACCTCTTGCGTTCACCCACAGAGCTGGCCACGTGGTTGAAGCTTGGAGTCTGCTGTAATGGAATAGTTTGTACTGTGTCAGCTCTAAGGACGAGGATAAAGCTGGATGGAGTACAATAGTCTTAGATGGCACGTCAATTTGCAGACTACATTGTGTTGTTGGTTGAAAGTAAAAGGAGGGGACTGTAGAAGTGAGTGGATGAGTTCCATGATATCCGCAAGAGAGAGAAACTAAAAAAGGATGGTAGCAAGAGCAAGGTGATTATCTTTAAGAGAATAGAAGTAAAAGAAATGTACTTTACAATATTATACAGGGTGAGGGTGCCATAAAAATGAAACTGTATGTGAGATTAACTTGCAATGTGAGAGGATATGTACAATCACGAGCGCTAATAAGTATACAGTTTTGGTTGAAGCTTTGATCAGTCCAATTCACCAATGAAGTAATTCCAATGAAGATATTATTGTGTATTTATTTACTGTCTCTAGGTATTCGAAGCACACCTGGATACTTATTAGTGCTCGTAACTGTACAGTAGTAAGTAATGGGATTCAGATATCTAAGGCCGTAACACCATATCCCTCAAACAATCAAAGAAGCATTCGAAATTTTTACTAATGTCAGTGGAAATCCAGTAAATTGATTTCATTGCATTAACTCTTCTTCACCTTACAGTAAATTGACCAGTAGATTAACTCTTTTTCAATTAACAATAAATTGACTTTAGTAGATTAACTCTTTTTCAATTAACAGTAAATTGACTTCCGTACATTAACTCTTCTTCCATTTACAGTACCGTACAGTAATTTGGTTTCAGTACATTAATTTTTCTCCACCTTATACACGCAGGGAAAAAATTGCATACTGTTGTCTGTAGAAATAAATTAATTTGTCTTCATTGCATTGACTCTTTTCCTTCACCTTATACATGTAGGCCTGGTACCAACGAGGGTAGAGTCGCTTATGGAGTGGTGCATCGTGGTGGAGTGGGAGGGCTGCTGGGAGTGTTTCAGACCCACCAACCACTCCACTCTCTTCACTCAAACCTCGCACACCACCTTCACCACCTTTGCCTGTAGAAGAGGATGAAAGGGATGAAAAATTAAAAGGTATGATGGGTGTAATAATAATAATAATAATAATAATATGCTAAAGATTGGGATGATAGTGACTTGAATTGCACTCTCTCTCTCTCTCTCTCTCTCTCTCTCTCTCTCTCTCTCTCTCTCTCTCTCTCTCTCTCTCTCTCTCTTACAAATCACAGATCCTTCACAATCTCAGAAAAAGTAAAGGAAAAATCTCATTACTCGACTCATCTATTCATCTAACCACCTCTCCTTTTCCCGACATTTTTTTTCCCCGCCCATGATCTTTGCTGTCAACATTCGGTACACAGGGATGGTGTTGTGACTGGCCCTAGAAATAACTCATAGATAGATTCAAGACCATTGGTGTTTGTTTTCTGTCTTGTTTATTGTCTCTTTTCGTCCCTCTTCCCTTCCTTTCTCTCTCTCTCTCTCTCCATACTTCTTGCTCTTTCATATCCCCCTGCTCTCTCTCTCTCTCTCTCTCTCTCTCTCTCTCTCTCTCTCTCTCTCTCTCTCTCTCTCTCTCTAATTAGGTGTTGCAGGACTATTATTATTTTGGTGTGACTGTACATACATACATACATACATATCTCTGACGCCAGCAACCAACCAAGTAAGAAGAGACAGAAGAGCCTCGTTTATAGATTCCACATATAAGTGGTGTAAGGTTGAAGGGAGGGCGAGATAGTGAGATGCTCTGTGTGGGAGGAGAGTTGAGTGATGGATGAAATGAAATGATTGACGGGTGAGGTGGTGGTGGTGGTGGTAGGGTTGGGGGGAGGAGTGGTAGGAGGAGGAGGAAGGTGTATGTGTGTTTGTAGCGGTGGGGGAAGGGGGAAGGGTGTGTGTGTGTGTGTGTGTGCAACGGTGAGTGAGTGGGGGAGAGACGAGAGAGGAAGGGGGGAGGGAGTGGGGGAGAGGAGGGAGTGGGAAGGGGTGTAATGGTGTTCACGAAAGGCCTGATATGAGCTGGAATAGAAGAAAGTTTGACAGTCGAGTGGGAATGATATTGATATAAGCAGGTGAGATAGAGAGATATTTATATAGCTTCAATGTGACACGATATATTATACTTACTAGAGAGAGAGAGAGAGAGAGAGAGAGAGAGAGAGAGAGAGAGAGAGAGAGAGAGAGAGAGAGAGAGAGAGAGAGAGAGAGAGAGAGAGAGTGACACACACACACACACACACACACACACACACACACACACACACACACGCAAGAAAAATGAGAAAAAGTACAAGTGTGGTGTGTACAATGAGAGTGGCAATTACAGGATGGCACAGGTACTGGGTATGTCCCCAGCCACCAACCACCACCACCACCATCACAACACCCACCTCTACCCCCCCTCCCCCCCTCCCCTTGTCTTCCACCCCCCTCCTTCTCCTCCCTCTCCTCTATTCTCTCTTCCATGCACACCTCTTCCCTCTCTCCCTCCCCCTTACTCACATTCTTCTTCCCGTCTCTTCTTTACTCTCCTCCCCTCTCCTCCTCCTTCTCCTCACTCCTCCTCTTCCCTCTCTCCCTCCCCATTCCTCAAATTCTTCTCCCCTTCTCTTCTTTCCTCCCCTCCCCCCTCCCCTTCTTTCCTCCCATCTCCCTCCCCTTGTCTTCCACCCCTCTTCTCCTCCTTCTCCTCACTCCTCCTCTTCCTCTCTCCCTCCCCCTTCCTCACATTCTCTTCTTTACTCCTCTCTTCCATGCACCTCTCCTCCCTTCTCCCAATGTCTTCCACCTCTCTCCTCCTTCTCCTCACTCCTCCTCTTCCACCTCTCTCCTCCTTCTCCTCACTCCTCCTCCCCCCCTCTCCTCGTCCTTCCTCCCCTCCCCTCCTCCCTCTCCTCGTCCTTCCTCCCCTCTCCTCCTTCTCCTCACTCCTCCTCTTC